>VXAA01003386.1:1381908-1437513 GCA_013399115.1 Anseranas semipalmata | reverse complement strand
GGCGTGCGGGCTTTTGGGGGGGAGGGGGCGGGGGGGCGCAGGAGCTCGGTGGTCAGCCGGGTGCGGAAACGCGCGTCTTACTGCAAGGGGAAGAAAAGTCACCGAAATAGCCAAGCGCGTTGAGGTTTTCCATTTATCTCGGGTGATGCGTTGAGAACAGTATTTTTTACCACGTGCAACTGAAATTCGTCAGAACTGAATCATTGCTTTTTTTTTTTTTTCCATTTAACAAATTTCTACGTGAAATTATAAAGGTGTGGAGTAAAGGGCGGGAAGTAAGAGAAGCTGGTGAGGAGACATGGCAAAATGATGCCTACAACAAGTAAAAGGGATGTGAATAATAGTGTGGTCCTTGTCTCAGGAGAATAGCAACTGAAGTTAGAGAAGGAAGTCACAGGCAGCATGCTGAGCTGAAATAGGACCACTTTCATTGTCTGACCTATATTATTTTTGCTAACCTATTTGTTCAGATGATACGAATCAAAAGCATTGTTACAAAAAAAAAAAGAAAAAGAAAAAAGAAAAAAAACATGCTTTTCAGTTCTCAAAAGGCTCTCGTGGACATAAATCATATGAGCTCGCTGCGTGTGCATTTTATTACCGTTTTATAGGCTGTTTGATTTTACCAAGCAACACGCTACAAATGTGAAGTTATCCCAGTCTGGCACCTCTTTTTTGTTGTTGTTGTTGTTTTTTTCCTTTTTTTTTTTTCCTCCTTATTTCTGGGCTCCTACTTTGTATAGCATCACTTGCTTGTAAAAACACATTAAAACGGCATCTGAGGGGGAGTGAACACAAAGGAGATCTTTAGAGACGTATGCCTTGAGCTGTTGTAGACGTGAGAAAGGCGATGAAAAGGCGGGTGGAGAGAGGGTTAGTCAAATAACGAAAAGAAACAAAAAAAGAGATTAAAAAAAAAAATGAAGCTATTTATATGCAAAGAGGTCCAGCCTGCAGGCTGCCGAAAATGACGCGAGGCTGCTGCGAGCAGCCCTCTGCAGCGGGGCCGACCGCAGCCACCTGCCCTCGGCGGCGCGGCCGGAACCGGCGGGTGCGCCCGGGCGCGCCAGGCTCGGCGGCAGCCCCGCAGCGACGTGGAGCAGCCGCTGCACGGATCCTGCCCCGCGTGTGGACCCGACCCGGGGACCGCAGTGACGCGGGAAGCAGCAGTTGCTGCCAGTGTTGGTTATTCTTGGCTGCGGAAACCAGGAACTACCTGAGCAAATACTTAGTAGAAATCTTTACAAAGATTAGAGATTTACAGGTAAGGGAAGACGAGATCAGCCACTAACCAAAGAAATATCCACCGGCTTAGGGAGATCAGCATCCAGCTGCTCTGTGCCTCATGCAAACTCCTCAAGGCAGCCTTAATCTTTTTGTGTGCGTCTTTACAGCATGGAGGATGCTGGAGTCCTGCTCTCTGGTTTGGGTCTTTACACCCTGCAGTAGCATAGAAAGTGAATCATGGCTCTGCTTTATGCTGATGATTCCTCTCATTCCATTCTGAGCGCTTATTCTGCTTCCATTTATTTTAATTGCGTGTCCCTAGACCAGCAACCTGCTTTTCCCTAAGGGCTTGGTCACAACCCCTAGGTGAGGGTGCCGAGTATTCTGCTTTACCATTTGGGTTTCTGGTCTTCCTCACCTTGTTCCTTGAGCTGCTGTCCATAAGTTGGTCATTCAGATCCTGGGACATTTGCATCTTGCAGAATGCCATTAATGCAATGGCAAGTAGTGGAAATGCTTTGCAAGACTTCAACAAGCACTTGGCAGAGCTGACAGCTTGGTGCTGGCCTGGTGGGCTAGTGAGATGCTGAGTATTATTTCAGGGGAAAGGTTCCCCCTTTGGATTTTATGCTTGATAAAACGAGGTAGCTGGTGTTAAAGCAGCGTGCAGGAGCTCTTCCCCACATGCAATGTATTTCGGATGTGGGCTGCCCTGAAGTGCTTTGGTTTTCTGGTCTTGATTTCAGTGCCTGCTCTGAAATGTGTTCTGCTTTTCTAGTACTCTTAAAAACCGCATTATCAGCGAGGGGCTGATCTTTGTGCAGAGGAGCAGAATCTGGGAGCAGTAACAGCTCTGACCGCACCAGGATGCGGGATGCGGGGCTTTGCCTGCAGGCTCGGCTCTCCCTGCCCCGTGCTTGGCCAGGGAGCACAGTGTTTGGGAAGCTTCCCCAGCTGCCCCTAAGAGCTGCTACTCTCCTTTCCCTTTTCAAAATTGATTTATTGCTAGTCCTCCCCGTGATATAATTAGTTTTGTATTGTCTTGGACTTCAGCGACCTCCTGGCGTGCAAATAGTGATGCTGACTTAAGAACAAAGAGATTCTGCAAACACTTTCTGTGAAAAATGCTCAAAGAGAGGTTAAGGACTTCATCTGGTTTATGAATCCCAGACAAAACTGTCCATCCCACTTCAGTAGTTGTGATGAGTGGTTGTAGATGAGCGCTCAGAGAGGGCTAACTTCAGTAGCTTTTGCGTCAGAGCTCTTGTTAGTGCAGTGGAGAGCATGAGATGAGGAAGTGTAGTGTTTAATATTAACAGAATGATGTTATTATAACCTTAAATCTCTGTTCAGGCAGAAGTAGTGCTAGATCTGGGCAATTACTATGTTGCTGGTATCAAAAATAATGTCATTCCACTTCCAGATTGTAAATGAATTTATGAGCAATTGGAGTATGTCGGCAATGGGAAATGCTCTGTTTTATTCTTGTTCCCCCTGTTCAGTGTTCAGCAAGGTGGCGAGCCTTATGGCAGCTTTTGAGATTCCTGGTGCAACAAAGACGTTAGGCCGATTTCTTCTTTTGTGCTATTCCATTGATGTACGTATAGTTACACTAAGACTAATTTTGATTCATATTTTTAATGCATAAAATATATTGCTGTGTGGTGTCAACAGTCTTTGGTCATTTGAATTCTCAGAGCTTGGCTTGGATCTTCCAAGAAAGAAAATGAAATGCTGACAAGCTTTGTTTAACCATTGTCCAGTGGTTTGAAGGAGTTAGGGAGTCATTTTAATGTTGAGAAAGCAAGGCCAAACACTTTTTTTCCACCAAAATACTTTGTCTTTGCAATGTTCTGGCTGAAAAAAATCCAAGAAAAAGTACTTTGGGGCATTTTTATAGATATGGTTTCATATTTGTGAACTCAGGTGCTTTAGATACACTGTGACAATGAGATAGAAGTTAACTTTCTAGATGGCATTAAGAGATTTAAAAAAAAAAAAAAAAAGTACATCTAGATTATAGAGTTCTGATAAATGATCCTAACCTGTGATACAGAAATAATAAGTTCCCCAAAGCATCTAAAGGGCATGAGCTCTGTTAGATTTTCTGTTCCCTCATATCCTCTTCTTGAAAAACTGCATCAATCTTTTTGGCCTAACATACCCCAAATAAAACAGATTTGGCATACACTTCAGCATAACCGAGGACAGGGCAGATGCCACGGAGCTTTATGTTAGCATAAGAATTGCCCCCAAAAGGGATTGCCTCTCAGTGCTTTCAAAGCAGCTTTACGGTCTTCTTTGTATTGCTGGAGTCAATTTAATCTCGAGGAGGATTTAGACCCTTCAAGTCAGATGTGGGTCTTGGTTACAGCAGAATCGGCCTTTTCTGCAGCTGCCCTGTAGCCCTGACCGACCTGTGATCCCCTTAGTGCTGGGTATTTGCCTCTTATTTGGCAGAAAACCTTGAAAGGAATATTTGAAGGTGCTGAAGAAATTGAATTAAAGTGAGTGAAAAGTAGGAAAGCAACCTGTGGTAGACTGATTATCTGTCTCAAATGTGTTAAAATAACTCTCTTTTTTTCTTTTTTTCAAGAGGCAATATAAAGACTTCCTTGCCTACCATCACAGAACAGCCAATTTTTATTATTATTTCTGTGAGACATCTCGAGAACCTTGCTTGAATGCCTTGCGTGAACAAACACTGCTCAAGGGGAAGCAACAATGGCAGGATGAGGCCCATATTTCTTAGAGAATACCGATCAAAATTTATCCTTGGTTAACTTCATTCAAGCTGATAATGGAGAACAAGGTTATTTCCCCGTGTTCATTCCTCACAGGACCTTTCCAGGGGCTGTGGGATGCAAGCAGGATGTTAGCAAGACAAACAAAAAAATTCCCGAGCCAGAAATGCAAACCACACCATGCTGCTGCATGGAAGCAGGAACCCCTTGAAGGCAGTTTTCAGATTTCCAAGTAAATCTGTCCTCCGGCAGCTGCTCTCTAAGGCTGTGATTTCTCATACGTAAGAGAACAGAGGGTACAAAGTAGAATCCGTGCCCGCAGAGCGCATGGACAGCAAACTGCTCTGAATTCCAGCAGATGTTTTGGGTTGACAATGGGAACATTATATGCCTGTTTATTCCTTTATCTCAGGAAGAAATACCATTTGGCAGCAATTTGCTCCCTGGCAGTAAGAACCTGACTGAGCATTGTGAGATGAAAGAAGTGCCATCCTGCAAGAGGTGCAGTTTGCAAACCCAGCAGTGTTTGTGGTGGCAGAGCGCACGCACCTTTCTCTACGTCTACGTTAGTCTCTGTATTGATCTGTGCTGGCATGGGATTGCTGGTTCATATGGAGCTGGATTTCTTAAAGGGGCCACTTAATACAGAATTGTATTGCTCCGAGCTTTTTTCCACCGGCATCTCCCAAAGGGATCTTACCTCCTCTGATCAGCAGTGATTTTTATGTATTTATTGCAGCCAGCCAGTCGCATGGAAGCAGCAGGCCATTGAGGATAACACAGCCAAGGTACGCCTGCCTATGTGCAACCTGGTGTGTTTTGTGGCCATTCCGGAGATTTTCAGTGCCTTCCACATTAAGTCATTTGCTGTAGCCACTATAGGAGCTTGCAGCAGAGACATTTGTGAGGATTTGCTGTTGAAACATATTGGAGGTTTCTAAGGAAGTGATCATTTCAGGCTGGCTTCTCAGAGTCTCCTAAAATCCCCAGACCATAATATTCACCATGTAGCTTCTGCCTGTCCTTGGTGGCAGTGATCAGCAGCCCGGCACACCGCCAACATGCTGCTCTCACGCTCTGACCCATTCCCTTTGGGTCTGGGTTCCTATCCTTCCTCTTGCCATTGCTGTAGTTTGTGGTTATGGTACTGGTTTGAGATTTTGAGTCAGAGAAGGAAGAGAAGTCATTCCTTTGAAAGGGGTCATCATTTCCTCTCGATTGCACAATAGGGATATGCATTCCTCAAAGAAATCCCCAAACCACAATGTGTCAAGATCTAGGGTGTTCCATGATCAAATACAAATTAACCCCAATCTGACGTGGTGTTTATTTTAAGTGGGTGAAATATGATGGTTTTGTTTAGCTCATCGTTGGAGGACAGATAGTGAGTGCATGGTGTCAGGAGACTTAGAGACAGCAAACACTGAGTCAGAAGTCTTACAGCTACATGACCCTATGCACTGATCTGGTCCAAACTCCCTTGTGCCACATCAGATTTGTGCTAAAGGGTTAATTTTGCACCATCTGGCTCTGTGCTAGATCAAATATTCTTTCTGTTGTTGTAGCTAACATGAGACCAGAGTATACTCAGCATAATATGCTTGGCTAATCCAACAGAAATATAATTATGTGCCCATTCCTGCTCCAGATCATATCTGCTCTAATGGGTGATTTAGTAACACACAAAATAGTGATGGTGGAGACATGGCTTGAGAGCTGTAAACAACCTGGACACGATGATCTCTTTGCAGTGGGAAACAGAGACAATGAGAATGTCTAACCCCAATTAGATACTTAACTTTTAACAAGTAATTAAGAGAGAGAAAACCCACTGTTTATGCAGAATGACTTCCCAGGGAGTCATCTGAGACGTAGAAACTGGAGTTATTTAACTGTATATTTTGCATGCTGTAGTGACTTCCTAGGTGCTAGTCTGAGGATAACCAAAAAAATGAACAGCTGGAGTTGCTGTGTGCTGGGTAGTGTGTGAAATGGCCCATTTCAAGCAGCAAGTTCATTTAAGTGCGGTCTGGGAGGCTCTGCAATTCCTGTGCTTGGCAGGAATCTCAAGACTAATACCTAGGGGATTAGAGAGCATCGCTGAATGTTAAACAAGATCCAGGTTAAGCGGTGTGCACCAGTGAGCTTGTGCTCTGGGGAATGTTTGGGGAAGCTATTACTTGCTGATCTGGAAAAAAGTGGGCTTGTGTGGGAAATACTCTTCCCTCAGCTGACTCCTTCCTGTATTTGCTGTCTCTCGTGCTCCCACTTGACACAGTTTCCACCCCTCTCTCAGCCTGTCTCACGGACTCGTGCTCATGCGCTCAGTGAGGATGGCAAATGTTGGCAGGGATGCCTGATAAGCAGCAAAGTCTTTTTTCAGTGATGCATTTCTCTCTTCTAAAGTGCCCTCTTCAGCGTCTCTGGGTTAAGACAGGAGTGAGTGGGTATCCAGCCCATCAACATGAGGTTGAACAGCAGAACTTGTCTTAGAAAGCTCTGAGATACAGACCTCCGTGCAGCCTGTCCTCTGCTGGTAGAGCACTGTGGCCCCATGGTACGTGATTGTCCCTGGAAAGTCCACCTGCTACAGAAAAGAGGCGTTAGAAGGTAGTCTTTTCCCAAGAAGAAGTGAAGCACTAGTTAATTTGGATGTTGACATTCAACCCTTGTGTCCACAGCATGTAAAGACAGCACAGAGGCTTTGTCCCACAGAGACAGCGCAGAGGCTTTTTGCCAGATCTTCTTCCCCCCACAGGAATGTGCAATGCCTAGGATTTCACATAGATTTCTTCCTATGATGCAGCAGAAATTGGGGATTTAAGATTTTATTTGATCTCCAAATCTCAATGTATTTGATCCATTCAAAATGAAAAGGGTATGAATGAAAGAAAGGGTATGAACCCCATGAAGGAATGGTTCTTCAACAGTGAGGGTTCATGTGAAACCCACTTTGACAGCTCCTCACTCAGAGACTGCACTAGCACAGGCACAGGGAGTATTTTAAGGAAAAAAAAATGTGGAAATGTGCACATTGCTCTAGGTTTTTGAATGGGTGACAGCGGGAAGAGGGGCAGTGATCTGAGTTAGGGTATGAATAGTTCTGGCTGCAATCACAACTGTTTCTGTGATTGCGCTGTTATGATAAAGCCAAACATAGATTCTCGATGCTGTGCAAGAAGAGAGCAGCCTGGTGTAATACATGAATTGATCATTCAGTGGAAAAAAAAAAAAGCCAGATGAAGGAGATATCTCAACAAAAAGCCTGTTATCCAGCAGTGATGCAACAGAAAAGACTGTGGAAAGCTGTTCAGAGGCTTTGCTACTCCAGCAATGACTGTTGCCCTCTGTTTGTGAAGAGGATGCGATAGTTACATATAATATTAATACACCATCTCCACCTCATATTATTGGTGCCAAATCCATCTGATTGTGTCATGGCTTCCACAAAGTTTCATGGTATCATTTCCTCTGGTTTGCCCTCTTCCTTTTTACCTTCATACTGATCTAACCAAAAAGATTAAAAAAAAAAAAAAGTTCCTGTAAACCATGGTAGTATCAACATTATGCTACTATATTTATCCAGTGCTCAGCATCCTTGCATTGTGTAACACAGGATGTTGCATTTTTTTTTGCATTTTTATTGCTCTTATCTTTAGAAGCAGCAAATCGTGTTTGATGTTCATCATTTGGCTTATGCTCATTTTGGTTATCTCTTACATCATACAGGATTTGCCCGAATGTGCAACTTTTGCATGGAAGCGAAGAAGGGATATCTATAGGAACTAACTGCTAATCATTAGGAAAAGCTGACTAATGGCTTATGCAGAAACATTATCCTGAATATCGGACTTCCTTAAATGGGTTGTAAGAACCCAAATGCTGGAAAATATTGCTGTGCTATGTGTAGGGCTAGATGGTGGGAAAACGCCGGCATCGTATCTGTGTTGTGAGAGCTGCAGAGACACCCAGCTCCATGAGCAGGTGGACATTGTACGGTGCTAGCATGGAAACCTTCTCATCATTGATCAAACTTACAGGAAGGAAAAAGACATTAAAGCAAGAGTGACATGAGAGGGAGAGAGTTAGGTATTATAGCACAAAAGAGCCTTTTGTCTGGCTAATCTTTTCTGCGGCAGAATATAGTTGCCTGGTTAAATCTGCTCTTGTGGCACTGCAAGTTTTTAAAGATGGTCTAAGGCAGCTGCAGCCAATTGCATTTGCACAGATAAGCTGGAACAAATATGTAAGCTCAGAAAATCTGGCTAGATTTATCTTCAAGGCATTTTCAAGCAGCTAATTGAAAATTATCCAAGCCACCTTCCTGATTTCTTGCATATTATTGCATTCATTTGCCAGCAAGTGAAAGAGTGCTTGGGAAACATACAAAGGATTTTGTGAGTGCTAAGCTTTACTATTTGCTCATTATTTAATTATAAATGTGTCCTTACTCATGTGATAATTTAAATCCAGCTTCTGCTGCTGTGTTCCATGCCTCAGACCCCAGCAGGACTGATCGTGTGAAAGCACACCTCTGGTGCACCCGCAGCACTGTCACTGATGGCGAGCACAGCTTCAGATATTCGTGAGCTGGCTGCTCTTTAGGTGCGTTTCTCATTCCCGAAACATGTGTTTGTGCGCAGGATGGTGCTGTTCCTGTAGCAGTTGCTCACGAGAGGCTGCTCCCAGCAATAGCAGTCTCCCCCATATTGCTGAACCAAAGGGACACTTTGTAAAAGCGTGCTAAAAAAGGCAGGTTTCACATCCCTGGGGAGCTGCATAAAGTGCTCTGGCTGCTAGAAAAACAATTCCCAGTGTTGGACACCCAAAGAACAGCCCAGTCACCGGACACTTTCTTTTCACCTTCCTTTAGCTAAAGCGTCACCCGGAGGACGAGCCCCGTTCACAGCACAGCCACGTGGATTTCTCACACTTCTGGGATGCTTTCCCGTTGTAAACCAGTGAGTGGATTATGCTTGATCCATGTGGTGTTTATCAGCTGCAACAGAAGTAATACTGATAATCCTCCAAGCCAAACTGTCCAAGAAATATTCAGGATGCATTACTAAGAGAAATTAAGCGTGCAAACCCAGATGAATTTGTCTCTGTCTGCAGTAACAGCTGAGCCAGGTCCTTGGATCTGTCCATACAGCAAGGTCGGGCTCACTTGCTGGTCAGGGAGAATAACTGAGCATCGCATGGGGCTGCTCCCCACTGGTCTGCAGTACATTTTTCGACCAATTTTTTCCCCCATTCCTTAACAAATATCTCCATGTATGCCATGGGAATGAAGAAATGATTAAGTTTGCCCATAAACTGTGCTTGGCTATGGAAAGCAGAAATTATGAGTAGACGTTATTTGCTACAATAATACGCTATGAAAGTCAAAAATCATAGATTGAAATGGAAGATTAACTACTATTGGGCATGCTTCAGCAAATGGGATTATTTTGCATTTTATCTATTTATTTATTTATTTGCAGTTAGGAGTTAATTTGTAACATTAATCTAATCGCAGGCCTCAGCAGAGATGCAACATATTTTTTATCTGTCCTGTGACTTTTTAAATGATCACCTGATGAAAAGCTTGGAAGTTTTGCTATTGATTTAATACTAAATATTGGTGAGGTGGGGATCTTTACAAATTTCTTCATGAAATACAAATCACATGCTTTCATTGCCTTGCTACTTCTGTTGTGTGGACTTGGTAATGTTGGCAGTCTGGAACTAACTGTATATATTAAAAAAAAAAAAGTTAAACTCATGCAGTAAAATGAGCAAATCTATAGCTTTGAGATAATAGCATTGGGACTGGTTCAAAGCAAGCAAGAACTCACCAGCTGAGTCATTAAAAGCAGAGATGAATGAGAAGCAATAAATGGATGGCTCAGCTGAATAAAAATGATTAGGAAGTGCATGCAGCTGGTTGTTTTGTTGTTGTTGTTTTTCTTTTTCCCTGAAGATTATATTTTGTCCTCTGAAGTGGCATATGGCTAACATGGAAGCTAATCTTCCCAGTGAATCTGTCAGTTCCAGTTTGGAAACACTCGGAGAGATAACCAGCCGCTCGGTGGACAGCAGCACGTAGCAGTCAGGCTTGCTGCCCGGAGCATTGGAGTGCAGCCTGGCAGCCTGGTCCAGCAGGAGAGGGCCAGGATGTGGGCTTGGGAGCAGCGTGTGAGGCTTCTGGGCGTGGGGGGAGACATCTGCTGCTCTGGGGAAAGATTTGTTGCTTTCTTGAAAGTGCTTCACCCCATGTTTACTGGTAACTAAGTAGGATTAAGAGTAACAAAAGTCGAGTGGGAGGATGCTGCAGTCACTTGGATCTGGTGGCAAGACTCCTGCTACTTCAAGGATGGGAAAACTTTAATGCGAAGCTGTAATCTCTTTCCTGACTCATGAAATACCCACCAATGGAGGCATCCCGGTGCTGATAGAGGCAGTACAAGCACTTCCCCCAGGGGGAAGGCGTGCCACTTTGGCAGCTTTTGGCTCTCAGTTGCGTAAGCTAACTGAGATGGGCTTCTTTTTATCTACTGAAATCAGTGCTAGCAAAATCAGTCCCAGCTAAGTAGCCCTCTTTATGAGTGTAGTCAAACGTAATGTCAAACGTGTGTGGTGTGGGGAAGCGTGCAGCTGACATCAGCCAGCTGCCTTGCAGGAGCCTCTGTTGATTTACACTGGGGTAACATGACCAGTTCCGCTCCTTAAAGCCTGATCCAATACCTAGTAATCACTTCTGGCTTAAATAAAGTCATATTCTGTGCACTCTGGTCCCCACACAGGATCGTTAAGATTACAGAATTATCTGCAAACAAAAGGTCATGTGTGCTGCTGGGTACATCTCATTTACTAAACTTATCTTAAGGGCCAGTGCTGTTGTAGCACTACTAACCTGCATTTTTAGTTTTATGCTTGCATATGTGTTATGTCCTCTGCCCTTCTGGGATGGAAGCAGAACCTTGATGGTCTTCTAAGCATCAAATTCTGCAGTTCCCCTGCCCCAGTGCCTTCAAAAACCACTGGTACAGAGAAGCAGATCAGCGCTCATGCACTCCATAATCTACAAAGGAAATATCAATAAACTTTTTCAGCAATGCACAGATGAGTATTAGTTTATTCACCAAAGGCTGCAATATTCCTGGGTTACAGCAATCTGAACATGGCTCATTTTTTTGGGAAAACAACCTCCCATTTTCTCCCATAACCCTACTCATGAGGCTGATTGCAATCTGAAAAGGAACATTTTTATAGGAGCCTCTTGAACAAATATTAGCAGCAAATATTGGGAAACGCAGGATGCTTTGAAAATATTTTGTAATAAAGCAGTTCTTGTCTAGCATTTGTTGCATATTTAAGACCAGCATTCAAAGGAGAACTTTATTGTTTTCATCATCTATGGCTCATTCAATGCATTTAACAGAAATACTCTTTTTTTTTTTTTTCTTTTTTTTTTGCTGGCATGATGAGGTGCTGAGATGCTAGCACAGCGCAGCACAGGAACTGGTTGAAAGAAGGCAGTCTGCAGTGGTAATCAGGTTAGAGTCAGCTGCCTGTGCCCTGCAGCTTGCTCTGCGATGGCACGCAGTCTAAGTAGTTATAGAAAGGATTTTACTGAATAGTTGTAAACAGATCTGAGGGCCTGGAATAAAATTAATCCAACTGTGGAAACTTCCCAGGATAATTATAAACTGTTAATAGCATAGCGCGAAAGAGAGACCGAAGGACGTTTAACAGTGGGAAACTTGTAGCTTTCCACACAGTTCCCTGGAGGAGAAAGAGAAGGGAAAGAGGCTGTGCCTGGCAGGGGAAGGGTCCAGCCTCAAGCTGGGATCGCTCTTCTCTTAAGAAAGAATAAGGGGCTTCAACAGGTAAGGAGACTGCCTTTAGTGTTTTGGTTTTTTTAAATGCTCTTGCAGATGATGTTCTTTTCTATGCTCTTAACGGTGCCCTGATACCTGAGGTACTAGCACACTGTGGTGGAGGGCACACATCCAGCTGAACTGCACAGCAGAGTGTTGGTACTCGTTAAGAGAAAATAAGTATTCTACAAAAGGAAAAATAATTGTGGGTTTGGGGATGGTTTTATATAAAAGCATGTATAAAACTCCTTTTTTCACAGGTCGCAATGGTCCTGGCTCAGACCTTCACCATCTGATGTACGCGCCAAAAATCGCAGCCCCCAAGTAGGCACATCCTCGTCGCCCCCCACCACAACTGCACCGGACTGGACCCGCTGTGCTGTGCTGTTCATGGCAAAGCCCCACAATTTCACGGGAGAGAATGGCTTCCACTTCCCTCAGACCATCGTCTTCCCCAGCCCGTCCCCCACGGGTGAGGACAGTGCAGCTTTCGACACCCCGGGCGGCACGCCGCTCAGCAACGGCGCGGCCTGCTGCGGCGTGCCCAGCCCTGCTGAGTCCTGCGCCCAGCCCCTCTGCGAGGCCGGGGAGGGCGAAGGGATTAAATACCTCTCGGCCGATGGCGGGGAGCTGGCGTGTGGCTGGGGGGGGTTCACCCCTGGCTGCTTGCAGCTCTTCAACACCCCCAAGGGCGTCTTGTTCTTCCTCTGCGTGGCCTCCTTCCTGCAAGGCATGACGGTGAACGGCTTCATCAACACGGTCGTCACCTCCATAGAGCGCCGCTTCGACCTCCGCAGCTACCAGAGCGGGCTGATCGCCAGCTCCTACGACATCGCAGCGTGCCTTTGCCTCACCTTTGTCAGCTATTTCGGGGGGAATGGCCACAAGCCGCGGTGGCTGGGCTGGGGCGTGCTGGTGATGGGCCTGGGCTCCCTGCTCTTCGCCTTGCCCCACTTCACCACGGGCCGGTACGAGGTGCGCTCGTCGGCTGAGGTGGGCGTCTGTGCAGCGAACCAGAGCCAGCCCGGCGCTGCGGCCGCCTCTGGCCTCTCCAGCTACAGGTTTGTCTTCATGCTGGGGCAGTTCCTGCACGGGATGGGAGCCACGCCACTCTACACACTCGGCGTCACCTATTTAGATGAGAACGTCAAGACTAACTACTCCCCTGTGTACATTGGTGAGTGGCCTCCGTGGGGGGGAGGAGGGAGACCCAGCCCGTCTGCCTTGGCACCAAAAAGGCAGCCCTGAGCGCTTTCCCGAGAGTTGCTCCAAGGCTTTTGTTCCCAATGACAGACAAGATGATAATCAGAGAGAAGCAACAGCAGCTGTTTGGGAGGTTTTGATTATTTTTTTTTCCCCGTCCAGTTATTGGCAGGCAGGGCCTGCAGTGCAGCTGGGCATTTTTGCTCCTGCAGGCCAGGAGGTGCCTCCATTCCCAGCATGGCAGTCTGCTGGGGACAGCCCTCCAGTGTGTGCATGGCACTGGCTTCTATGTGTGGCCAGCAACCATGAGGCTGTACCCTGTCCATGCAAGGCATTGCCCCTTTAGTGCCATAGCACAGGAGGGACGTTTGCTCAGATGCTGCTGGTGCAAAGTCCAGTGCAGCTTCGCTGAGAGAAGAGGCTGAGTTCACTCTTCTGCTCTGCACTGCTGATTGTTTAGCAATTGCCGGATGCTTACAGGCCTCTTTGGTGAAACTGGTGAAGGGACTGACCTTTCCGCATCAAGGGAAGGCTCCCCTTGGCAGCCGTGGCCTTTGGCCGCCCATACAGTTATATCAGAAGGCTGCAGGGAGAGAAGGAAGTCACAGGGCTGGGATCAATAAGCCAATGAACTTTCCATGGCAGCAAACCACAATAAGTGCCAGTGCTGCGATGCTTTGTGTAGACGTTGTGTATCGTCCATGGCAAGACAACGCCTCTGCTTATCACAGCAGTGGTGAGGATGTGGCAGCAGGGCCAGATGCACCCCTGGTAAATAATAAAATAGTAACTACATAATGTGTTTTTCCACTGAACCAGTGTTGTGTACCCCGTGCTATAAACATTCGCTGGTTGCATGCAGAAGTTTCCCTGGGGCACAAGTGGGAGATGAAAACTTGTTGCAACTGTCTGGCTTTGTGTCTTGATGGCTTGGGGCAGGGGTGCGAGCTGGTAGGATGCTGGAAGTGTCGCATTGAAGAGGGTGGTGGGCAGCGCTCCAAGGCATCCCTGTGTCCCACGGAAACGTCCCACTTTGCTCTGGTGCTGCAGAAAATGCGATGCTACGGCAGCGTTTCCTCCCTGCAGCACGAGAGCTTGCCTGGGTTCCCATGTGCTTATCTGAAAGGGACAAAGCAAAAAACCTCACCCAAGTTTTGGCAAACCGTTCCTTGCTCCCTCTCCTCTGCATGACGGGGGGGAGCTGGCACCTCTCTCCAGCCACGTGCCCGTCCACATGGCTGCAGCAAGAGCCGGCCGTGCACGGTATTTTCCGTCTTGGTGCCCTTTTTAACCTCAGGCGATACCAAAAGTCGCTCCATGGTGGTCGTTGCACACCTGGAGTTGAAGTTGTGGGTGTTAGCGCTCCCCATCAGCAGCGCGTCCGCTGAAGTGCTGCAGGTTCTCTAACACGGCTTGTTTTCCCTTTCAGCTGTTTTCTACACTGCTGCAATCCTTGGGCCTGCAGCGGGTTATCTGGTAGGAGGAATGTTTCTAAATATTTATACTGAAATTGGCAGAGAGTAAGTTGTTAAAAAATAATCTTGTTCCTTTTCCTTAATGCTGTATGTTTCCTTTGGGGTAAAAAAAAGAAAATCCAGAAAAACGACCTGGTCACTGGGTGGAAACGTGCCCGCTATGTTCAGTGGCTTTTCTGTGGGGGGGCTGAGGCTGGAATGATTGCTTGTATTAATGCTGTCGCTGGAAGAAAATTGCTCACAAACCTGTCAGCCTGAATCCTTCCTTACGCTGCGCTGCCTGCTCTAATGAGGCTAGGAGCAGCAGGTGAATTTTTTGAATGAATTCCCTGATCAGGCACCGCTGCCAGCAGTGCTGCTTTTCCTCTCAGTTATCCAGCCACGACGCCTGGTCCCTCCTTGCTTTTTAGTGTCTCTAATTTATTTTATCTCTTGTTACCTTACAGGCTCTTTGGCAGATGAATGGGTTAAAAGGGGGGAGTGGGTTTCTGGGAAAGAAATGGGTTGTTTCCACCAGCTTTCTTGCAGAAAGGGTGGCTCTGGGATGGAGCAAGGATCACAGCAACCCCCAAAATGCAAATGAGATGGGAAGAGGTGAACATGCAAGCTAGAAATTAAAAGAGAATTAAATGATGTAATTTCCCGGGCTCATTAAGTGCTATGCTCTCCAGTAAGGAGGCAGCGTGTGCTGTGGCAGGATGGATGGTGGATGTGGCAGACCTCTGCGGGAGAGGCGGTTTCCTTCACTGACGTCCCCGTGTGCCCCCCAGGCCCTGCCAGCTTTAGCAAGAGCAGCGCCCAGTTTTCCCCGGCGTTTCGAACCGCCGCCTCTCTCCCTTGTGTCGTTTTGGGTTTGTTTCTTACAGGACTGACATCTCCCCGGAAAACACGCTGTGGGTGGGGGCATGGTGGATCGGCTTCCTGGGGGCAGGAGCAGCCTCGCTCCTCATCTCCTTCCCCATCCTGGGCTACCCCCAGCGCCTCCCAGGTACGCGGCCCCGCAGGGCTGGAGCTGTGCTTGCATCCTCATATAGCTGGGAACACCGGGGCACAGGTGGGGGACAAGCTTCCAGTGTTCAAATTGTAATTAATACATTAATTTCACCCCTCAGCTCTCCAGCTGCCTATTTCCCTGCTCTTCCCTTGCAGCCAAGTGGCTGGGGCTGGTGTAGAGTGTTGTGCTGTGTTTGCCTCCTGCAAATTTGCTGCTTTGGTAGCATCCCGTGTCTCACCTACTCCTTGTTCCCATTTGCCTCTCATTTGCAGGATCCCAGCGGTATATTGTTATGAGGGTGTCGGAGGCTCATCAGCTGAAGGATGGGAGCCACAAAAGAGCATCGGATCCTGACTTTGGAAAAACAGTTAAAGATCTACCTCGGTGAGAAAACCTCCCCAAGAGTGATGTTCAGGGAGCCGGCTCACTTTGGAGAGAGGTGGACACCTCCTCCAGGTTCAGACCGGGCAAATGGGTGAAGCAGAAACCATGCTAGGGATGGTATGGGAGAGCAGGGACGAGGGGCCAGTCCTGTCTGCTGTTTGCAGAAGCTCATGGCCACGTGTAGGCACATGCAACACAGGGAATTTCACCAAGAGTGGCTCAATGCCAATCTTCAGGTGATACGAGATGCACGGGTGTTGGCATCTCGTTCCCTCAGTGGCATTGTTTCATATTTCATTTCTTCCTGTCTGCCTCCTCTCTGCTTGTGTCTGGCCCCACCTGTCCCAGCTGGGTGTTGTGCGATGTCTCCTCTGGGCTTTCCTTCCTTTCTTCTGTTTTTGTCTCATGTTAGACCCTTGCTTTGTCCTTTTAATGAGAAAAGAGAGGAAACGAATAAACGCTCTTATAGTTCCATTCCAAATTCAGGGAACAAGATATCCTTCACTGTAGCTTTCAGTTCCCTTTCTGTTTTATTCTTAGTTTCCCCCCTCCTTTTTTTTTTTTTTTTGCCTTTGCATCTTCCAGCCCCGCTTCTGTGTTACCACCTCTTATCTCTCCTGCAAGGCAATGATACAGCAGCGCACGTAATCCTGGGGCCACTGCTTGGCTCTGGTGCATGGGCAAGCACACTTGCACCAACTTAGCTGCTCAGTGCAGGAGTTTTCAGCAGCAGGCACTCTGTGTTGTGTCAATGCAACTACTCACATAGCAAGGAGGAGTTAGAAAATCTTGGAGACCTCATAGACCTCGTAGGTTTACCAAGGGTTAAGGCAGTTTTGTGAAGAATATTACACTGAATAGATTTCAATACTGTTATTAAATGGCATTCTTGACTGGGTGCCATTTGCCGAGGTCACGACTTACTCTACGCACGGAAATTAAATTCAAAACCTGCATTTAAATGATAATAAGGTTACGACTAAAACCAACAACAACTGTGCAGCAGTGAGGGATGAAATTCAGTGTTTTATCCTTTTCTTGCTTTTCTTGAGCAAAGCTCCCACTACTCCTCGGTGAAGGCAGTCTGAGCAATGGGTAGAGGTGTCCTGCTCCGGAAGCATCTTCCTTTGCACCTCACTCCTGAAGAACGAGTACTGAAGGCAGGCAATTCTGCTCATATCAAGCCATTCAGATTTTAGTGTGGTTTTCATTGTTTTAAAACATCAGAAATTTCTTCTCTTTTGAAAGCAAAAACCCAACAGACTTTTGTGTTCCCTGGTTTTGATTAATAACAGGGAAGTGCCTTAAAGGCTTGCTATTCCAGAAACTTGCTTTAAAGAGGAGACCACATCTGGGCGCAGCTCTTGGGTACGTGTGGACCCACGTACAGAGCAAGGCTCTTGCTCTTGGCTCAAAACTTTTGTTTCCATGACTGATCTGGTGCTACCCGTTTTCTCACAGTACGGACAGTAAGAGTCTCACACAGATAAGCAGAAACAGTGATGAAATAAAATTCTATTCCATGGCATTAGGTCTTTCCTAAGAGAGCATGATGAATTGCTGTATTCACAGTGCTCCCTAAAAGCAGGAGTGTACAGGAATGCAGCCCAGACAGCTTAAGCCTCTGCCCTGAAGAGAATTCTGTCTTAATTCTTGGGTTGAAAAGGCCTGATAAAATAGCATTTTCCTTCCCCTGCTTCCATATGATTGCTCACATGAAATATCCTCTGATGTCGGTGCAAAGGGGTTCAAAGAAAAGACACGTAGAGCTGTGCCAAAACAGGAGAGGAGGCTTGCTCCATACTAGCTGTGGGTTTGAGGATCACTTGTTGGTCTGCCAAGCTCAGGTCTTCAGGAAAAAAAACAAACTACAATCAATATTTCATTTGTTCCTCTTGGATTACTTGGCAGGGTGGGGCTTTGGTGCGTGTCATGGCTTTACTACAGCTTCTGTGTATGGTGAGGGGAGGATGTTTTGCATTCCTCCAGGACATGAATACTGCCCTCCATTTCCTTGGTAGTGGTTACAGCAGGTGTTATTTTTGCATGCTGGAAAAATCCCTGTGCACTTGCTGTAAAATTGCACAAGTACCTATTGACTTGTTAGCACGTGGCTGTACGCTGTTACAGTCTGGCAGCCTGTTGTCCTGGGCATGCAAGTGTTCACTCAGTAGGACCATTACATGAGGAAAAAGTACCCACATGTGCCTATATCAGTAAAGACTTGTAGGATGAGGCTTTTATACATGGTAGGATTCTTTTCCTGGTAATGCTGAGCTCCCTGAAATCCCTTTGGCTGCCAGAACCGAGGACAGTCAAGACTTCTGGAGAGTTATGTGGTTTCTGGGTGTGATTAAAATCCTGCTGGCAGCAATGAAAAGATCTGTGTTAACTTTATTGAGGTTTTATATGCATTCGCTCCTCACAACCACATCTTCAGTCTGCAAACAAGAAATGACGCAAGTCCTTACTCTCAGTGCTTAGAGTTGTTCCTCTGCATTTTCCTACCCGCAGCCTTTGTCCAACAGGCACAAAGTAACGCTAGTGCCAGGGAACAGCTCATCTCTTTTCTCTTGAGCTGTAAAAGGTGAAGGCATTGTATGATTTCTACATCAGTCACAAGGCCCACAAGGACTGTTTTCTGGCTAAGAGATTAGGTTTTGTTCTTCCAAGTAAAGCACAGTTGAAAAGACCATTCTTGGAAAATAGTTTAGTAAATTAAGCTAATCCCAAAAGCTAGACAATGGTTATTATAAATCAAGGTGTAAGAATGTGTGGTATTTCTGTCTTTCAACCACTTTGTTATTTTGCTATAATGAAATTATCTAATTCACATGGGTAAAATCACGTAAATCTCTCAATTCCTGGCATATCTGATGCTGAGCCTCACACTCTCACACTTGGTTGTACAGCAGTAGATTTTCTCCTTTTCCACATTTCTTCCCAAGCAGTAGCTGTTAAGTGTCGGTGCCTTTCAATTCAGCAAGCATCCCACTGTGTCCTGGTTGCTGCTGTCGCTGCAGGATGACAGGTTGTGCCAGACCCCAAAACAGGGCGATTTGTTGTACAGGTCTGGGCTAAAGCTGGGGGAAATTACGTGGCAGAATTTCGAGCTTGTTACAAAACGTTCCCTGCAAAGCAGTGTCAGTCAGCCCTCTTAGTCCAATATCCGAGATAGTGGGAGATAATTGAGACCATCCCATGTGCCTGAGGGCGTTTCTGTGTCTCGGAGATGGAATTGTTGCTGGATCATCTTTCTGCATATAAATGACACATGGCAATTTTTCAGGAATATCTATGGCTCTTTACTAAATCCCAGTGGGTCAAAAATAAAATGCATTTGCTCAACGTACATGTTAATCTTCATGTAAAACTATGCTTAGATTGTGGGAGAAAGATGAATTTCTGTTTTCCTGTGGGATATCAGGTGTATTGGAGGTGCTTCCTCCATACAGAAAGACTTGCTTGGTATTTCCCATGAGCTGCAAAACATCCACGGTTATAAGTGATTGTTATTCTCATGAGAACATGGGTGCACATGAGGAACATGTGTGTACATAAGTATGTAACACAACTTTGTTCCCTGCTCTTGGTTGTTTGAGTCAAGACTCCCAGGATAACTGCCATCAGGGACTAATACAACCTTGGAATGATTGAGATTTGGCGACAAGTAAAGTCCTTCCCCTGTTGCCCCATTTAGGAATGGAAGGTACTTGATACTTTACAGCCTGGACCTGAATGTTGGAAAATTACCACTGAAATGACTCACATAGAAGCTGGGGCCACGTGGGCACCCTGAGTGCAAATTATGTCACACACAGAGTGCTGGTATTTGCTCATCCAGTCCCCATGCATGTGGGATAAATAGGGCTCTCTGGTGCCCTCATGAAGTCCACAGAGAAAAATCCCAGATTATTCCCGTCAGTTTTAGGTGTTTGGTTGCCATTGTTCAGATTCCCTTGGATCCAACTGTAGCCAACAGGGCTATAAAAGTCGACCAAGGTAAGTGTGTGCCTCAGGATAGCTAAGAACACGTTGGGCCCAGCTGCCCAGTAGGAGCAAGAGACAGAACAAGTAGGCACATGAGAGACATTACATCATAAGGCAGAGTTTAAGAGCAAACTGTCCCAAACATCGCCACCATGCATGTGGATGGGGAAAGGTCAGGGTACCCTCAGCATCCTTCCTTGGCCGGTAGGAGTCAGTAAGTTGAAGTGGAGAAGCTCACTGCTCTTAAACTGCAATTAGTTTCCTTTGGGATTTTTCTTTCCCAAGGATGCAGTGTGGTGGGATGCTGCCCTGTCTACATGTGGTCCTTCTGACCTGAAGATAGCAAACACATCTGAAATCAAAATGTGCCACAGTGATTCAATTCCAGTATATTTATCCTTCCCAGATCAATACTGCTGCTTCTAAAGAACCCCACCTTCATCTTCCTCTGCTTAGCGGGAGCAACTGAAGCCACCCTCATTGCTGGGATGTCCACGTTTGGACCCAAGTTCCTGGAGTCTCAGTTTAGTTTAAGTGCCTCTGAAGCTGCTACCCTTTTTGGTAAGGAAACCTGTTTTTGCAATGTTTTTCGATTTTTTCCTACAAATACAAGATCACTGTACCTCATGTAGAATGAAACAAGCCTGCTTTGCCATTCATTTACAGAAAGGTTATCATCTTCAGCTATTAGGCAGTCAGGATCATTTCCTATCAGCACATCTGTACCAAGTGTGTTTACAGAGCTCTATCTACTGACATCAGTAAATGTGTCACTTCTGCAGCCATGTGTTACCCTCTAGAGGAAGGCAAAATAATTGTAATCTATTCCTTCTTGGGCATTACCAGGAAAAATTATAACAGCCTCTAACAAGAAATGTCTGAACTGCGGGACATACTTTGTCAGAAAATGGGAAGATCCTCACTTAACGCTCATGTCCCAGACCGAGGAAATTTAATCCGAGTTCTGTGGGGTCCAACAGGCATCAATACTCATGATATGCTCCTTAAACAGCCTGTTTTAAGATCTCTGGGGAGAAGAAGTTGCCTTACCAGGTTCATGTTACCTGGCTGCTATGGAGGGCCGCCTGTTGAAGCAGAGTCCCCTGAACTCCTGCCAAGAAGCAACACAGCAGCCAAAGGGTTATTCTCATGCAGACACACTGCACTTGGTGTGTTCAGACACAAGCTCCTTGCTGACGTTTCTGAACTTGTTTGTGTTTTTTTTTTCTCCCTTTTTCAGGTTATCTGGTCGTGCCGGCTGGAGGGGGAGGCACATTCCTGGGAGGATTCCTTGTGAATAAATTTAAACTCCGCTGCTCAGGAATCATCAAATTGTGTTTATTTTGCACAGTGTCAAGTCTGCTGGCTATTTTCATTTTTGTCATTCACTGCCCTAACATGCCGATGGCAGGAGTAACCAAGATGTACAAGGGAAGGTAATAACAATGATCCCATCTGTCTTGTTCTGCGATAAGAGTAACTCCAAATACATGGTGCTGGTGTTGGTCATCTGTTAGTGCTGGAGATGGAAGATAATGTCCAGTCAGTCTTACAGACAGATATTGAGCATGAGAGCCATGTCCCCAGAATACAGATGTCCAAATTCCTGAATTTAATTGGAGCTTATGGAAGAGGCTCCTGCTGTAGTCAGGGAGGGGATCAGCACCCCAAAGCATGAGTCACTCCACTGTTCAGTGGCCTTCACAGGGTCCCTCTCTGTCCAGTGGCTGTACAAATAGTATGAGCTGCTGGTTTAGACTAAAAGGGTGAATCTCCCATCCAAATGGAGATGTCTCCCCATGAGCTGGTCACTTAAACATCCTTTTGTAGTTCCAGGGCACGATTTCTGTTTCATGGTTAAACGTGGGTGAGATGAAACCCTTCCCAAGCCTGGCGTTATGCTCTCTGGGGATCCTCTGCGTCTCCTACCATGCCCCCTTCTCCTTCTCTTACTCTACCCCATTTCCTCCTCACAAACCATTCAGGGGCTCCCTGCTGACTGCTCCTGTGTTTCCTTTAGTGCTTCACCTGACGGCCACCTAAACCTGACGGCAGCGTGCAACGCCGAGTGCAGCTGCCTGCGGGAGACCTACAGCCCTGTCTGCGGAAGCGATGGCATTATGTATTATTCTCCTTGCCACGCTGGGTGCAAAAAAGTGTCTGAAAACCTCAGGAATGGCAAGAAGGTATGTCCCAAAGCACCATGCATTAACAACACAGTGGCATGTCATATTTGGAATGTTTTGGCTGGCTCTGCAAAAGCGTCCTCAGGCTTGGGCTTTGCTGCAAGTGTAAAAGGCAGAGACAGCCCAGAACAGGTGGAGGATGCTCTCAAGTACCACCTGGGAGGAAGGTAGAAGGTACCCTGAGGTCGCCCTGCTTTGCTCCCCTGAATGTGCCCAACTTTGATTTTGCCTCACTCTGTGTCAAACTGCACTGAAATCTGTGGGATATCACCCAGGCAGGCGGGGAGCTCGGTGGGCACCTAATTCTGTGCCAGTGCTTATGGGGCTTGTTTCAGGTCTTCAGTGCACATGATGCACCTCCTCATCCTTCCAGCATGCTGCTCATGGACACAGGCAAAGGCTCAAAATGGGTAATGATGACATTTAGTGTTCAAGGGCTGCATGGCAAAGTTCACTTCTCTTATTTAATAATCTGTTTTGAAACAGGAGTGTCAAGAATGCAGCCTGATTTCTGCTTCACTCTGCTCTAGGAGCAAAACTAGCTGTTTTCTGCCTTCCCTGAATTTATTTCTTTTTAAAGCCCAGCTTTGACTATCACTGTGCTCTCCCTGGCAAACGGCCCACTGGCGTTTCTTTCCCAGGTCTATCAAGAGTGTAGCTGTGTTGAGAAAACTTTCCTGCTCGGCCCTGGTGAGGCAGAGGCAGGGAAATGCACCTCCTCTTGTGTGAAAAGGACCCTGCTCCTCTTCTTCATGTTCACAGTGATCCTCTTCACCTTCCTGAGCAGCATTCCCGCCCTGACTGCGACTCTGCGGTAAGCACAGGATCCTCTGCAAGAAGCCCCAGATATCTCCATCTCCATTTTATCCTACTGGCTCAAGCCCTGGGAATGTGTGATGGGAACCACCAGCCTGGAAAGAGAGGGACTAATTCCCTTCTCTGGCTAGCTGGGAAAGCAAATCTTAGCATTGGCAGCTCTTTCCTCTGACATCAGGCACCCCTGCCTGCCCCCAGTTTGCAGTGGCATGGGGGGACATTAGACTGGAACAAAGTTTGGTGTGCGGGGAGGGAGATGCCATGCAGCCTGGCAGTGCTGCTGAACAACCCCCTCTTCTTCCCCAGGTGCGTCTCTGACAGGCAAAGGTCGTTTGCACTCGGGATCCAGTGGATCGTAGTACGAACGCTAGGTATAGTACAAAGTGACTTTGTGCATCTGTGTGCTCTGCTGGCTTTGCAGAGCATGCACCGCACTGTTTTACCTAAGAATAAAACAAATCAGGTTGGAAGAGAAGGGGGTAGGACACAGGATGTTGAAAAGAGGATGCTTTCGCTTGTTTGCTGTCATTCAGAAAAAAACTAATTCCGTTTGCATAGAGTTTGAAAAATGAATGAAGGATTCTGTAACACAGCACAGATGGGTCAGAAGAGCAATGTCCTGGCAACGTGTCCTTATTTTAAGAAAAAAGGAGCAGGGGCAATGAAGCCCCGATGTATGTCGTTTGGCACTTGTGCAATAAGTAGTCCAGAGTCAAAAGACAACTCACTGGACTCTCAGTTCTTGAAATTCAGCGTGTTTTGGATGCCTTGTTGCTCTGGGCACAGCTCTGGACATTGGAGGATGAGTTTGCTTAATCATGGTAGCCTCAGTGCCTGATGCATTTCTGCAAGCACCTAGCAAGGCTGGTGCATAGGTCCTGCCCAAACTGGGGGTCTGCTTTGTCTTCCTGCAGGAGGCATCCCTGGCCCCATTGCCTTTGGGTCGATGATCGATAAATCCTGCCTGCTCTGGCAGGACCAGTGCGGTGAGCAAGGCTCTTGCTATGTTTACCAGAACTCAGCCATGAGCCGCTACACCCTGATCACTGGGCTGGTCTACAAGGTGAGGCTGTTGTTTCTCTCTCTGAGCAAGCACGTCTTTCAGAGGCAGCATTTCGCACTGGGAAACAGTTTTACAAAATCGTGTTTTGCCAATCTGCCCCCCTCCAAGCCCAAATTAGACCTTAAGACAAGAAATATTCCCAGTGAGGGCAAAATCTCCATTTGCTTCTCACCAGGTAGTGGTGCTCCAGGCACCGTCATTCTCTTAAAATCCCATTACTTTCCAGGCTTACAGCTTCTATTGCAACATAAGAAAAATCCCCTCTTCTCTCAACAGTTACTGAAGTGATTTTTGCTAGAAAGGGAGCAAAATATATGACTACAATGTATTAGGGAGAGTGAGCGATGTCATTGTGGGCCAGTTGTAAATAACCATTCCCCGATCACTGCTAGAAAATATGAGACCTTAGCTGTGTGTTTCCTATTTATGACCTGAAAACCATCACTTTAACTGCTCCCAAACAGGCCCTTGATGTAGAGAGTAGTGTTTAGCAGTTACCGTGATAAAGAAGCTTCCAAAATCCTTCACACCCTCTAAAGCGCTTCTGGTTCCCACTTGCTTTGCTAGTTTACACCCACTGACAACTGTGCACCCATTTTGGGGCAGAACAGGGAGTAACAGGATGTCTTGGTGGCTGCAGGTGCTTGGGACAACTTTCTTTATGGTCGCCTGTTTGCTGTACAAACCGCCGCCGGCAGAATCAGCTCCAGGCAGCTTGGACGCGTCTGAAAATGTCAACTGTGACCTCCAGGAAACCAAACCTTCGCTCCCAGCTGAAGAGGATATATAAAGCTATATGCATGCCAGTGACTTTCTCAGTCTCAAAAATATGACAAGAAGACAGTCCCTAGTTTTTTTTTGTTGTTTTTTTTTTGTTTGTTTGTTTTGTTTTGTTTTTGTTTTTTAATCAACAGTAATATTATCACTTTTTTATTTTAAAAGAAATAATTTAATTAATCACTGGTGTGCTTGCCATTTTCTTAACAGCAGAAGCACATTTAAAGTTGTGTGCTGATGCTGTATGCGGTTATTTAATTTTATTTAAAGAAAGGGCTACCATAGCTTTATTCTATGTCTGTGACAAGCAAGGACCACGTTCTCCACGAGTGGAAATAGGCACCATTAACTCCAATGGAGTGCGTGGGGTTTAAGCCACCAGAGGATCTCAATATCTGAATACCCTAATATCTCAATTGTAAAGCCAACTGTAGCAAAACTTCTGCCGAGACTTTCTAAGCCTGAAAAGACACCTGCTGTCCTGCAATCTGCATTGCAAAGAGGGCAACTGGCCCTTGAACTCCTGTATGCAAAGCAGACAGCCCAGACAGTGTTGTCTTCCTTCCCGCGACACAGCATCGCTCATCATTCATGCCAGCGTTCTTCAGTCCTTTTGTTCAGGAGCAGAGCATCTAATTATGCAAGTTCATATTCCTGTGCAATGGGAGTTAGGTTTGGGATGAGATTTGTCTAGCAAATTCATCAGTACACTACAGGCAGCAATCCCCGAGAGCTGCTGAGCATTGTGTACTTTGCTGCCTTGTTTCCTTGCAGAGTTTACACCATGGTGACACTTCATTTTTTTGTTGTGTTGTTTCAAGGTAATGCCTTTTGTAATGTCCTGTGCAAAACTTGAAATTATTTCTTGCTGTTGTTTGTCAGATGCAGGAGGACATGAGATATGGATCTATGCAATGCTTCTCTTTGGTTGCTCTGTAAAGATGTTGGTTTTGGCTACTTGTGAAAAGTCAGAATGAATTTATTTTTTCTCTAGACTGCTAACTTAAAGGAGAGCTTTCCATAATGGCAGAGTGCTTTGTGGAAAGGGGATGCTGACTTGTTACCAGGGTGGTGCTTGCAAGTAGAGAAGGCAGCATTCCCAAAACGGCCTTTCAGTGTGCACCTGCAATACTGACTGGGGAGTAAAGGGTGGAATTTCGGCATCCAGCAGGCATTTGCCTGGCTTCCGTCAGCCATCATCAGGCGAGGGTGGTGCTCAGCTGCCTGTATTTGCACAGCCACGAGGTCCAGGTACAGCTCTGGGGAGGTGAAGGCTGGGGAGGGCTGGGGCCGGCCCCGGCAGTCCTACACTGAATCAAACATGGTCACAGGGACAGGACGTATGTTACTGAGCTGCAAAGCTAGCACGCACCTTGTGCCAGGTGCTATTTAGAATTACGTTGTGGTTGTTTTGTATATTTTGTGTATTTATGGTTTCCTAAGCAGACACAGAATGGGCATTTATTTCCTTTGACCGCTTAAACATTGGCAGCTGGTGCAGTTTGATGACGAAAGGCACAGCAGGTACTGCGTGCAGGAAAGCCCTGCTGTCCCGGAGGGGCAGGATTAGACCTGTGGATGCAGGAATTGACCCTGACACCACCCAAACACCAAAGGCTTCTTCACAACCTGGCTTGGTTTTGGAGCCACCTGCGAACTTGAGCCTGTCTCCAGTCCTCGCCCAGGGATTGCCCTTCCCAGCTTACAAATGTTTTGGGTACAAGCAGGGATCTTAAAAGGGGAAAATGCATGAATGTATTTTGGGAACATATTTTATGTATGATGTATTTATGAAAGCTAGACTTTTTTTTTTTAATATATAAATATATATATGGATATTGCAATGCAATCCTTGTGTTTATAAAATAAGCCTTATCTGAATGTGTTATTTCCAAAGCAAAAGAAAACTTTGGGGAGTTTATTATGGTGGTGTGGGACTGATGAGTGATGGATTTAAGTGAGTAGTAACAAGGCACTCTCATTCCATAAACAGGTTATGTAGGTGTACAGGTAATTTAAAATATTTGAGAGTATGTTTCCCACTTTCATGTGAAGTATTATATTGCTATAAAAGGCATAGAAATATGATCAGTATTTCACAGGTGCCTGTGTACATGCTTTCTGTCAGATGTCTTGCTAATGGGGTCAGGGCCACCCCACGGGGGTCTGGGCTTTGCTGCACATCATCATGATGTCCCTGAGGGCCTGCAAATCCACCCAGCGAGGAGAGTTTGGATTTTGGTTTGTGCTTAAGTAACAGCACTCACAAAGCACCTCGTGGCTACAGGAGCTGCAGGCAGCACCGTCCAACTGGTGGGACAGCAGGTGAGAGTGAGACCCTGTGGGTTTGTGTTTCATACTGATGTACCCTCTCCTCCCCAAGGGGGACAATTGCTTTTGAAGGCAAAGTGAGATTTTTGGTTGCTGAGGAAGATGAACGAAGAGGGAAAGGTACCGCCTTCGCTGCCCGCATCCGTACCCGGAGTGATCCCCTACAGCCACGCAGCGTCTCCCAGAACTACGCTATGTAAATGAGGTCAAAGTCCTGTGTCGCATATCATTTGCTTAAGGGGTGATTCATGCTGTTCAAGAATACAAACAAACAGCACGTGGTATTGAGGAAAAACCACAGGGAGTTAAAACAAATGAGCACACACAAGAGAGTCCAAGCAGGAAGGGCTGCATGCTATTTGGTGTAGACAAAAGCCAAGGCAGTCAATGAGCCGTTTCTCCAGTGAAGAGTTTGTGCGGAAGCTTCCTGGAGGTTTTAAAAAGACCGCACATAAAAGCTGTGAGTGTGACTGACGCCTTTGCAGGGCTTTCTGCCCGTACCCTGCTGCCGGGCTTCTTTCCTACACCGGGGCGTGCAGGGGGCCGGCAGCATCCCGCGCCTGTCCGGCTCCTGCCCGTTCTGCCCAGGGCTCCGCTACTGCCATTGGTGGGAACAGGAGTAAATATCCACAATCCGTTTCTTATGGTTCGGGAGGGGGGAACACCCTCCCGATTGGCATTTTCTGAGTTCATCAAAGGAAGAGACCTCTGGGTGCCGCTAGATGGCGGTGGAGACGGCGGCACGGCGGGGTTGGCTTCTGCATCACCGGGGGCTTCCCAGCACCTCTGTGCACTGGTTCAGAGCAAGCGCTGGCTGCCCTAGGGAAATGAGCAGAGCGGATCAATGCACTGGATTCCCGATTCGCACGAGCAGAACTGCAAACATAATTTAAAAGATCCGAATAAGAGCCAAGGTAAACTTTTGGCATCTAGAAACAGAAAACAGAGAGACATCCAGGGAAAACAGATATCATCTGTCATCAGAAAGTGATGCAGCATGTGAGTGTGCAAACAGCCCAGCTGTATTATTTTTATGAAAGTGGATTAATTTGTATTTGAAGCCTTCACCTTCCCAAGCAGGGACGGAGAGCTCTGAGCTGTGAATCAAAATGTGATTTCTGTCTTTGTATTTTCCCCACTTGATTTTCTTCTTTCCCCAAATGTGAGCATTGTGATCATTATTAGCCTGAGCCTTTCAGCTCACTGTGAGTAAGACAAAGATAGTGAGAAATTGCCTGGAAAATTCCTAAGCCTGGTTATTTGAGCCCTGGCCCTGTTTTGCACTCTCTTAGTGCGGGGTCTTGTGCTGTGCCCTTGCAGAAGCACATCTGCAGTGCTGCAGTGCCACCGATGTGCATCCCTGAGCAAGCAGTAAAGCTGCAGCAGAGGAACTTTACTTGGCTGGGCTGTTGGGAAAGCCCACACCAGGACAGCCCAGAGCAGCACCAGTCCGGTGGCTGCTGCTTCTCCCTGCAGCAGAGTTTCTCGTCCACCATCCGAGAGCGTGCAGTTATTATTCTGCCCAGGCAAATCAGATTTCTCAGGGCTCACTCTCCTCTTGCTTAGGACAGAAATTGAATTGACCAAAGTCAACTAAGTGACAGAGTGAGAAACAGAAGAGAGTAATTAAACTACAGGAGGATGAAATCTGTGCTTCCCCATGGGAGATCCCTGTTTGGTTGGTTTGTGCAGAAGGGCCCACCTGTGTTTTCCTGTGGTTATGAAGGATACTTGCTTTGGGGCACAGAATTAACTGCAGGAGGCTCTGGTTCAGCTGAATTTGATGGAAAACTTTTTACTGAGCCCAGTTGGTTTTGGGTCAGGTTCATAATTAATGACTTCTCCAGCTTGCTTTGAAACCAAGCGGAAATAAAGAAGAGGGGCAGATTAAAGGAAGCACGTGTGTTTCACCAGCCTGGGCAGTCTCTGAACCCAGCAAACATTGCAGCGGTCAGGACTTGTGTGGGGTGGCTGCAGCTTAGGTACGGAACAGCACCAGATTTCTATTGAACAGTTTGAGGGGATTCAAAGGAGCAGAATGTGCTGGCATTTCCTCTGGCCAAAATCATTTCCTCTGGAACAGAATGAATGCCAAAATTACCTTGTCTTTCCTGCAAGTTTTAATACTGTCCTGCAAAGAACAGTTTTAAAAGGTGAAAATGAGTTTATTTTGCTCCCTTGAATGGGGCACCTGCTTCATTACCAAGTAACACTGCTGGTTAATAGACAGCCCCGAGAAACCTCCTAAAAGTGTATACAATGGGATTGCTCCACCAAAAACCCTCATTACAGACCTACCCTTCTGGTAAGGGTGAAGCAGAACTACTATAAAATTAATACAGCAGTATTTCAGTGAAACACTAATGCACTAGTAACTATAGAAACTGAAGCTCCGGGCATGAATGTTCAACATACTAATCTACCCTGGTTCACTATTCTAGCAACCTGGGTTGAAATACAAAATCTGTTCTGAGTGGAGCAAAGCTCTGAAAGCCCATGAAAGCACAGATGAAGCCTTCCACCTCAGCAGAGGTAAGAATTAAAAATCACAAGCTCTCAGACCTTATGGCATTACAGACAAAATCTTCTGGGTACTTAAGTCATCTAAGCAACATCTATGAAAAACATTAGCAGGAAGACTGAACTACCTGTGATCATTGCATGCCTTCGTTCTTAAGGATGGAGACAAATCTGTGACTTTTTGCTGTTAGTGAGTACAGGGCAGATTCTCAGCCGATGTAGGTCACTGTAATTGTCGTTCACTGTCTACATCTTGGTCCGATGCAGCAAGGGGAGGAGTTTTGAGCATGCTCCTCATGGACTGACCGCCTAAAAGCTCAGGTGTAAGAGTAGCAGCAGGAGTTGCGGGCAGCCTGGCCAGCTCTGCATGCAGGTGAGACCTCTACAGCGCGGCTCAGCGTGCACAGGGGGATGTGGTGGGTTTGCCCACAGGCATGGGAAATACAGGATAATTTTTGTGTTTATTCTGGGGAAAAAAAAAAAAAAAAGGAAAAAAAAAAGGCAATAGGGCCTAACTTGATGCACCGGAAAGGCTGTACTTGTGCTGTCATCTTTGCTACAGAGCTCCTGACCTTCTGTGCTCTCCCAGCTAATGGCAATTAACTTCCTTCACTGAGCAATGAGTCTGTGGCAGCTAAAGTATAGGCTGCGGTGCTCACTGCTTGCACGACACACTGAAAGCGGCAGCCAGGCGAGTCGGTTCAAACTGTGCCCCTTTGCCCTCGCTAGCTGAAAGCTGTCATTACCTGGAAATGCGGTGAATGACACCGAAACATTTAAACCTTTAGCAAAAGACTGTTGGGAGCTGTTAAGCTTGCATCTTTTTACATCAGTTGGGATCAGTTAGAGGGTTCTCTTTTTCAACACCTCCAGCTCCCCGTGCAGAGCTGCTCTGGAGCAGGGACCGGTCCGAAGGCTGCATGGGGTGCAGGCAAGGAGCCAGCGTCTCCTGAGAAGCAGCCAAAGTTGCCAAAGAAACCCAGCCTGGGGCTTGCTTATGCATGGTTAATCTTTGTTTAACAACATGTTAAAACATTAGTTCTTCTTTTCTTTGCATGATAATCCACAATTCTCAAGCATCAGTTGGGGAGGTTATTTGGTTTTGTGCAATCCTTCTAACACTGTGCTTGGATCCGCTGTAAGAATATTCCCTCGTTAAAACATTGCAGCATATTTCTTTCATTTCCTCTCTTCTCTGGAGAGGCAGGCACTAGGCAGTGTGCTACCTGCATTTGTGTAAATCAGATAACTGGAAGAAAATTGATGACTCCAGACAGTTTATCAGTGTTTTTCAGGAATCCCACACTTTGTAGGTCACTATTATTCTGGACTTGTGAGTGTTTCTGGCCTCTTATCTGCTTTTTGTCTTGCTCTGAATCAAATGATGCCCTTCTCTTAGAGATAAGCCTCATCTCATTTTTTCATAGCCCTGTTATTATCATTATCTTGGAGATCTCAGTGGCTCTGCCTGGGAATCCTATTAACACTCAATAAGCAAGAGAGCACCTGGTCCTCCCCAAGATTTACCTAAAGAACGTGATCCAGCCCTGGGGGTGCTGGGGCTTGGGACGTCCCTGCTGTAGGAAGAACCAGAAACCTTCCCGCATCCCCATGGCCGCAGCAGGGCCTGGCTCTGCCAGCCCTGGCCCCCCCAATGTCCCCCTGGCATGACCCAGCCGCTCTCAGCTGTGTGGGTGCCTGGGAAAACCTCTCCCTGTGGAGCATCCCGGAGCCAGATGGGTGGTGCTCCTTGGGATGCACAAGCTGGATGGCCACAAGGGGGAAAAAAAGCTTCTGTGCTCATGTTTTGCTAATCTAATTAGGCAAAAAACCATCATTAATGCTCTGCGTGTCTAATTGATTAACATTCCCACTAAGCACAAGGTTGCTCTCGTTAGCAGGGCTTCATATCTGTGAATGCCACTTTGCCTGAAGTTGCAAATATGTTGCGTTATCTAGAAGGCACATCTCATTTCTGTCTTTATAAAATACTTAGCATTTTTACTTGACTATTAGTGATGAAGGGAACAGGAGGGGCTAGGAGAAAAGCCCTAAGTATGGAACAAGCAAAGGGTCTTGGAAAGGGAGGGTCTGCTACTTTTTGTGTCTCATTGGCAGTAAAAGGGAGCAAGGTTTTTTTTTTCCTATCCCATAACAATTGTAAATTTTCCCTTCTACATGGCAAAAATAATAATAATAATAATAATCTTTGGAGCTTTAATGAGATGAAAACCTGGAAACACACAACTCATTTTTATCAAAATTAATCGGATTTCTACATTTTCATTTTGTATTTTTTTTCAGCTTTATAAATATATGAATGAAAATTTATTTTGTGGCTAAACCAGGAAATTGCATTGACAAAATGTTAAACGTGAGAAGATTTATTGCTTGCTGAAGTCTAAGACACTGGTGCTCACAGAGCCACCCTGCCCTCCTCTGTGCTGGGCAAGCAGGGGTATTCCCAAGGCATGACTCATCTCGGGCAAAGCCTGGCATCAGAACGAATTTCTGCTTTAGGATGACATGATCAGTGTCCCAGGAATGCCTCCTTTCCTTTCCTTTCCTTTCCTTTCCTTTCCTTTCCTTTCCTTTCCTTTCCTTTCCTTTCCTTTCTTTTTTTTTTTTAACTCTGTTTGAAGATGACTGGTTCAGATGCAGATTTGTACATCACAGGGATTTAAATTTTGATGTGAAATACTCCCAGCCATTTCACAGTGCTGTCAGGTGCCTGCTCCACTTTGGAGTGCAGAGCACTGATGCTATCCCAAACTCGTCCCATCCCATCCCATCCCATCCCATCCCATCCCATCCCGTGGTTTATTTGGAGTCTGTGCCAGCAGACGGCAGAGCTGCAGCCATCCCTGTTTTGCACGTGCCTTCTCTCCTTGCTCACAGCTGAGCCCTGTTACTGGGCCAGGCTGTTATCAGCCAGGAGATTAATCAGACTGATGCCATTGCTGCTTGATAACAAACCAGACTTCCCTTCCTCAATTTCTTTTCCCCCCGTTTTCCCAGGCGCCACATGCCCAGGCAGCAGGGGAGCTGGCAGGTTCCCAACTGCTCCTCGCTGTGCTGGTCCCTGCCTGTCCCTGGGCCACCTTTGGTAACAGATGAATCCTGTGCCACAGCCCAGCTCCAGGACTGCACAAATAAAAGCCCAGTGCGAGGGCAGAGGCGGGAAAAGCCCCATAACCGAGCACAGGCGCTGCCTTCGCTGGCTGAGCATCCAGGCTCGTTGCCGGGAGCGGTGGCAAATCTCGTGTGAACATGGGTCACGCTGGGACAGTGACAAGCAATCTGCACAGGCGCTGTGTGCTGGAACTTCCTCTTGCAGCCAGGCCCTCTTTGGGATGTGAAAAATGATTTTATTCCTCAGGAATGTATGCTAAAAAAATTTGCAAAGCAGAATAATACAATCAATTGAGTTGTATGCTCACTTCCTACATAATTGTTGTTGAATTTTGTTTCTGTTTCACTGAGGAAAAAAATTTCCTCCAAGAAATATTCGCAAGTAATTATATCTACAGAATTATTTTTGCATTCATCGGCTCTAAGGGGAAGCAGTGGGAAAGGCACCGGGGCTTGGTACATTGCGATCTGACTCACAGATAAACTGCTCAATGGGTCCATTTCCTAGACTGTTACTATTTTGGTTTGGCGTTTGTTTTTTTTTTTTTTTTTTGCTTTCATTTTGCACATTTCCTCTTCAGCTCCTGCCTTGCTGGCCTCGCCGTTACTTTTCATTGCTGTGGGCCAGAGGAACCAAAGGCTCAACAGGTAAAAGAGAGACCCTGCTGCAAGCTACCCCATCCCAGGAGGCAGCTGCTTGGGCATTGAGGCTTCCTTTTTTTTTTTTTTTTTTTTCCTGGCTCCTTGCTTCCAAAGTGATGGAGCTGACAACAGTGAAACCCAGAGCTGAGAGAGCAAGTGGGCAAGGGGCACGTTGGGATGGGGAGAGAGAGGTTTGAAGCAATACCTTTGAGAGGTGCTTTGCCAGTCCCCCCCTTTGGAGCAGCTGCCCTGAGGGGGTCCCCTGTCCCCTTCTGCCACCCCCTCATAGTGGCCGAGCAATCCCCAGTGCCGTACTAAAACACACAAATTCCCTTTATGCCTCTGCAACTCTGCACCGATCCCAGAGCTGAATGCCCAGATTTGAAATCTGATATTCTGCAGGCATATAGATGCCTGCATCTATGTCAGCTTTTAAAGAAACACCATTGTAGCTTATCCTACCCAGGTTCACTGCAAAAGTTCTAGTTCTTGAGAGACTGATTTGCTAGATTTTTTTAGGTTAATTGTTGGACTTGATGGCCTTAGAGGTGTTTTCCAACCTAAATGATTCTATGAATGAGTTGCCAGCTTTGATGGAATCCTTATAAAAACCCTGTAGCTAGATTATTAATGGGTCTGAGCAGCTTACAGCCAACAGGACCCAGAGTGAGGAGCATCCCTTGCAGAGACCCCCCCAAGCATCTGCTCCATGCACATTGTAAAGGGGTGACAAGACTGCACCTTTGCCTCCCCAGAATCCCTGAAAGAAGACAGACAGACAGGCAGGAGGTGTTCATCATCCCTGGGTTTGTTCAGCATCAGGAATAATTGCCATGACAACATGATGTGCAGTGTGCTGCATGAAGCCAGCCTTGGGCCAGGGTCCCACAAGGTTCTGGGTGTCCCATAGGTCGTCTGTCATGTCTTCCAGCCCTTTGGGGGACATTTCAGTTATCACGGGGCAGGGAGTCCAAAGCAACATGTTGTATGTTCAGGCAGCTGAATCCTTCTCCAAATGTCAGCCTCTTCTGGAAATTTCACACTGCAGAAAGCCACCTCTCTTTCCTTCTGGCATAAGGGTTTTGCTTTTTATTGTTGTACTGGGTCTGGCTGGGAAGAAACATGCAAGAAACATGAGCAGGAATATGCATACCCACATACAGAGGAAGAAAGAAACAGTTAAAATGGAAGATCAAGTCATGAGTTAAAGCTAATGGAAATGTAATTACTGTAGAAACCAACTGAGAGCATGCAAATGCTAAAATGGATTAAGCAGGAAGCGTTCACTGAGCATTGCCACATTTGCTTCCATAATATCCTGTTTATATAGATAAATCTAAATACAATATGTAGTTTTAAACAAGCAAAACTTAACATGCAACCCCCACGCCAAGAGATTTGATTCAGGATTCTCTTAATGTGTCAGATGTAATTAAAACTCCTAAGCAGCTGTTTGAAGGAGTGAAAATACATCCTCCCCTACCTGCAGCCGATCGAATGTTATAATTGAAAGCAGGCAATTTATAAGACACCAGAGAGAGATCATTCATGTTAACCTTTTATCTGAGCACTGGTCTGACAGCAGTAACGTTACAGGCTTTCCTTGCCTTTCTCTGCTCTCCAGAACTCCCCATCTCACAGCCTGAAGTATTTTTTGTTTGTTTGTTTGTTTGTTTCCAAAGATAAAGGCTTGAAGTTTGGGTAGTGCACTTGTTGGCATCTCTGTGGGTAAGTGCATTTCATGCAGCTTCCCTTAGCCCCATTTTGGTATAGCCATTCACAACAGGAAGCCTAAAACTGCATCCCGTGCTATCCTTCTGTCTAATTGGGTGTTAAAAAGCTGGGTGATGACAGTGAATGGGCCCAGAGTGTAAGTCACCTGAACTTTGGAAAAGGTCAAAGTGAGATCTGAGCTAAATTTTATCTTAATATAACATGAAGACCAAGTGTATTAAGTTAAAACTCTGCAGCAGATACAAACGCTGCCAAACCTTGACAGGTTCGGTTTTGGATTCAGAACAGATTATGCTAACATTTGTGCACTTTCTCAATTTTAAGAGCATTAGGTCAAAATGAGGAGGGCTAGCTCTGGGATCTCCTCACTTACTGCCCGATCAACCCTACTGAGCTCAGCCCTGCCTGTGCATCCCAGCTTTGCTGGGGCTGGCTCTCAGTGCTCACATCCATTTCTGATGCCCCCTAAATTGCAGCATCTACAGAAATATCCCTGGGACTGAAAAGTTATATTTGCCTTTTAAAAAGGCAGCATGAGAGAGATACAGTTAACACAAGTCATTCCTCTAGGCCAATAACACATTTAGAAAATGGCTTCATTTCACTGACTTGGGTTTTTTAAGCACTATCCCAGCTGAAGAAGCTGCCAGATATCAGAAAAAACATGGTGAATCCAGTAGCTGGGAGAGAAAAGCTGTTGTCACACTCTTACTTCTTCACACCCTTAAGTTCCTATTGATCATCACTGTTCATCAGCTGCTCTTCTCCTAATTAATCCCCTTTGGTGGATAAACCTTCCTCTCACCGTGTCTTCCCTATGCACTGGCTCTTCTAAGCCACAATCAGATTATGTTCTAGAAAGAATAACAAAAGAAAGAAAGAAAGAATGAAATATTTAGGGGATCCCTTAACTGTAGAGACCAGAGGAGAATTCCCTGATCCCATGCCTTGTGTCCTCATGGCTGTGACAGCAGTCTCCAGTTCTTGGTGGCACTCGTCTTGCTGCCATCACACCTGATTCTGCAAAGGTTTTCCCGGGTGTTTGTGTGCAGTGTTATGAGCTGTGTTCTCACCTGCTAATTTGTGTAATTTCATCACTGTAATTAAAAGGGAAAGAACACAGAAAGAAAGGAAGTCCTGGGGTGTGCAGGGAAAATGTTGAGGCTTGTTTGTCGTTTCTCATTGCTTTCTTTATCTGATCAGTGGTTGCAGTAAATAAACACACACATACATAAATTCTCATAGTCTAGCTTTTTTCAAAGCATACCCTACCTAGACAGAATATTAAAAACATCATCATTTGATGCTATAAGTGGTAGAAAACTATTTGACATTTTTCATTGTGAATATCAAGATCGTTTTCTTGCCACTGCAAATCCCTGAGGATATATTATGCTTGGTTATCTCTGTTCAACACATTTCACAGGGGGACATGTTATAAGCGAGGCAAGATTGACAAAAATAAAAAGTCACTTGAATGTGGAAAGCAAATCTATTTCTTGTTTGGCAGGCTCTGGCAACTGATACTTAAACAGCTCTTCATGCATATCATACACACGCACGGCACTTCAATTGAGAAAAGAGCTGCCTCGCAGTCTGGAGGAGAAACAGACACTTTGCATTACCCGTCTGATTGTGGATCATCAGACTGAAAGTTTTGCAAAAGCTGCTGAAGTGCATTGCAGTCTGGGGAAGTCAACACTGCCTTTGGGGACCGGCTGCCCGGTTTGTTCGGGGATGTGTTGGTGTCGATGTCCCAGCCCTGACCCTGCAGCGCCAGGAGAGGTGCAGGGGAGCTGCTGCTGGTTCAGCTGGGCAAAGCCAAGGTGGAGTTTTGCACCATTTCTGGGTAAATCTTCCTCCACCAGGCATGGAAACTGAGGGAGTTAAAGCTCGCTGTAGTGCTTCATTCTGGTGGAGATTTGCCTTAAGCAGAAAAGGAAAACCTAACAAAAGCTGGATGAGAGGAACTAGCTCGTGGGACAGGGTGAATGCTTCCAAGGCAGCCGGTGGACCTTCATTTTGTGTTCTCCCTGGAGGGATGTGCTGTCCTGCACCCAAGCAGCCACCTCATCTCCTGAGCTGGCCTCGGTGCCCAGCTCTGCAGGACATCACATGCTGGGTCCCCTCACACCCAACCCAGAGCTGTGAATGGCACAGGGCTGGCGGCTGCAGCCGCTCACCGCATCTGTACCCAAATTTACGGAAAACTGGCTGAGGCCCTGCACCCCGTTCATCCAGCACTCCTGGGTCTGGTGGGCGGGTGAATCACAGGAGCAGAGTGTGCTTCATTAGAAGGCCTCCTCATAAGTTATTAATTATTGTTTAGACTCAATACCAGACAGCAAAATTTAATCAGCCGGCATTGTGAAATAGCAGTGAGGGAAAACTCTAGTGAGCAGCAACAAATTACCAGAGGCATTATGAAATTGTCCCTGTGGCTTTAGCTGCTCATTTTGCCTTATTTGTTGGCACTCTGTTCTTATTTCTGCTTTATTTCCCCCCTCCCTTGCTGATTGTTGATTGAGATGCCGTGAGTGCTGGCACAAGGGGAGGAGAAGAGGAATCAAGGTATTTTGCTGAAGGATGCATTGACTGCATTGTGTTCACCCACAAAGCCAGCTCATATGGTCCTTGAACAGACAAAAAGAGAGTGGCTTTCAAAACGACCTGCTCAAAAAGAGTTACATGGATTATAATGTAAGAAGAGTATTCCCAGCTCTTACTCCTTTTGATCATGCCAGTTAAAACTGGCAGCAGAATTTGGCTGCCTGTTAACCTGTTTTCAAGGCTTCTTTGACTTGTCAATAACACTGTTGTATTTGAGATCATCTTTCACGGTTCCTGAGTCTTTTTCCCTTTCCTTGCTCCTGCTGTCATGGAAAGAGTCCTTTAAAGTGAAATGGTGATTAATTACCACCATTGCTGAGAGATGCTGAATTTCCAGCTGTAACTTCATGGCTACTGTGTTTTGTGAGCGCAGCAGCATGGACCACCAGGCTCCTCTCACTTGTGTTTTGAAGGTGACCTTTTGATTAAAGTTAGAAGCACCCAAAGAGGATTACGCTGTCTGAGATGTCAGCTCTGAAGGGTGAGCAGAGCAGATGTACGGGCACAGGATAAGCAGAAGATCACCACTAAGCTGGCAGCAGAGGGCACGGAGGGTCTGCAGGGAGGGAGACACAGGACCTGCCCCAAGAGGGAAAGCTTTGCAGCCAGGCATTGGTTGCCGTGATCCTTACTGGAGCAAAACTAGGAGAAATCATGGGATAAACTCAGCTTCTGGATCTCTTGTGGAGTTCATGGGGATTACAATTGCTTGGGAAAAAGTTTGTCCTTTCTTGTGTGTTCAGCAAAAGCAAAGGCCCAAGAACTGTGTTTGAACTTCATTGCTATTAATGCAAATGGAAGCAATCACTGGTGCTGTGGGGACTTATCTGAATCACCAGCAAGAAGAAAGGGGAAAATGTTCTAGTAATTGCTTTTACTGTCTTGTGGCTATTGACAGCACTCTCTGAGGCAATATGCAGCATCTGAGAGCTTTGTGCTCCTTTACCTGAGTCCTCTGTTAGGTTAAAATGGGAAATATTCCCTTCTCATTTGACTGACCACCCAGGCAGACTGCAAAGCCATATACCCTTTAGTACCTGTTGGTATCCATCCTAACAAAAATCCCAAGCCCTCCAGAAGTCTGCTGCTCTAGAAGTCCCCTTTTTAAAAGGGATCGACACAGTAAATACTTCCAGGACTCGGCAAAAGCTTCTTGCACACAAACTCAGGGCTGGTTCTCAAAATCCATGCCAAACCACATTGCATCTCTGTGATACAAGGAAAAGGAGGGTAGTAAATCCCCCCGAGCCTGAAAGGAAATGCATTAGCTTATTGCCTCCCCTACCCTCACTAACACCATAATCTGATGGAATTAGGAGAGATGGTCCAAAAACCAGGAGAGTGGAATTTTTTCCCCAAAAGCCATAGGTACCCCTGAGCTGCTACTGCACATCTCCATCTTTGCTGAGGATCTTGTGTGAGAACTGATGTTGCCGTAGCTGAGCAGATGCACAGGAGCAGTGCCATATGTTTTAATGGGTTATGGTTCCTGGGGGATTACTGCAATCATTCTCCTATGGACAGCAGCCCTTGTTAGGAAAGATAAGAGAGGCTGAGGCAAAACATGTGTCTTGACAGGGGATGAGTTCACAGTTGTAATGAAGGGTGTGTAAGGTCTCTGTGACTGCCTGGAAGAGGTGCCAGGGTTTCCTCAGTGGCTTGGCCCCTCTTCCTTTCTCTGATCTGCACTTGGAGGGGCTCCATCCTGCAGCTTCATCTGCTTGGCTTCCTTCAGCGAGAGCTCTGCTGTGCTAGCACTCATTCACACGCAGCCTTCTGCTCCACTTTCTGCTAAATAAGCACTGTAGCTTCGTTGCCAGCCACCTGGTACCTTTGTTAAAAAAAGGAGTAAACCTAAAACTGTTCTCATTTCATTTCTAGGGATAAAAAATAACAACTTTTTCATGTGTAGAATCATGAATATGCAGGAAATTCAGAGATCCTGTACCAAACACAGTGAGCTGGGCTCACTGACCCCAGAAGAGGGGAGGCATCAGGTGCCTGATTTTAAATTAAACCTGATCCCCAAGGAAAGAAATTCTTGCTCAGAAATCCCTTGTCCTGTGACTAATTATTGTGCAGTCCATGGCCTCTCCCGTGATCTGTATCACGTTCTTAAGCCCTCACTTGGGCTCACGCTAAATGGATGAAATCGTACCTATTAGTGCAAGATGGGCTCAGCACCCTGTACCAAACAGGGGAGAGATTTTGTGAGTATTTCATCAATTTCTGGCTGAGGTCAAGCAGAAGAATCACGAAAAGTCACAAAGTATGTAGTCTATCAAGCGGGAGGTGATAGAAAGCAAGCATGCAAGGCTCTGCTGGTGGATGGACTTGTGCTGGGGCGAGGGAGTGCTGCAGCTCTGGTACCAAGATGGGCCATCTGTGGTCCTGGGGGGAAAGAGTGATGGAAAACAGAGCTGAATCACCCCATCCATCAGGACATAGAGACAATTTACATGCACCACAAGTCTCATGCATGCTCATGTTTTGTATCCCACACATTTTGTATTATTCATGGCTAGAAGCTATAGTTATTTGGCTGAGGAAAGCATTGTGGAAGGATCCTGATTTGGTTTACACCATACAGATAGCAGTGTCATTCTATTGTCTTCATTTGGGTAACAGAGATCTGGATGCGGCCAATGTATTTTGCATGCTGGAAAGACAATATGCATATGCTTATGGAGACTGTCAATGACATGTGGGAAGCAGTGATGGAATTGGGAAATTACCAAGGCACTGGAGAAACATTAGATGATACCATGTCTCCAGAGCCACAGGGCTCTTAAAGAGCTACTCCAAGCCATGACAGTACTAATTGTGCCTTGTGATTTATTGGCTTTTGGGGGAAATTTTGTGCTTAAACACTTGCAGGACCTGCCAACCCCTTTTGAACCACAAGGACTTTCATTAACACATGGAAGGGGTTCCAATATTGCCATGGCCTTCCTTCTTCTCCATTTCAGGAGCTTCTTCACAGTCTAAGATGATAGCCCAAGTTGAAATCTGGAAACTGATGAATAGAGAAGAAGAAACCAAGAGGAAATTAGTTATTAACCACATTACATATGCACACATATCCTGGCTAGCCCTTCCTGCAAGCAATGTGTACAAAGTTGATATGTACAGATTAATTAGACTTGATCTTCTGGTTGCCAAAGAAATAGAAATTTGCCATGCCATAAATCATTTCTTTCTTTCTTTCTTTCTTTCTTTCTTTCTTTCTTTCTTTCTTTCTTTCTTTCTTTCTTTCTTTCTTTCTTTCTTTCTTTCTTTCTTTCTTTCTTTCTTTTTTATTGTTTTTTATTTCTTGCTTTTTATTTTCATTTGCTATTTACCGAGTTTTAAATACTGATTCCAATGTAATGTGCTTCCTAAGTAGCATTAGTGCTGAATCTAAACCAAACATTATCTGATTAAATCTTGACCCAAATGAGTTTGTCTACTTTCTGTTCTTCTAAATACATATTTACCATATGTTGCCTCATATGCTGCTTTTCTTTTCTATTGATGCTTTGGTCCAAATGTTATAGTAATCATATGTTGCTTTTAGTCACAAGTCAAACAAAGTTTCAAGTTTGTAACCACTTTTGCAGATCTGAAAATTAAATATCAATAAACATCTCAACATCCTGGTCAAGCCTGAAGCTGTCACATCTTCCCATCTCCAGAAATGCTGCTCAAGCTGTGCCAAATCCACCCAAGCACACAGTACGGCGTGACCCCTTTTAGGGAGCAATGTCACAGATGGGTTAAATTCCTCTAAATCTTGTTTTGAATGAAAAACAGTCCTTGGCTCCAAATGATCCTTGCTTCCCTGCACCAGATCCAGCAGATCCACTCCTACTTTGCACAGGACGAGTGTTCAGATGGACCAAGTCTCTGTGCTGGGTGATGGCACTGTCACCACAGCATGGGGACAGCCAGCGGTGGGGGCTGCTGGGGAGACAGAGCTGCTGAAATCCAAGCACAAATGCACCTTTGCTTTCGTGGAGTGACTGTGCACGCATGCCACAGGCTGGGAATGGTGCCGGCTCTTGCCTCTGGAGATTGAGCTCCTTTCTGAACACCCTCGCAGGCAGCTCTCAACACCCTCTGCCTCGGCAGTCTCAACATCGCAAGCCTTTTAGCAGCTGCTGTGCCTCCTGCCCTGGGTCACACTTGATTTCCTCAAATGAATCAACACAGAAATGTGTCAGGTTGGAGCTGGGGCTTTGGGTGGATAGAAACAGCCTGGCTGGTCCTGGGCTCCTCCTCTCCGGTCTTGTGCAAGGGAAATGTGGTTCATCTGCGGGGAAAGGTTGAGTGCTCCCATCGCTGCTTCATCACAGGTTATACCTCCGTTCTTCCCTGTGCAGTAAACTCAGCCTCTGCTTCAGAAACTGGCTGTTTTCCTCCTGCCTTTCCTTATGTGCAGGAGCTGTTTCCCGGTTGCAAGGGGCAGCTGAGATGGCAGCAGAGCCAGGAATGCCAGGCCAGATCCTGGAGCAGAGCTGGAGAGCACCCAAACACCAGGCTGCAGTGGCTGCATTTCCATCAGTGCCAACCCCACCGCTTCCATCCTCTGGACTGCCTGCTGGGCTAAAGCATCGCTGAGGTTCCAGCAGCCACCGGAGCTGCAGAAGCAAGAAGACAGCGCCGTGCCATTCTCCTGGGCTCTGGATCCAGCTCACGTCAGGTCCAGGCTGGGGAGGAATGGGCAGGAGAGGTGTTCTGCAGGTACCAGCAAGCTGTCCCCTTTGCTCACTCTGCCATTCCCTCTGTTCTCCTGTTCCAGACTGGTTACAAAATCTTCATGTTAGCTTCAAATAAGTGTCAGTCAGCAGCAAAGCAAGAGATTTTGTGAGCCTGGGGGTATTTTTACTCATTTACGAATGGAAGCAGAGACACACCATCTGTTGTGCAGATTTTTTTTCCTTCCTACCAATTGTTTCTGTATTTGTAGCATGGACAATCCCATGATTCTGTCATGCTATTGTTCATCAATTTTATTTAAAAAGGATCTAATAACATCAGATGCATCTAAGCAGGGGGCCCAGCTGCATTATCTGCATCTTCCTGGGTGTTAGCAGTAAGTTACAGTGACCTGTGGATCTGGAAGTGCCATTTTTCTTCCCAGCTTTGTGGTTGCATATCTGAGATGCACTAACAGAGAGTTTATTTCAATGAATCACTGGTTCAGACATTACTGGGAGGCCAATGAGACTAAACCAACAGGCCAAACCACACAGAAATGGTGACATTACAGGTCATGTTTCCAGGTTAAAGAAAACCTTTTGGATTTCCTGCTCTGTTTTAATTTACATCAGATCTATGCATCTGTGGCTGAGTCTGTATCTCCTCATTTCATGTCTTCTTGCTCCTGTCTGAAGATTTTCAGGCTTTTTCTTTATTCCCAAAGCAAAAAAAATTGTACACATGGCTACAGAGTTGCTCCTGCCATCAGCTCCTTCCTTGGTCAGAGGTATCAGTCAGGTCAAATCCTTCCTGAGGTTCCTGGGGAGCCTCTTTTCTGTTCCAATTTCCAGAGTGAATGTGAGAAGACTGTATGGATCCCATTTCCAGTCTGCTGCTTAAAAATGCCTTGCTTTTTAGGTTGGATGCAAAGCTTACTAAGCTGTGTATGTATGCATTACAGCCAAATATGTTCACCAGCTTCAATCAAATTTGACAATGCATGCTAAAACTCTGAGTACTGGGGAAGCGGTGGCCAAGTCAGTCCTCAGCTTACACTTAGGAAGAGAGCAGGTGTGCTCCAGGATGGGCCCTGCTCCATCTAGCACTGAAACACACCATTGACCAAAGACTTAAGACCAAAATGTTATACCTGTCAAAGGCTGTGGCATCAGAGCCTTTTCCAGCCACTCCTTTTTCCTCTATATTTTAATTCCTGATTCTACCACAGGCACGAAATTTGCTACAGACATTAAATGGGACTTGTGTTCCTAAGGCCATCCTTTTGATGCATTTGGGTGCTTTAGGGGCATCACTAAATCTTCTTTGATGTGTTTAAGTATTTGCATTCACAAAGTGAAGGTGAACACAAATGCAAGCTTAATATTTATCCCAGTTGGTTCATGGACTTTATTTTCAGAATTCTCCCTTCTATGAGCATACATAAGTGTAAGTTATTGGTAATAAATATTCACAATTAACTCCTGTCTCCCAACACTCTCTATGCTCAAACTAGTTTCTCTTCCTTGAGCTCTTTCTTTTTTTCCCTGTTCCCTAGCAAATTGTAGTTTTAGGTAAAGTATTTTCTAGTTCAAACCTATTTCTGGAATTATTCAAGCATTTAATTTAAAGGAAGCATGTAATTACAGCAAAGTACTTCAGAAAATTTGCTGCCTTGGTGCTTCTGGGAACACATACAGCTCACCTCAGCACAGGTGGAGCTGGCACCCCAAAACAAAACCCGTGAGCTACCCAGCTTTGGGCTGCTCCGTGGTCGTGTCTGACAGACTCAGCACTGCTGCCAGCGGGTCCAACCATGGTCCCACTGAACACGCCGCCGAAAGAGCATCTTAAGGGAGAGGGTTCCTGTCTGAATAGCAGAAGATGCTGTGTTTAATTTAAATGTTTAACATTTAACATCCTCTCACCCCACACTTGGAATAGATTATACATGCAGGGATTTATATCTTCTTTCTGCAGAAGAAAATCTTCAGTGGGCAGAAATGGGAAGAGAAAGTTAAGGCTACGGTTTCTCTCACAGACCCAAGTTCACACATGCTGTCCACACCATATTATGCATACTATTTTAATATATTACGCATGTCACGTTTTCAACTTGCTGAAATAAGTCTAACCTCATGTACGAGAGGGCTCAATTATATCTATGAAATAACGAGGCGATGTGTGCAGTGCAGGCTGGATGTGCTGTTTGGACCAGCTGCAGTCTGGGGGCTGTAACCAAAGAACGAGCACAGAGACAGGTAATTACATGCCTTATTGCACTGCTGGTGCTGAGCCCGACTCCGATAACAGCGGCTCGGAGCAGTAATAGCAGGTTACCTGGAGTTTTATTGCAAACTGAGCTGCTCGTTCTCTCTGTGCTTTATTCCAAGGCAAGAGCATTTCTTTGCATTTGATCGCACAAAATTTGCTTCACTCATTTGTGCCAGCATAGCAATTACGCTCCAGAATGAAGGCTGCTGCTTGAGCCACAGGAAAACCGTCATAACATCACTTAACACCACTTAAGCCATATAGGACCAAACATCACTGCAGTGCTGCCAGCAGACCCAGGAGCTGCAGGAACCAGGCCATTTCAAGGGAGGTTGTGTTTGAGGTATTTGCTGGCCAGACCAAGCTCAAAGCCAAAACCAAACATGAGGTTCTGCTGTTATTTTCTAGGCTGGCAAAAAAACACATAAACACAAGCTGTAATAATTAGCCCAAGATAGCAAGATATTCATGTATATTGAGTTAGAGGAAGTGAATGGATTTTGGCCCTGACGTTTCTCCACTCATTTTGATTTAGGTGGTCGCATGGGAAGGTTGAAACATGTTGGTGGTGCTGTTGGTTAGCTCCCAGAGTCAGCTGAGGACGAGTTGCCCAATAAGGCTGTGTCTCCATCCCCCCTCCATGAAAACTCAATAATCAAACTTAATCTGCTTTGTAATGTGTTTTATGTAACATCTTTCAAGAGCAACAACAAAACTTGTGATTTCCCAAAAAGAAAATCAAAGGTGCTTAGAGGTGGTTCCTGCAATTACTGGTGTATTTTGGACTCTATCTGTGTGATCAGATAAGATAATGAGAATAATAGTGATTATTGTCATTATTAACAGGTTCTCTCTGGCACAATCTAATGATGATAATACTGGCTTTTTTGGACAACCACCTCACTGCCAGCCTTGCACTATTTGCAGTTTTATGCCACATGCTGTGAGTAAAACACACAACCACTGCTTCCTGTCATGCCACTCCTATAAATCAGATTTTGTGTTCCTCCAGCACCTTCCAAAGTCATGCAAGTGAGTCCCTTCTCCTCCCGATCACACACAATATGGGTAAAATACTGCAAATTGCAGAAGTCATGCATTAGATCTGAGCAGACAGTGGAGGGCATGAGTGCTTTATTCAAAAGGTGCTGGAGGGATGTCCTCATTTGGGGGAAATGTCCTCCTGATCCAGCTGGAGCTGCCCAAGGCAAGGCGGCACACTTACAGTTTGGGGGAAAACTTCATCTTTCATAATCCAGAACCACTGTTTCAGATCTCCCCTGCGTGTCCTGGAAAGTGGTTCTCTGGGAATTTGGGAGCACATTTCTTTGTCTCCAGCTTGTCCTTGGAGCCAGCAGGCACATTCCCCATGGCCCCCTGACGTGGGAGCAGGTGAAGCCCCAACTGTGAGGATGCCAGGGGCTGGAAGGGACACCTCCATCAGCAGCCACTATTTGCCATGGAGCGGAGCAGAGCAGAGAAGAGTGTCTCCCTATCAGGTAGGAGAGGAAGAAAAGGGTTGTCTGTGCTAAATAAGCAGTCCCCAGAGAAGATAAAATAGCAGGCTATCACACGGCGAGGCTGGTGGGAGGGTGAGCAGAGCTTGTCAGTGAAGAGTGATTCACTGGGTAACTGTTTTACAGGAGAACTTGCAGCACTAATCACAACTTCTCAGTTGCTAACGGCTTTGAAGAGTTAAATTAAGAGTGAAAATAGCTTCTTGCTTTTGGAGTCCTCTGTGAGCGCTTGTGAGGAAGTCAGCAATTAGGCAAATTAAGAACCTATAGAGAAATTTTCCTTCAACATCTCCAGTTGACTTTTAGCACTAGAAGAATAAACTCAGCCCTTCAGTGAGCATGAGACTATTGCACCTCTTCCATATTAGGAGCATCACTTTCTCCCAAATACTCTGTAAGCCACAGAACAGGAATAGGATTCATCCCTGAAGCAAAAAGTGGCTACAGGGACTCGCTGTCCTCAACTCTCTTCCTTGAGCATTCTTTGAGGTTGGACAAAGCCAAGATAAAACTGTGAGCTGCCACTGTGGAAGCTAAAGCAGAGTTATGTGCTAAATGTCTTGGATTAGTTCTCATCGTGGGCAGCAGGAGGAAAGGGACCCTCTGTGACAGGACCCCTGCAATCTGGTTTTGTGCAGGGAGAATGGGTTAGTGAGAGTAGGATTCACACACCTGCTGTCTTTATCTGTTGTCAAAAATCTACTCTAAAGCAGGTTTGCTTAAATATGCAAAATTGTCTCTTAACATAATCCACTTTAAATCTTGAAGTAAGAATGCATTTGATCAAAATGTTTCTTTTTATACTACTTGGAGCATAACCTGAGACATGTCATGCAGCTAACTCAATATCTACAAATGCCCTTTTATTCCAATAAAAGATGAATGAAGTGGACTCCTTATATTGCAACAGGTTGTGTATTTTATTCCTCATGTCTGCCCTTTGTCAAGCATATTCTCAAATCTATCAATTTATCATTCTAACTGGTATATTAGGCTCATAATAAAAACGGTTTGCATTCTTATCAACGAAAGCAGACAGCCTGAGGGCATTGGCATGTTTCTAAGCTGCTCGGAGGGGCTCCTGGAAAATGAAGATCTCCATCAGATTATAGACACAAGCAAATGGGAAATATATAGCTTCCTAAGGCATCAAAATACAAGTCCTCACAGTTGTTTGTATGACTTGCTACTTTCTCAGATCATTTGCCAGTTGTTTTAGGGGCTCACAAAATAATAAGTTATTCTCCCAGTTGTGATACGCTGTTGAAACATATCCAGTGCCTCTGTTTCTCTAGCAAGACACCTGAATGAGACATCCCTGGAGACAAGCTGTTTGGAGACAGCAGGTGAAGAACTCCTAGAAATCTTCCTAAGTAACTTCTGACACTTATGTTCGATAACCTCATATTTTATTATATGGCACATGTTATTATATGTCCCAAACATTAGGGAAGTATTTCAGAACATTGATCTTGCTTTACAAACTAAATTGTGGAGGTGAAAGAAAGTGGTGCCTGTGTACTTCTGTACTCCAAAACTATAACATGTGCAAGCAAATCTGGGGACAGATTCTACCATTCTGAGTTCAGCTTGGGTTTTGGGTTTTAATTCTTGATTTTTGCAGATGGTCTTTCTTCTTGTTCCTTGCTGGCAGAGAAGCATTCATGCCTGCACCGAGGCTAAGCCAGTCCTCTTGTCCATGTAGCTCCAGGAAAGGCAAAGGCTGCAATTGTCTCTCTGCACCATCGCCCTACACAACATCCGTGCTGAGCTGACTGGTGGCTGAAAAATTTGCTGAAGAATTGCCTGAAGAATCAGAGCAAATTCTGGAGAATCAAATCATTTCAAGAAATCTTTTTGTTAATTGAACTCTGTTCCACCATCTGCCAGTTCATCTAACATCTACTTTTGTGGCAGTTATCTTCATTATTACTTCTGTGTTTACCACGTAGTGAAACACAACTTTCTTTCATGAAATGGTCCTTACTGAGCAAGAAGGATTCCATCTAATTTTTCTAACCTATTTCTCATCCCCTGTCATTAGTCTGGCTCTGCTGATGTTTAGCAATTTCTTGTATGAATGCACCCTTCCACCCAAATCATTTTCTAGACTCTTTCCTGCAGCATTCAGCCCTGACTTCAAAGCTGGGTGTGCAGCTTTTTCTATTTTGGGCACTGCCAGAAAGTCTTGTACTGCACTAAAAGAGAACTGATTTGGGTTTTAACACCCATGCACGGGCTTTGTGAGCAAAAGTGAAACAATGCAGCCTGAATTTGTGTATATGTGAACTGGGAATATGCCTTTCTTGTACATGTATAGGGTGTCTCACTGAAAAAAAAACTCTCAAAATTTCCCCAGTTACATCCATATTGCTCTGCTATGCTCCCCTTAAAAACTCACTCAGTATGACAAAGTCTCCATATTTCCATGTATATGGAGAAATATAAGGACAGTAATTAATTGCTGTTAACAAAGTACATTTTAGGACAAAATAGGTGCATGCATTTCCCTTTCCTTCCTCCCAAAGTAAGCCTGTGTACTGCATGACACCGAATCCATCCCTATGGCTTTTCAGTGATATTAGACTATACAAGGGCTGGATAAGGCTCCTCATGAAGATTCTTTAGATGTTGTGAAGTCTGAGATAGAAACAAGCTGCTATTTTAAAAGTCCTTTGCAACAGTGAAGGGGTCCTTATTCCAACACAAGAGGTGGATTATCTTCTTTAAAAGTTATTCGAGAAGAACCTGAGAAAAATCTTGCAATGCATTTTCTTTGTAGTATTGCTGGGGTCTTCCATGAAAGAAGCCTTCCCTTGTCTAATAGCTACTGCAACACTAGATCAATTCTGTCAAAGACACCATAGAATCACCTGTTTGCTTTTGTATTAGAATTTGACAAAATTTGCCCTAGGAGTCAGAACAGTTTGTTTGTGATGTATGAGAAAGTTTAGAAAGATAGCTGTAGTCCAGAGAGTTCCTCTGCTCAGCAAACATCTTGCCAATCAACCAAAGATTTATTTCATATAAGCAGTTGTTTTGTTTTTGTTTTTGTTTGGTTTTTTGTTTTTTCCCCAAACTGTTTCTGTACCTGCCCTGCAGTTCCCCAAACAGCTCTGATCAGATTTTCAAAAAATCTCAGGCAGTGAATGCAGCCACAGTCAAGCCCCGGTATCACGCTGAAAGGCACTGAATGAGTTCCCTGTCTAATTCAGGCTGAACTGATTAACCTTCCTGACCATTTGTTTGTCAATTTTTCTCTTTTCAGCTTCCTGCCTGCCTCCTCTGGCTGCTCTCCTTCAGTTTCGCTTAGAGCAGTCCCAGGGTTGCTCTACATTATGATCTGGGTTGTTACCTAACTGTGGGAGCCCTTTCGCTTGGGGTGGTTGCACCAACCATCGAGCCATAACAGAAGAACAAAATCCCTCTGCAGGGACACTCTGCCCACCCCAACGGGGTTAAACTATTTTTGCTGTCTCTAGGCCAAGATGCTCTAACTGAGAAATCATCCAGGTAAGTCTGGCCATGAGGAGGAAGAGAAGCAGCAGCAGAGCTTGAGCTGTGCTCAGGGGTGAGGTTGCGGTTTGGGGATGCTACGCTGCACCAGTGCTCACAGGGCTGTGAGCTGGTGCCCCTGCAGATCTGCTTCGCTCTGTGGACAACTCAGCAAGTGCATTACAGGTGAAATGTCCCCAGGTGAGTCCATGAAGAAACGTTCCCAACAGTTCACTGGCCTACAAGTATGTGAATTAACCTTCCTCTTAGGCTTATATTCACCAGCAGAGCAGCAGGTCCTGCAGCAGTGTTACAGAGGGAGCAGTGGGACAGAAATGTGACTTTTTTTTGTGCCCAGGCAGCTGCATGATGCCATTGCCGGTAATGGCAGGGATGGAGCTCAAGAAATAAAAGTCTTCTGAAGCCTTTTGTTACTCTTCCAGGTAATAACCAAGAGGGACCTTCTCTCACTCAGGGAGGCTGCAGACCAGCATCAACATCCTCTCCTGCCTCCTCTCCTTGCACAGCGAGAGGGATGCCGGTGCTGGCTCGGAAGCAGCCCAGACTCAGGCAAATCCAGCGTGCTGCGAAAAATGGGAGGATGTGGGCTCTTACAGGGAAGAATAGCAGGAACGAGCCAGATTGCACAGTACAAATAAGACACATTTACAGCAGGTCACAGTGTGCTTTGGAAGGCACAAAGTGCCAAATTTTTGTGTCTGCTGAAGTGGCACAGAGTGACTTGAAGCCAGTGTAGTGTGTCCCAGAAAAATTTCCACTGGGAACTTTTCTGAGACCAATCCTGGTGCGTCCTGCAGCCCCAGCCTCCCTGGCAATAGGAAAGGGACCTTCTGGGTGTAAGGGACCGGGCAGAGATGGGTGCCCAAATACTCAGTCCCTGCCATCTGAGCCCTCTGGGTGCCCCCACCATTTGCTGGAGACCCTTCACCATCTTTGTAACCCTCCTTAGGATGCTCTCTAATAGTTTTCCATCTTCAATTATTTTGGGGTGTCAGAAAACAAGGCCAAATTTCCTGCAAAACATTGGCAGGGCGCAGGGCTGGCAAAGCGGATCGCATCCTTGTGAAGCAGGGGCACTGCCCACGTGTGCTGCACTGCGGATGCCAGCGCTGTGCTTAAGCCTTGCGGGGCTGTGGCAGAGGCTCCCGGCTGCAGCAAACTCTCCCCTTGGGCTCCTCTGTCCTGTTTCATTATATTTGCTCCTGGGGTAAAACAGAGGATTTTCGAAGGGAAAGCCAGTGTGGCGGTGTGTGAGCATGTCTGCCCGTGTGTTGGGCGCTTATATTGTACATGAAGATAAAGTGCATTTATTGCCACAAGGCATCTGGTTTGGGCTTGTTGCAGTAGCAACTCAGGGGACTCAAAATATGCTTTTATCTCTGAACTAACGCAGTTGGTATCTCCTGTGTGTGTCCAGCTGACATATCTGGCTCTGTCTGAGACAAATATTATGAGGTCTATCAGCCAACACATCTGCTAACTTTAAAGGAGCTTTGCCAAAGTGAAGGGATGAATCTGAACATCCAGAACACAGAAGATGAGACCTGTACAAGGTAACTGGACACCTCATCTCCCAGCTGTCCATTCCCAGAGACTGAATCTTCTTCAGGGTAATTCTCTTACCAACATCATCATACACCTGCCAGTGTGTTCTGTTTTTCCAGTTTCCTATTTTCTTTTAAATCTGCCCAGGGACACAATGCTGGGGTGTGTGATTATTGCTTTGTTCTGAGCGTGGTCTGTCCTTTTGCCGACCCACACACCAATGCGCTCACACTGAGAAGTCTCAGCAGGTTCCTCTGCAATGAAAATCAGAGGCAATAAATATCCCATGTATCAACTGTTTCGATTTAAAATACTCTCCTGAAATCAGTTCAGCCAAACACAGTAAATAACATGCAGCAGTTGGGAATCTTTTATTGCTCATCCAAACTAGCAATATTTTATCTTCCGATATGTTGAGTGTAGGAAGGGATTCACTTCCATGCATGGAAGTAATGATGCAGTCAATATTGTCATCAACACAGCTGATATATGTCCATTTTTCTATTACCCCTTCCTCCCTCACTTACTTGTTTTTCAAGTGCAGCATCCTCAAAACAGCCTTGTGCTCCCCAGGATTTCACCGTCTTAACCCACCTTAGATGCTGCTGACTTCTAGGGATGTTTGAAGAAGAAGGGAGTACCTCTCCCAGTGAGTCCACTGGGATCTGCTTTTAAAGGCTTGAATCAGCCCTGCACTACTTGACTCAGGAACCTGCTCTAACAGGTATTTAGGGCTGGGAGCTGGGACCTCAGCATGGGAAAAGGCTGAAGCTGTCTTTTAGCACCTGCTTCTTGCAGAGCTTTCTCTCTGCTGCTTTCTGTGTCCTTCAGAAAAATCCCGCCTGGAGAAGTCAGACCGCAATAGGGTTAATATGAAAAATTCCTAGGGGTCCCCTGTTGCAACAGGAAAAGCAAAGAAGAAAAAACACTTGGGTCAACATAAAAGGGAGTGAGGCAACCTGTGGGTCTCGTATCCTGGGCACTGTGGGACCCTCAGCTCAAAGTCCAGGAAGTTTTAATAGGCAAGGTCTTTGGGTGACATTTTCCTGCAAGATTTTAAGTAAATGCCTTGCTGTAACATTTGAGATCAGGCGCCTGTTGGTTTCTACGAATCTTTTCCTTTTTAAGCCACAGACACACACATACAAAATATATTACAACGAGCCCAGCTTAGCTAAAAGGTCGGCTAGTTCAGAAACAAACAGCGGGGATTTAGGTTGGAGGCTTTGGTGCACACAAAGAGGACGGTGCACCTCCAGCTCTGCTTTTGCTTGAAGGAGAATATGGATTAAATCCTTGCAAGGAGCAGAGGTGAAGGCAAGAAGAGATAGTTTTGGCATTCGTTTCAATATCCCACACAAGTAAAGGGACCGCACATGTCCCTCAAGCCACGCACGAGCAACAGGGAGACTAAAGGTGCATTGAGAAGATGTGCTCCACAGAGAGGCAGGAACAGGGCTGGTCTCTTCCTTTGGCACAGCTACACCTCTGCCAGACAGAAGGTAGAACAAAAACCTTCCTAAAAAGATAGGGGAGAGGTTGACCCCTTTCCATCTGGAGAGACACTAAGACTTTCTTTTACTTTCTTCTTTACAAAGTGACCCACACTTCTGCATGGGGAATGGCAAGGTTGCATTTCAGAAGTCAGACTCTAGGAAGCCAGCAAACTGTCTCAGCTGGGACAAGCTGGTGGTAAATTTGCCGGCACCAGTTTACATTTGAGAGCCACTTTGTGATTTCACATCTAGTCATGCACCCGTGCTCTCAGCTGGCCTCTACCAGAGGTGCAGGCTAACTAGTTGGGGTGATAGAGGAGCAATGTCTTGGCATCCTTTCCACTTAGCCTCATCTGCTAGGGACACCTGAAAAAGAGCCAGACCAGCCCTACCTCCCTGACCCCAGACACCCAGCGTACTAGAGGGCACATTTAACCACAAGACACCCACAGCAGCCATAAGACTGGTCTTGAGATCTTTTATGAATGAGTCTCTTTTATCCCAGGCCATGAGAAAAACCCAGATCTACAAGGAAAAGAACAGAGCAGATATATCTGCCATGCTAGCGGGAATGCTTCACGTGTGGCTGAGCCAGACTTGCCAAGGAATTAATAGGATGTATTAAATTAATTAGCTCCTAGAAACATCCTGCTGAAGCCTTTACTGATCGGAGCACTCGGCCTGTTCGTTGGGTGGTGGGTACCCTTCCAATGCGCTTTTACAAAAGAAGAGATTTGGCAACAGACACAAACTGTACCAGCCTGTTAAAGTGTTGACTGTGAATCAACAGCTGCATTGATTCCAGGTATCTGATATTTTAGAGTGTAATTAGAATTTCCTTTTAACTCTATTTCTTGATATTGCCTGCCAGCACTTGGCGTGGAGGAGGTGGTACACTGAGCACTCGGGAACAGCTGCTGGGACAGAGCAAGGAGATGCAATGTCCTCCTTGTTAGCAGCCGTGCCTGCATTGTCTGTGTGCAGAAACAACAGAATCCGAAACAGAGCATTTCTAGAGACAGCTATTGATACAAACGTGCACACACACACTGTAAAATCAGACCAGTAGATGGGTATCTTGTTTGTGGGGATAGCAATTGCTTTCTACAAGGCCAAAATGAAGTTACAGGGCCAGGAAGGGACAATAACTCTTCATTACAGACAAGGATCCCAAAGGAACTCTCTTGCTGCCTCTGAGGGAGAAGTTCTTTAGTGCAGGAGCGTGGGTTTGGGCTTGGATCACAGGACCACAAGCTCCCCCCAGCTGGGGGGTCAAGTAATAGGGACGCTGGGCACTCGCCCCAGCTGCGGCTCTCCTCCAGACAGCAGTAGGTGAGCACAACCCACCACGTGTTTCACGTTCCCCTTTCCTTCTTCAGGGTATTCTTGATCCATCCCAAGAACCTGTCCAAGGACGAGGAAGAAGGGGTGAGAGCAGCTGGGAACACCAGCCCTGGCAAACCACCCTCTGCTAATAGCAATATCATAACAGAAGCTTTTAGATGAAAGGAACATTGGTGTTAAGAGATTATTAGTCATTCTTTAAACCAGTGTGGGATGAGTGCTAGAAAACATTTCTCTCCATATTTGTATGACTACATATGGCTAAATAAATCTGATTTTGGTCCGCCTTCCATGGTGATCCTGTCAGCCGGATTTAAAAGGAGGAAAGTTTGGGGGAATATTGGCTCTTGGTGGATGGCTGTGTAAAGTCCACTATTTTCATGCGGAGATTATTTGATTGACTGCAGGTTTAGATACCTTCCTGCGTCAAATAGATTAGCAGTCTGCAGGACCTCTGTGCGCTCAGAGCCCACTGGTGTTTGGGAACACAGCATTTGTTAATGAATAAATGGGAGAAATTATGGCTGTCTTTGGCCAAATCAGTGATTCCCTGGATGAGATTTTCCTAGATATCCCCTGTGCAGTAGGAAAGAGCTTTATCATGAAGACAACTGAGTGAGCAGTTCACTGGGGTTTTACAGGACAGCAGCTAGCTCAGCACCCCACAGCAGACCCCTCAGCCATGCCTGGGGGCCCTTTGGTGTAGAGGATCCCTCTGTCACCCTCAGCATCACCGTAGCACCACTGCACACCCTGCCCCTGCAATAGGGCAGTTCAGAGAGGACAAAACATCCCCAAATCTGCAGGATGTGGGGATAGCGGATCTGAGGATGTGGGGATAGGGGAAAAATCATGGATGGGGTCCAAAGCAAAGGAGCTTGCTTTACTATGGGGCTGAGAGGTCCCAGGGCAGAGGGAGATATTTTTAGGTGTTTATTTTTTCCCTCTTTTAAATGCATTTCTCCTAGCAGCAGCAGGGTGGGTATCCGGGGGCTAGCGGAGCATGTGGATGTCCAAGGGGGATGGAGCACCCCTGGTGCCTCTTGTGTCCCAGGGGGCGGGGAGAGGGTGTTAGCAGTGCTGGGACCACTCTACCATCCCCCGGGCAGCCCTCAGCTGTGTCTGACTTTGCACGGGATGGAGAAGGGGGGACACAAACAGGGAGGGTCCAGTCCCGGCACCGGGGGCTCTGCAGCCTCGTCTCCCCCCGCCCAGCTGCCCCGGGGCGTGCTCCTCCCCATCGGCTCCGGGCTGGGCACGGGGCTGGGGTTTGGAAAAGCCGCGGCGGCGGCAGGGCTGGGGAGGGGGGAGCCGAGCGGAGGGGACGTCCCCGNAGGCCGGCGGTGCGGAGGCTCCCGGCGAGGCTGTGCGTGTGCGTGTGCGTGTGTGTGTGCGCGTGTGTGTGTGTGCGCGTGTGTGCGCGTGTGTGTGCAGGGAGGCTCCAGCCCTGCCGGGGCACATCTGGCCGCCGGGGAGCTGCAGGGAGCAGAGCGCCGGAGCTGCGGGCTGCACACAGCCGGCAGCGCGGGGAGGCTGCTCCGGTGTG
>VXAA01003386.1:1349239-1380823 GCA_013399115.1 Anseranas semipalmata | reverse complement strand
CGTCTCCCTCGGCTGCCCCGGGAGCCGCGGAGCGGGTGCGCTCGGGTCCCCCCAGACGCGGCAGTTCATCGCCAGAAACACGCACAGATCCCCACCCTTTTCTTCTGCATCGCCTGCATCTCCTCCCCTCCGGGTGGAAAGGGGCCAGCGGGAGCAGGGAAAATAAATCCGTCTCTCCTCCCCCTCCCAGTTTCTTGGGTCGATCCACAGCTCATTTCCTCTGTGTAGTGACAGACCCCGATTTCAGAAAGTTTTGGGCGCAAGCTGCAGCATAGGCATCTGGAAGGAACTGCATCTTCAAAGCTAGCAGCTGGTATTTGGGCTGTTTCAGGGAAATCCTGAGCTGGTTTAGCTAGCAGACCCCTTCCTGAGTCCAGAAAGGCTTTGCTGGCCTCCACACACCGCTTAATCTGACACTCCCGTGCGTGGAAAGGATTTCAGCATCAACACTTGCAGCACTCCAGTGCTCTGAGGGGTTAAGGCATTTGTTCACTGGAGCATTAGGCTTGAAAAATGTAAGAGAAGTGGAAGGAGAGGTGGAAAGAGCAAGATGCCAATCTCCGTAGCTCCTTTACTGCCAGGCTTACATGTGATAGCTCCTCAATCTTTTATTTGGAACATGAATTTTAGGAGGGTTTAATCAGTAGCCAATTAGAGTTTAAAACTGCAAGTGAACTAAAGCCTTTGAAATGTTCCTGCATTAGAGGGATGGAACTTAAATGGAAACAAATCAGAATCATTTCTCCTACTAAAAGTGGGCAAGGGTACAGGCAGTCAGATTTAAGCCCAGAGCCTTTAGATGTTTAGGCATGTCTCTCCAAGTTTCCTACTGCTGTTCCAGTAACCAAAAATCCAGTCCCCACAGAAGCATTGAATTCCCTCTGAATTCTGTCCTGACACCTAACTTTCACCTTGAGATCACGGAGGCTGTATTTCTCCTGTACATGCTCTGTAGCTTTTGTCAGTGGCAGCCCAGTGTGCTTAACCCAAATTCTCTATTCTCTAAGGAGACATGAGCCATCTGATTTGAGAACAATGTGGTTGAAATGCATTATTTCCACTCATCTTCCTTTTAGGATTAAACTGATGCTCTGTGTTAACATGATAGGGCTAAAGAGAGCAGATTATTTCCTAGCCACGTCTTTGGAGATTATAGTTTAAACAATTCTCGACATATTTAACAGTCCTGCTATTATTCAGGATATACCTCGTCCTGCTATCCAAGTAGGAATTAGACAGACATGAATGCATAGCATGTGAACTTTGCCTGTGAGCTTTTCCTTATGTATTTTTTTTATTATTATTTCACTTGTGATTTAAATTAAAAGTAAAAAGAGGGATGCAGCTACTGGGGGGGCTATTGGTGGTGGGGGGTGTCAATACCATACCTTTCCTTCTCAGGGGACCTGGCTACAAATGTAGCTTTGCTAAGACAGGAAGCTTAGTTAATGGCTTGGGTTCATTCCTCCAAACGCTGAAGCAGCTCACAATGTGAAGCAGGGCCCTGGGCCGGGGAAGGCTCCAGAGTGAATAAGCAAAGCAGCTGCAAGTCAGGTTTGAAGTGCATTAATGGAAACCATTGCACAGCGTGAGCGGGCATTCTCGCGTTGTAAGCTGTGTAGAGGTTTAAAAAAGGACAAATAATGGAAGACCTGTGAAAGAAAGGGCAGTGGTAATATGGGAGAGTGATGCGGAAAGGTGCTGCAGTTTGGAAGTCTGGAGCCCTTGACTTTTGCAGGGGATTGAAGCTGCTTTACAGCAGGTCTCTACATCTCTTTGCATTCATTTTCTGTCCTTAAATTAAGCAGAGCAGTGATACGCTTGCTCAAGCTGGCAAATCTCTTGTAATAAATCACTCAACATATTTCACTCTTCCTGTTTGGCAAACTGTCTAAAGCAAATTGGGATGTTTTTGGAAACCATCAGTTCTCCGAGAGGTTTTATTCGGTGACTGACGGCAAGCCAGTCCCTGAACAGAGCAAATGTAACCATTTATAGACTCAGAGCCCACTGCGAGCTCGGATAAGCCCAGGAGAACACTCCTCCCTGGACTGGAACGACCTTCCCAGGATGGATATTTGAGTGTATTCATTTAAGTCTCTCATTTTGAAAAGGTTCCTCACTATGTGCTTTGAATCGTCAGGTTTTAATGGACAGGTCTTTTCCAACCTAAATGATTCTGTGATTCTGTGAAGCCAGACTGTGTGAACAATCAAGTTTCTTCACAAATAGAAAAAAAGAGTAGCTATTCAAACAACACTCACCATATTAGATTTTTGCTCGTATTACTTAACTTGTACCACTTAACTGCACCACAACTGTAAGAAGTAATTACTGGTATTCTAGTAATTACAGATGGCTCAGCGCAGCCCATACTGATAAGCAGGGAGAGCAACACGCGCACCGTTCTGCGGGGTGTCACCGTGTGGCTTCTGAGCGATGAGTACAGCCGGGCACTGAGCATCCCGCCTCGTGCCATCAAGGCGTCAGCTCTGTGCGACCTCTGATATTTAGTTCTTTACAACAGCACTGTGTCCCGGCTTTGTTTATCACCATCCTTGCAGCTGCTTAGATCAGGCTGTGAACCTGGTTTATTATGTGCTCCTCACTGCCAAGCTCGCCTGTTACTTCTGTCAGTTAGGGACATCTGTTGTGAATATTGGCATCAGTTTGGGATATGGTAGCAGGAATAAGTCCATTATAGCTACATCATTTAGGTCTAGTTAACACTTTAACTGGCAGACATCCTCTAACACATACTGCAGCCAATTTTATGGTGTTTTTTTTCCACACAAACTGAGCACCTCTCAAAGCCATTTCCATACAAGCAAATTAATGTTTTCATGCCACTTCAACTGGAGGAGGTTATAAAAGCTACTCATTGTGGCAGCACCAGATAGAAGAGCTCCAAGACTGAATGAGATCCGTGCTCTGTTCCCTTGCGGGTCAGTACCTATGATTTTGGCTCTTCATGGTTCTGCTCTTGGCTCTGGGGCCAGCTCCCCGAAACAGGGGACTGCAGGGGATGGCCCCATGCACTGCCAGCACCACGCACTCTCTGTCGTGTCTTTTAGAAGGATCTTAATTTTAATGGCCAGAGGGCTGTGCAAATACCATTTTCCTTTAGTGCTTCTTACTGGCTTATCTTGATACCTCTTTTCTGGAGAGGCCCTTAGTGGACCTGGGGAAACAGAGGACGTTTAAAGAAATACCCGCGATCCTGGTGCACCACCAGTGCCAGCACCCAGCACAGAGTCAGGCAACTCCTCGGCCTAAAATCTCAGGATTTTAATTGAGCCTGGCCTGGGCACACGCACAGGGGGAGAAGGGGTGTGGGCAGCTCCCTGCCTGCCCCTAAGTCCTGGCAGAGAGCAGCGTGCTGCCCTGCAGCGCGGCACAGCCTGGGCTCCGGTGGCATTGCTGCAGAATGTCCCCTCGGCTGCGGCAGGGCCATTCGCTGCCTTTCAGTCTCAGCAGGAAAACGCTGACTCCTTCCTTTCAGAAAACTGGCTGTTTACAGTGCCTGGGTGGAGTGTCTGACACATGCTGGTGTTCTGCTTGCATGGACAGCTGGTGTGAACCCATTTATTAAAACACATGGCAGCAGGCCCCGAGCCTCCATAAACTGTCACAGCTCCATCGGCTCCAGGTTGCTTATTTGAGGGGGCAACTTCTTGGAAAGCACACTGGGAACTTTTCTGGGCCTCCTCACTGGTTTTGGTGGACAGCCATCCTGATGCAGTTCTGCTCTGCATCAGCCCACCCTTGCGTGGCTGCGGCTCTCCCAGCCCTGCAGGTCCCTTGTTTATTATGTTTTATGGAGTCTGCTCATGGTCCAGATGATTTGCAGAGTAAATAACTCTGCACATGAAACAACCGCTTGCCCAAGGAGGTCTTCTGCTTTCTTTCTTCTTGCGATGCCTTTGAAGGAACGTGCTTAAGAGCCCCAGCTCTGACGGGGATGGGAAGGGGGGACCAGCCGCTGGAGCCGGGGGACGCGAGGTGCCCCAGATCCACAGCCATGCTGTGAGCTGTGCCTCGGCCGCCTGCAGTAGCTCTTTCTGTGAGCAAGATCTCTCACACGTGGCAGCTGCTGCCTGGCCTGAATGCTTCACTGACTCTGCACACTCTTCCGAGGACATCTGTTCAACTCCCATTTATCTGAGAGGCCCAGAAAGTTTTTAATCCCGTGCGCAGTGTCACGAACACTCCCCTACACCTTCCTCCAGTGAGGAGCACCCCGGGGACATGCGCGGGCCACATCCTGCTGTGGTGCAGGATGCAGGGCTCTGCCCAGCACCCCTCATGCCCCTGCAGGATGCCCGGCAGGTCCGCGGGGCCGCATAAATAAATCTGGCAAGCCTCTCTCCATGGTACATGAAAAATAGTGATGCGTAAAACCAAATGGCTGAGTTGTCTCCACGTTTGCTTGCATATCATATCCAGGATTAGTCGATGGCTTCAGTTCAGGAATCCTGCGTTTATACTAGTGTTGGCTACAGGAGTTGAAGTCGGTCTCTTTTCCTTAAATCACAGCCAAATTCCTGCTACGGCTTTTAATAACAGTTCTGTTTTCAGCCACTCACCACAGCTCCACACAGTGATAATCCTACCCCTTGAGTCTGGCTGATGGAATAATTTTGGCCACAGGCACAGGGTCTCTGCCCACCAGGAACGGCACCAGGTGCCGTTAGCCCCTGCCCAGGCAGCAGCAGATGCAGCAGCAGCAGCAGCACAGGTCGGCACCTTTGTGGCAGGGCTGTGTCCCGTCAGGGCACGGCATTCCTGTCGGTGCTGCCGGATAGACGAGAAAATGAAGATGCTGGTGTCAAAGTGTGCCTGGATCCATCCCTGCAGTGATGGAGAGAGACACCTGCCCCGGGGTGATGCCTGTCTGTGGTGGCTTGAGCATCCCTAAGCGGCTGCCTCTTTCCACAGGCTGCACAGGGACCCTGGGACTTTAATTCAGCACACACAGCCCAGCCCGACTAATCCCAGGCCATTTACACGATGGTCCGTCTTACAGCTAGACCTGAATTAAATAAGCTCTTGGGTTCATTGCTTTACATAACCACTTGGCCTGCTGTGTTTTGCCAGTTCTTACATAATTTTTTTTTTTTTTTTTTTTTCAATTCACTTGATTTCTTTTTTTCCTCCCCCCTCCCCTTTTCCTGAGATGTCAGCTGGAGGGAATCAAAAGTGAGGAAGCGTGGCCCATCAATTTAGCTCTTAGGTTTTCTCTTAGCAGCAGTTTGTAAAGGCAGCAGAGATGAAGGTAATCTAGTGGTTCCACTTCCCAGAGAAAAGAAAAAAAAAAACAAAACTGCAGCTGCCTTTAATCTTCTTCCAAATCATTTAAAACAGCTATTTAATTGTCTTCTCCCTCCTTCCCCTTAAAGGCTTTCACTACCGTCTCTGCGCAGCATCTGCTGGGGACTCGCAGATGGCACTTTCACTTCCTGACGTTCAGAAACGCTTCTGCGTCCTGCCCAAGGCACCGTGATGGCAGTGTCCTGCCAGGGGACCCCGGCCGGGCGCAGAGTGGGCTCTGGGCATCGGTGGTGTCACCGCCACGTTTCCCAGCTGTGAAATGCCAGCTTGCCGGGGGACACATGAGGGCGGGTGCCACTGTGCAGAGGGGACAGCAGCTGGGCAGAGGTGACTGGAGAGGCTGGGGAGCGTGGTAGGGCCCGTAGGTGCCAAGGTGGGAAAGTCTGAGCTTTGTGGCCATCTAGCCCCAAAGCAGGTATCGTTAGATGACAACACCAACAGCCCCAGTGCTGCCATCCCTCCTTTCCCTTGCACTAAGCAGATAAAGCTTGGTTGTTGTACTCCTGATCCATCTGGTTGCTCTCCAGTATCAGCCACTCACACCATGCGAAGCTGGAGACGCTTCCAACACCCATCCTCCCGTATCGCCGTACCCCGCGTCCCTCTCACTGTTCAGCCTGGCACGGCAGAGAAAAGCGGATTAGAAATTCTGACCTTTCCCAGCCTTTTTCCTGCCTTCATACCCACGTGAGCACCTTGCGGCCACTTGTCTGGTGTGACCATCTGAGGCTGGCCCAGCCTTGGCTGCTGGCCCCCGTCACCTCTGCAAGGACACATCGAAGCCGAGGGTTTCATGAAGAGCTGCCCTTCCCCAGGTAATAAATTTTGCAAACACATTGAGCTCCAGTGACACCAGTCCCACATTTTGCCTCCTGTAGATGCCATTTCTTCAGTCCCGTTTCAAAGCATCATTGGTGTGGTGTTAAAAAAAAAGCTGATGGTAAATCAGTCGAGCTGACGAGTTATTCAGGAAACAAGTGCTTGGAGTTGGTTTAGGAAAGGTGGTGCTGCTGCTGGGCACAGCTCCATGGGGGCTCTTTTTTTTCTCCCAAGAAAAAAAATAATAATAGAGTGAACAAGGTCTTTCTAATTGAACTTTTTTTTTGAGAGAAAGTTCAGTGAGGTTTCTTTGAAACTTTTAATTTCTCAGGGACTAGAGATGATTGTCAGCTGAAGACTGAAGTCACAGAGATGAGATTTTTCCTAGTGGAAATTAAAAAAAAAAAAAAAGAATTTTCACAAAGTCTTCTGTATCTGAAAGGAAAAAAAAAGCATCTCTTGTATGCAAAGTGCTCATGAAAAACTGGAAGCACCTCTAACCGATGAAGCCACACATAGTGAAAACGTGTATTCCACCTCAGTAAATTGGACGGGCGTCAGAGTGGCCGCCGAGCTGGGGATGTGCCCTGGGCTCGGTGGCGGTGCTGGTGGCAGCGGTGCTGGTGGCAGCGGTGCTGGCTCCGGCAGAGCCACCCCTCACCATCCTCGCCCCCCTGCCCGCTGGCTGCTCGCCCACACTTCACACCCAACCTGCGGATTTACATCTCCCCAGATGCTGCACCCTGTGCTGCAAATCTCCCTTTATAAAACCTTCCAGTTGTCTCTTTGCCAAGTGAATTTCTAAATATATAGAAGAAGAACAGGCAGCCTAGACAGGGCTGGGAATATAATCTGATTTCAGCAACGTGTTCCCTTCTCTTTGCAAATACCCTCTGGTACTTCCTGCCAACTACTACTCCCTCTAGATAATAAAGAATAAATTTAGGGTTGCTGCTGCTAGAGCCAGTTTGCACTCTTGAAGCAACTGATTGACCTTGCTTCAAGAGATTTGTTCCTCCTTCGGGGAGCTCTCCCATTGCAGTCTGCTTTGAAAGGAAGGAGATGAGCAAGCGCTCCTTTAGTGCATGGTATGCCCCGCAGGAGACCCCGAGGATGCTGGAAGTGTTTGGAGAGCCTTCCTTTCAGCGACTCGGAGCAGATCTGGTTTAATCTTTCCATGCCTTCCCCCTTGCTGAGTGGCACCAGGAGAGATCACACTTCAGTGCAGCACTTCGGACGCTGCCAGCAAGCCCTGCCTCCTGCAGGTGTGGTAGGAGCTATGGTGTTAAAGTATCATCACCCTTTTCCCAGAGCACTTGCCAGACTTTTGGAGCTGGCAGGATGGTTGCCTTTGCAAGAGGAAGGGCTGAAGCCTGGCTGTCTTCTCTGATAGACGCCGCCTTGCAGAGCCAATGCGTGGAGCTCTGCTTTCTGAGCAGGCAGTGGGACTCCAGGAGAAAGCTGCAGTCCATGTGCTCATGTTTCTGCCCTGCAAGGAATAAGCTGGTTGCCTTCCCATCCCGGGCTGATGGGTCTTCTCCTGCCCTCACAGGCTCAGCCTGACCAACGCTCACCCGTGGCTTTCAGCCCTGCTGCTCGAGGCTCTGCCTGGTGTCTGGCAGCAGCAACCTCGCCCCTTAGCCTCCTCATTTGCTTCGTCCCTCTACCTTGAAGAAAGGGGTCCTACCAACTTAGCACCTCCACCCAGATCTCTGCAGAAAGACCCCCTGCATAGCAGCTGTGAGCGCTTTGGCGCAGGATGGCGTTTAGCTCGGCAGAGTCCTGGTTTTGATCAGGACTTCAAGGAACTAATTAATACGGTCACTGCAATGCCACGTCCTCGTCATTGTAACGTAATCAGGAGCAACGCAGGTCTGCAGTGCTGTACTGAATAAATGTGGTCTCAGTGCTTGGTAGGACTGCTCCCTTGAAGAACTTGTTTAATGAGTCCATAAGTATTTGAGTATGTTCAATACCAATTTAATATTAACCAGCTTTTCACTGCTATTCTGTGATTTTTTCAAAACCATCTTATAAAAATGCAATGCACACAGCCACTGGGAAAGTTTAGCTCATTGCTTGCATCATTCTATTGATTTCTCCTTACATTTTATCCTCAAGGGAACAATTTAGACATTTAATTTACTCATTTCATTCAAAAGAGAAACCTACAGGAATGGGTTTCCCTCCCCAAAGCCCACATATAATTTTATCACTGTCAGTTATGGTCTTATGACACTGTCATACTTACTTGTCCTTTAGTTCCCAGTGTGTGATAAAGCACTGTAGGAGGGAAGGGAAACACAGCTCCAGACCAATACACAGATATCTGACCTCAGGATGCAGTGACAGGGAGGTGCATAGTGCTCCCAGCCCTCGGTGGACTGCAGTCACCAACCCAAGGGACAAATGCTGCTGTGGGCTCCGTCTCCTTTGCACCACTTTGGCAGCTTGCAGGTGCTGCCTGAGTAGCCCAGGAGAGCTGGGGATGGAAAAATCCCTTCAAAGGGCAAGAAGCTCTGCAGGCATGAGGCTAGCAAGCATGTCATGCAGCAGCACAGAGGTGCAGCACGCACGGCCAGTCCATTCATCCTGGTCCAGCCCGGAGACGATGTAGTCTGCAGCTACGGATAACAACGAGGCCGTGCTGGGAAACAAATCCTTCAGTACCAGAGGTTCTGCGAGGCAGAAGAGGAGCTGTGGCAGGGAGAGACACTGGGAAAAAGCAGCAACAAAGAAAATAACTGATAAGTTCATGGGCCCCTTTGAGATACACCTTCCCTGAAAATCTAATTGAATTTTCTTTGCTCCTGTCCTCAGCAGTACCAGAGGAAGCACACGCATTGCCTCATAGCTGCATCATTTTCCTGAAGAAAATCCATAAGCAGAGTGTGGGGAAAGCAGAGGGCCTGGCTTTCCTGTTTGTGTAGCAGCTTGGTAAGAAAGAGGCTCGCAGGCTCTGAAAGCCGCTCAGGGGCTCGGAGGTGGACGAGCGGGCAGGGCAGCGGCAGCCAGGAGGGCGCGGGGCCGTGGCGCGACGTCGCAGCGACGGCTGCCTTCGTCCGGCCGCAGGTGCTCCACTGCCTTCACGTCGGCGCTGCCAAGCCGGTGTCTCCGCGGGGGCACCGTGGCTGTTCCTGGCAGCCGTCACTGAGCCAGAGGCGAGACAGAGCAGCCCCAGCCCTGCTGTCCTGCTCGCGGCTCGAGAGGGCCGATCCCAGCTCGTGCTCCTCCAGCCCAGCGTCCAAATCAGGCAACCTCCTCCCTGCTGCCCGGCGAAGCAAGGGGCCCAAGCACCTCCCTTCGCTTCTTGCTCTGCAGACCGCCCGGCTCTGCAAAACCTGGGGTGCTGGCAGCCGTGCTGCTGCGGCGAGCTTTGCAGGGAGCTCCACCACTTCCAGGGGCTGAGCCCCAGCTCCCACAGGTCCTGCTGCTGCAGCACCCAGCCTCACACTAGGGATTTTAACTGCTGTTACCAAGAGCCTCAGCTCTGGTTGGACATTTATACAGTTGAACCCATCTATTACCTTCTACACTCTCGGGCCAGGAGCAGTTTCTTCAGTTATTTACCTAAAATATCTGATGAATTCATCTCAGTGCAGTTTAGCACCAGCTTTGTTTTCCTTTTTGCCGGATGAGCAAGACTGACCATATTGCTATAAATAAGGTATTTATATATCAAATGAAAAAAACAATGCACTTGAGGTATTCTGCTGAAGTTCAGCTCCAGCAAACCTACCCTCTTTTCTGCCCAAGCCACACGCAGTGTCCACAACAGAGCCAGCACCACCAGAGTCTGGGCTGACACCGTAATCCCCATTAAGGGGTTAACTGTCCCCAGAAGGAGTTTCCCAGGGCACCAGTGATGGAACTTGCCACTGCCATTTCCTCCAGCAAGTTAGGCAGCCAACTGAATCTGCCCACTCCATTGTAAACAGGGCTCGCACTGGAGTCTGCAGTCAGCAGAGGGACAGTATTTGACTTAACTATGGCCTTTAATTTATTTATAACTGAATATCCAGCAGTTGGTATCATATTTAATGCAAATAACATTCAAGTGAAATCCCCATTGAGAGGCACATTATGAAGATTAACAGCCTGGCTTTTCTATTACTCTGGTTTATATGGTGCTGATTTGTGCTTGGTGCTTTGTAGACAAGTGCTAGGAATATTTGAATCGAGCAACCTAAATCTAAGGCTGCCATTCTGCAAAAAACATTGCCTGACGTCCTGCTCTTGGCTCCACAGCCAAAGGAAGCGGCCCAAGGTATAAAAACCTCTGGGAAATGCTGACGTCCAGATAAGCAGGAGAGAAAGAAGGCTGGGACCCGAAAGGCACAGCATGAAGAAAGCAGGCGAGTATCGCACAAACCAGGGTGCATGCTAAGTTTTGCAAAGGGCCATGCAGCCCTAACCCAGGGAAGGGGCCAGGCCCCTGCAGCCCTGCGCCCTTGCCACCCCCCAGCAATGCCAGTCACGGGGACTTGCAAAGGTAAACTCCACAGATCACGCAATGTGCCATCTGTGTGGGTTTTATTTCTTTTAATTACATAGCCCATTTCCATTTTAGAAAAGCTGTCAGGAAAATTAATCTCGCCAAGTTTAAGATGACATTGAACACATTCTCGTGCTCTGCAGTTATCAGGAGCTGTTTTATTCCTTTATATATTCCTGTGATGAATTTGTCAGGTGTAATGCTGTGGGCTCAGCACCTCATTAGGAACTCTATTAATAGGATTACATCTGCCCTTCCACCTGGGTCCTTCTGGGTCCCTCCAGCCCTCTGGAGAAGTGAACACCCTGCCCAGGTCTCTCCTTGTCCCGACTTCTTGTCCGATCACTCCTGTGCACGTTCATGTATCACGGAGGCGAAATGTGGCCAAACCCACGAGCAGCTGCCAGGACAGGAATCAGTTTTGGTTTGCTTTTTGCCATGGATCAGGCTTGTGCTCCAGCTCTGCAGAGAAGCTGCTTTCGTGCTCCACGGTGCTGAATAATGCAAAGGGGCTTTTGCAGGATGTTGGCTCTGCGACTTGTGCTGAGGCTGAGTTTGGTGTCTGCTCTGCAGATTGCCATGGAAGAGCAGTTCTGTGGTTCACAAAGGAAAGACACAAAACTCAGGGTTTAACCTGTCCCTTCGCTACTGCAAGCACAGCTGTTAAAGAGCACGCTGCTGAGCAGCTAAAGAGCCATGGCTGAGTGTATCGAGCCCTTGAGCCCCTGGCCCCTCTACACTCGGTCTTGAACAAACAGCATTAAAGGGCGATGTACATGCCAAAGAGCCCCACGGTCCAAATACTCACTGGAGTGGTGCTATGCGTTTCCTACAGCATTGTACAGATACTGGCTCTGTCACTGGTGTACTTGTTGCTTGCTGAAAGATTTCCTCTTGGTGCAGAGGGGAAGGGATGCCTCAGCCCTGCTTTCCTCTAACGGGAGTCCTGCGGTGGTGAGGTCTCCTGATCCACCCTCTCTGGGGGGCTCCCCATGGAATCAGGGGAAGGCTGGCGGCCAGAGGAGGGGCTGGCAGCAAGACAGGTATTTCAGGCAGTGAGCACTGGCAGGGCTGTGGGGTGGGGTAGCCGAGATGTACCAGAGGGAACCAATGCGCTCTATAGGAAGGAGCAGATTTCTGGCTCACTAGTGATATTAGTGCGAGGGGTCCTCTTGGAAACGAGAAGGGAGGTGAGGCATGGCAGGAGCTATTTATTTCCAGAAGTAGATGCCAGGTGCATTACTGCTTGCCTGCTCTGTCTCTTCCAGCAAATGAGGTCTCCTCCATCACTCCCTGCCTAGTCTGAGCTTCTCTAGAAAGTGTTGGAGAGGTGTGATACCCAGGGAATGACTGTATCACGGGGAGACGATGCAGAACGTCTTCCACTTCCAAGAATGCTTCTCTTTCCTTCTCTCCTCTCTCCTTTTATCAATGAAGACTTTTCAGGAAAGGCTGCCACATATACAGCAATGTTACAACAGGAAAAAAGCTGGCTTGCGTCTTCATTACTTTGAAACAAGTCTGGTTGGGAAAGGGAAAATTGCAGGGCGTACTTTAGAGGTTTTTATCATATCGTGTACTGCTGTGCTAAATTCTATCCCGTAAATATTGCCCAGGTAAAAATTGCTTTTAAGGGCTCTCTGGGGCTGCCCTTCTTGTTGTGAGGTTATGTCCCCTGCTCTCGCACAAAAGAAAAGTCCGAATAACGTCTCTGTTTCCTGATCTAAAGGTTGCTGGTTTCTTCTCCATGCAATAATGGAAACCTATGTTAAACTCATTGACTACTTAAGTGAAAAAAAAAAAAAAAATCACTCAGTTTCAATTAAAAACAAAACAAAAAAAAATGAAAGCAGTAAGAAATCCACAGGCGGCCTGTAAGAAATAGAAGCAAAGAGACAAGGGCAGAAACAGGACAAGAAAGGACAGTTTTATATACCTCCTGCTGGGTGATAGAAGAGGCCTTTCTGCCTGCAAAACGAAGCTGGCTCTCTATTAGAGCAGCTATTTACTTGCTCTCCACAACTGCGGCTGTAGCACAGCACAGAAACCGCAGGCCTGCAGACAGACGGACGTCCTCGCATCCGCTCGCCTGCTCGGCCAGCACCCCTGCCTCCTCCTCCAGCGCTTCGTAGCGGCTGCTCCACACGCCTGCACAGGAGCATCTGGCCCGGCACAGACGGGGACCATGCTCACTCAGTGCCACAAACCACAGCTGTGCCTTCAAATTCAGCCACAATACCATTTGGGGTGATTTTTCACTAATCTCATGAGAAGGGGCTGGTTTGAGTGATTTACGGGGCTTTTCCTGTTTCCCAGTTTTATGGGGCTGGACCAATGTGGCAGGGACTGGTGGTTCTTGCTCTGGGGCCGGTGGCGGTGCCTGGCAGAGGACAGTCCCTGATTTTCCACGCAGGATGACACTGCGGGGCTAACGCCATCCTGAGCAATCCTCATGGCAGCAGAGACCAGCTTGCCTTTGAGGACATGCGTCTCGATCCAGCTGTAGATTATTTTGACTCATGCCCTGTGGGTACTGTTGATACAACATTGAAGCCCAGCTGCAGATTTGCTGGGCATTAATTCCTTTTCAGTGGTGGATTTTCTTTCCTCTCTCAGAGGCTGATCCACAGCCCCATGCCTTACACCAAAGGAATATCTTAACGTTCAGGCTAACACGTGCCTCTCTCTATTTCCATCCCACAAATCTCTTCCTACCTGGGTGTCACACGGGAGCTGTTTAAAGCCCTGCTGTGAGCTCCATGGGGGTGCAGGGATGCACAGCCTCTGGCCAGCTATTGCAGAAACCTCCGTGAGGACTCACCCTGATGTCGGGATGCAAGGCTTCGCAGCACATTTGCAAAATCTGGCTGTGTCACATGGAGCCATTGCATCTACCCATTGGTTCCTCCTCTCCAGATGCAGTATCCCCTTGGCAGCAGTGCTGCCCTTCTGCTGAGATGGAGCCGGGGCCATTCAAGGCAGCATCTCAGCAGCAAGGAAAGCGCTCAGGTAGAGAATGGGTCCTTCTGCCCGGCTGCCTCCACTTATAAACAACATGGGGCTGGTGTCATGGCAAGGCAAAGCTGGGTGCCTTACTCAGAGCTGCATGAGCCCACTGCTTCCACCATCGATCCAAAGGGAGCCAGCGCGCCGCTCTGTGTCACACCAACGTTCACATTGGCACAAACCGTGGAGCCGCGGGGAGAGGCCAAGGGCGATGCGCTGCTGGTGGGGAGAAAATCCCCTTCCCTTTCTGGGAGAGAGCCTCCTGAAAATTGTTATCAGCAAACATCAAGCCAAGAACAGAGACTTTCCAGCCTGGGACAGTGTTTGTTCTGACGGAGTTTTCATACCTTCATTCGATATTCTGGTAAAGTTTTGTTGGAGATACAGGATCTACTAGCAAACAGGGCTTTTGTGTCCACTCACAAAGAATGAATTGCAAAGACTGCTGAAGAAAGCAGAGTTATTATCCAGGGAGACAAGAAATTCAGCTGAAAATAAGCATGGCTTTGTCATTAACAATTGGCTTTGTCATTAACAATTCTAGCTGCAGCTTGTCAGAAACATGGCTCCAGCAAAGCTGGTTGGGATGGAAAAGGGGGTGAATCGGTGATTAAATGAGCATTGGTCACCCCTAAAAAAACAGCTTATTCCAGGACCTACCCACAAAATGCTTCCAGCTTTTCTTTCGGCTTACAATATGGCATTCAACAAAACTGGGCTGGTTTTCAGGCGGCAGTAAGGGAGGTACGGTGCAGGGCTGCTGCCCAGCCTCTCCCAGCTGCTGGGTGAAGTTTTGTGTTTAAGTTGTTTGAAGGTGAAGGAGACAAGCTTGCCTGGAGCACCAGTATCAGTCCCAAGGCAAAAATGGACTGGTAAAATAAACAGAGATTTCCCCGTTATTAATGCTGTTTAGATAACTTTGAAATGCTTATTATTCAAAGTAAATGAATTACACAACCTTTTTCCCTATTTTTGGCTCAAGAAAGAGTCAGTGAATTTCCTTTTTCAGAGCAGAACATTTGTGCTTTTTGCCATGATTCAGGGAACGGTTTTGTGCTTTGAAACCAGATGATTCACGGTGACACATTTTGTGTTGGCACAGGGCCTCGTCTCAAAAGCCTCGATGCACCATGTAGTCCGGGCTGTGCCTCTCCAAAATTTGGGCTTGTGGCTGTAGTGACCCTGGGGGAACCATCTGCAAGGAACTGATCCCTGCCCCACATGAGAGACATCTCACTCTTTGCCTTGCAGTGATTTCAGGTACAAGTTAGCATCAGAGCTGAGTAGGGCAGTCTTTCATTATCTCTCTTTAATTAAAGCACCTCCTAATTAGAGCTGTAGGCTTTCTTTTTTAATGCGGAACAGGTAATGCAGCAGGAAGGGCAGGAGTGTGGGTCCCTGCCCAGAAGGCCGTCCTTGCTGCACTGCAAGGAAAGTCGTTTCCCAAAGGAGTTGTTCCTGGTTTATATCCCCGTAAGTGAGAAGAGACACTCTGCTCTCCCTTTAGGGTATTACCTACCCGAGTAATTACGTGTGGCTCGGGAACTTCAGACTGCTGCAACACTACTGTGGTCCTCTAGCTTTTCTATTTCCATCTAATTAAAACGTTATTGTTTCATTTGTGTTAGTTTGTATTCTAAATAAGGAGACAGGGACAGAGGGAGAGGCTGTTTGGTAACTTGTTCTCTGCATAGGTAAAGATAAGCATGAATCACCCTGTCACACTCGTGCTTTCTCTTTCCTTATGGATCTCCGACATCGAATTGCAGATAAAGGGGGGAGAAAGCCTGGGTGTCAATGACACTTGATTTGCTTCCTCCGTTGAGGGATGGTGACATGCCCTGGCTGGCTCTGGGACAGTTGCTGGCTGCAAGCGAGCTGCATTTTGAGGAATGAGGGAACTTCCATCCCCTTGGCATTTCATGTGTGCACGGCAGGCACACACCCGCAGCCACCCTTGGGAAGCAGAGCAGCCCTGGGCTCCGTGGAGGCAGAGCCCATCCGCCACGGCTGAGGTGCTCGGTGGAGAGCTGGGCATGTGAAATGGGAGCGGAGGTGCAACAGGCAGCGTGGCTGGGTTTTGAGGCTGGGAGCTGGACTCTGACCATTTAAAGTCTCCCCTGCTTCAGGTGTTTCCATAGCCCTGAAGCACATGTGCCTTTGCAGGGTATTTTTAGCAAGCATCAGTTTAGCGAAGGTTGCAGAGAAGTAGAGCATCAGCATGTGGAAGGGCTGTCATTCCACTTCCAGTCTAGCAGGAGTAACACATTGACTTATTCATGAGAGCAGCCAGCTCCCTTCTCTCCGTGTCTAACAATCTGCTTTACCACTCCCAGCACAGACAAATAATTTTACTGTCAACAATTTTGCCTTCTTAATAAAATCTAGAAGTATATTAAGCAAGATTTGAAGGAAGTGGAAATGTTCCCAGATTATTATTTTTTTTCATTCTTTCCAAAATATTTTACTCTTTCACTGTCTAAACCAATGAACGGCAGTCACTGCTCTGGCCAAAAGGAGGGAAGGAAATTATTTTTCAAAGCGTCAAGACTGCTAGATAAACCGTTGGCTGCAACAATTCCCAGTGGCTATGCAAGCCGTTTGTTGTTAATGCAATGCTCACATTTACCAATTTTCTGCTGGTTTGGATCTAGCTCCACCTTCCACCTCGGGAGGTGGCCTGGCAGGAGGGCAGCATCTTGCCAACACCGGCAGTTCCCAGTTAGCTTCCCTTCCATCTCTTCTGAGCTGCACCAGCAGCCCTTCCTTGCAAAAGTAAGGAGCCCAAGTGCACAGCAAACATCAAGCCATTAATTAAATCTTGCAAGAAAACATCCCATACTATGTACCCAGTAGGAGAAACTTAATCTGTTAGCTGGAAAATGCCCATGTCAAGAATGACTAATCTTAGCCCAGATGATTCCTGGAAAATTAAGATATTTGATGCTCCCTGCAGAGAAAGATGCCTCTCAGTGGCACACTGCATAGAAAGAAGACATGAAGAGCTGGCGGGAAGCGAGTGTAGAGGGCCATGAAGACCTGCAACAGCCTCCTGCAATGTCCAAGGAAGTTCTGAAGTCTGGCGGTGGGTTTTCTGCCTGGAGACTGTATTTGTGCTTATGAGCATGCCAGCTTGATTTCATTGATTAGATCGTGACGTTACATCAAACAATGCTTGCCATGAGTATGAACAGTCCAGAGCCAGTTAGTCAGGGCAATGTACTTAAGGCTGTCAACCAACAAGATGGGCTTGGCTGAAACGACAGAGATTCTAAGCTAAAATGTCCTTGCGTTTCATTGATATAATTATTTTCATGAAAAATGCCAGTTCTTATCAAACAATTGTCTGTCATAATTGTCTCTAAAGGTGTCATTACCAAGGAGTCAGCTGTTACTTGCATAGATGTACTTCTGGAGATGCCTCTGCCCAATTCTGATGAAATGGCCCAGCAGAGCATTGCTACAGAACACAGAAATAGCCCTGGGGTGCAGCGAGAGGTGTTAAAGCTCTGTCCTGGCTTTCCCCAGATGCTGGTGTGGTGTCTCCAGGCTGCTGTGGCAGGACAAGTCGATCCTCCCTACTGCTCTTACTCATTTTTCAGTGCTTGTCACAGGAAAACTAAGGTCAAAGACTGCAGAGATGCATCTGCCCGTGGCAAGAGCTGCATTCCTGCTCCCAGCCCCCCTAGGCTGGAGCCACTAATTCTCCTTCATCCTCTCTCTCCACTCCAATGTCCCTCCTTCATTTGGAAGAACAATGGCTTTTGTGGTTTCATAGTGAATAATTCATTTAAAAGGAAAAAAAAAAACAACACGTGTTTGGATCAAACCAAGAAGAAAGACTTAAGAATATCAGAGAGGGGATAAACAAAGCAATTAGTTTGGGGTTGACCTACAGCACTTTGTTTGTGAATAAAGCATTTAGTTTGAGCTGAGGTGAAATACTTTTCTTCCTATTTGGCTTAAAATCCTTCTTCTTTTTCATTCTTTAGCTTAGGACAATTCTGAAATAAAACAGAACTTCATCATGTTTTTTTTATTTAATATGTTGAAATGAAAAGTGTTAGCATTTCCAGAGAGAAGTGTTTGTCTGAAAACACTGAAATAGTTCAACATGTCCCCCTTTTTTTTGTCAATACTGTTTATTGAATTTAACATGACTCCTCGAGTAGCTCTTGGTTTCCTTCCAAAAATTCACTGTTCATCAAATTCACCATTCTCTGGAGAAGATTAGCTGTCTGTAACTTCTGTATACATGAGTAAGGGCAGAATCCTGCACCTTTGGGCTTGTAACTCCCCACCCTTTGCATTAGCCTTCACCTTGTGTGACTCACTGGAGACCAGGGCCTGCCAGGAGGAAGGGCACAGTGAGCTGCAGCCTGCAGTAGAGGCTTCATTCTGTAGCAGGGGCCAAAAAGACACAGCTTTTGCAGCACGGGGGCACAGGGCAGCTACTCACAGCTGATAACACAGGTATGACAGGCTTCAAGGGGCACAATTTGCTCTTTCACTTAATCATGGCAATTAGGACTGTTTCAGTTATTTACGTCTCACAGGACAGGGACATTTTTCAGGTGTTTTTATGTGTATTCCTGAATTTGCTCAGTCCTTGTACTTTTCATTGCCTTATGACAGTGTGCAATATATCCTTAAATGCACAAAGCTTATAAATTATACAAGCAGATCTTTCTGGTTATACTTTTCATACAGTTTTCACTGTCTTACAGCACTGAGTCAAAGCATTTGATTTGGTTTCGTCAAATACTGAGCCAGGTTCCACTTCTTTTAAGCATTTCAATTAATGCATAATAGATAAGTAAACAAAGACATAAATTGTCTCCTAAAAGTTAGGTGCTCTCTTCTTGGCATTCTCTCTTGATTCATTTTGTTTAAAGCATCTGTCTCCTAGTGTACCTTTTTTTTAGCCTGTTCATGTTCCTTCATTGCTAAAGATCAAATGTTTTCCTTTGTGCCAGGTTTATACCAAAGAGATCCTGGAGGAAGAGTATTTAATAAGCTCTCTAATAGGCTCTAAATGTAATAATCCAAATAGCACTCAAATGGCTGGTGCCTCTCCCACTTTACATTTGGTTCAGGCCCTTTATTTTTGTTCAGAGGTTGTGTAGGGACTCTGACTATCATTAAACATCAGACAAATCCCCTTTTTCATCTATACAATTCCTGCTTTACCAACAGCTGAGCAGCAGAGCAGAACTTCTTCTGCATGTCTTTCTGACAAGCCCCAGACAGGTCCCCACCTGTGAAACATTCTGGTGCACTCAATTGTGTTTGAACTCTACCTTTAGAATCTAAGCCATTCCTGCTATTATGTGCACACATTTGAGCAAAAAAGCCATTTCTTCATGCAAAAGGAGGAAAGATCAGAGAAGGTGGTTTCAAAATTATGCTGAAAGAGCTATTGCAGAGCTGACCTCTTGGAGCAACTGCAGCTGCAAAGAGAGCTGGGTGTACTGCCAAGGGTTGGGGGTGAGTGAGGAGCGAGCTATACTTCTCAGCGCCCTCGTATAAGCTGTGAACCTGATAAAGTGGTCAAAGTTGGCATAACCCTGTCATTGAGGCTATGGTTTTCCAAAGTAAGCAGTGCAGGATATAGAAGGTAAAATGAAGAAGATCTGTAAGTAAAGGAGAAGAGCTATTTTCAGAAATAGGCTGGGTTCCAACAAAGGAGGATGACAGCGCAGATGGGGCTGGGGATAGAAAGTTCCGATATGAACAAATAAAAAGGAGAATATGAGGTAGAGCTGGGTCTGATTAGAGAGAAATGAAGGTAACCGGCAGCGAACCCTGTAAGATTCGGATGATCAAGGAAGACAATGAGAGAAGGCAGGAGAAACGTGCCTTGGTGTGGAGATGTCTGGATCCAGGTGATGCAGCTTCAATGCCTTGTTTCTGTAAGCAAGGAGGAAGCAGCATGTCTAAAAACTCCCCAAAGGAAAACATTTGCAGCAGTGATAAAGTGATGCACAGCAAATCCTCCAGGCTGGCTGAGGTCTGGCCCTGCTCTGGAGATTGTCCTCTTCGCTGACGATCACTCACATGTTGATTGTAAGCAACAGCCCAGCAGGGAGTTGAGTCTTGCAAACGTTTAATTTCTATCTTAAAATCAAGTGATGCCTCTCTGAGCTGGTAATTCAATACAAGCTAAACAGAGGGAATGACTCATAGCAGTGTTTCCCATTGCCACCAGCTTTACCTGCAGAGCTTTACCTTTGCCAGCTCCATGAAGCACATCAGATGCGAAGGCAACAGCATTTACATCCTTGCTTACATCTGGTTTTGAAGCCACGTAGAAGGCAAGAGAGAATCAGAAGGGAAATGTGCTACCCCTCCTGTTGCTTTGCCCACAATGCCCCATGCTGAGCCCCTCTTGGCTGAAATTTTATGACCACAAATGGCTTCACGAGAGAGATCAGACTTCGGTGTGCAACAAGCACTTGCCTTCGTCCTTGCACACCCTGCTCCAGCATCCCCGCTTCTCCTTCAGCACTTCCAGTGCCAGTGGAATAATCGAGGACATGGATGTTTTAATTTCCACAACTTGGTTTCAGAGTGAGCAACATATGGCAATTAGAAGAGTCGCTTTTCCAAGGTACTGCAAATTCATTTAAACAACCACAGACTACGCTAGCAGGCCAAATTCTCTCTGCGTTGGTGAAATGGCATGCCTCTTTTCCTGAAGTCTACATATTGCTTTATTCATTTATAATATCCATGTACTCAGTCTGCCAGCCTAGCATTTCAGCTCCACTGTGGATGTTTTTATTGCCTTTAGTCAAAGCAATATTACACAGGAGTTAGACTGAGGTATGGAAAGTCAGACTTCCCAGGTCATTTTAAGGTTTTATTTAATAACAAACCTTGCTAGAAAACAGAGAAAGTCATTGTGAAAATGCTTGTGAAGAAGAGGTTTAGATCAGATCTAGTTATTTTCTGCCTCAGTTTATTAACCTGAAAAACAGGAATAATAAAAACTTTCTTGTACCCAGAAGGGAATGGACAGTTTTGCTTAATGAACCACATAATGTCTTTGTCCATAAAACGCTGAATAAATTCAACTTACTTCTGCCATTTCAGCACTATGTATGCTGTTCTCTCTCCATGAAAATTCATTGCAGTACCTGAATACTGAGAGCTAATGAGAATTCTCTGCACTTAAAGGGCTGAAATTAAAATATCGCAATTACCGAAGTATCTTCCATTAGATGGAATTATTTATGAGAACTTGTCACTTAAAAGACTCTCAGTTTTTACTGAATCAGAAATCAAAAAGTTTAAGGCTGTTGTCATATTTTTTCTACCAGGCTGACACAGGAGCATCTCTTCCTACATTGCAATGAGTTGTTTGGGAGAACAGAGCACAAGATTTCTGGCATTTTCTTTATCTACTGTAGCTCAAGTGGAGTCTCTCAAAACAATTCAGAGCTGTAGAGCTTCATCCTCACCAATTTTGATGCTCATCCTTCTCATGACCAGTCCTTTATGGAGGACTGGAAGACTATAGAAAGACTTAAATGTCTTGTCCTGACATTGAATTCAGTCCCAGGTGTTGACCACAAGGAACACTACCCCACCAAATAATTACATTTTTTCAGTATTTCTGGCAGAGACAAGTCTGAACTTGAAATCCCAGATCTTTTATGCCCCTGCTCACATCCTCAAAACTTGTTCTAAGGCCACAGTCAAATCCCAACTGAATAATTCACCCTTGTTGTAGCTTTGGGCTGCATCACAATTTCTTTTCACTGGAAGAGGAAAATAATATTAGAAGTGCTTCTGTAATCCATTGTGAGACAGGATTTCACATGCAGAGAAAACACCTATTGTTGGAATAATGAACTGAAAAACAAGCAAGCAAACAAAACATAAGGGCTAGCAGGTCCTTCTTTTATTTCACATAGGAGCGGACACCTCACTTATACCTTAGAAAATCAATGTGAGTGTAACTTGTCTGTTAACTAGTCAGCAAGAGCGAGTCAGCTTGGGCCCTGTGGTGCAAAGACGCTAGTGCAGGAAGGTAAGGATGCTAACACCCATGGGCCCTGGCAGCAAGAGAGGTACATATAGACCTGGGGGTGGGGGCAACCTGAGGGACCTCCTAGTGTGCCATAAGAGCAGTATGTGCCATGGTCCATCTTGAGTTAGTTAAAGCATTGGCAGTGGCTTGTCTCAGATGTAGCTGCTCATGCTTAAAATACATTCCTTGGTTTAAGGTAGGGGTCACTGTGAATCTTGTTTTTTCATTAGCCTTTTGCAAATAGAAATATTTTTGAGAAGTTAATAGTGATACTGCTGGTTATCCAGCCCTGCCTTACTGTTGAAGGGAGGAAAAAAATTACCAGACAAATTAATTGCATTTAAAAGTATCAGATACTAAAAAAAAAAAAAGATAAAAGTCATCAGCCACTGAAAGAAGGAGAATGTTTCATTAGCAAGCCAATTTTCCCTTTATTGAGACAGATGTGTGCAGGTATGTGCTTTGAGCTGGGGGGCTGTGAGCAGAGCCAGCCCGCTCCTCGATGCATGAGCTGAAGTGCTCCCTCTTCCCATGCCACACCCACCCACAGTCTCACCCAATCCTGCAGAAAAATGGAGTATCTTTAAAACATTTTGAGGCAGAAATCGATCAGCAGGGAGACCACTTGCCTGTCCTGAGCAGCAGGGACAGGGGCCGGAGCATCTCGCCTCTCCTGCTTCCCACCTGGGTTTCTGCTGGCAGCCGAACCTGCGCACAGGAAAGACGGATGGGGTTTGGCACATCACCCTGGGAGGCTGCCAGTCCCCACGTGCAGCAGCACAGCCTTCTCCCTGGCCACTGAAATGGTGCCAAAGAGGCTGAATGAATGGGATGGGTAGAAAAGAACAGCAGGAGCACACTTCTGCATTACTGCCGGGGTATGGGGCTCCTTCCTTAGCTGTCAAATAGCAGCATCAAACAGAAGTGTGATGTGTCAGCCCGCTTTCTGGTAGCAAAGCCAGGTGCTCCTGGTGCTCCAAATAAAAGGTGCTCCATTTCCCCATGGTTGTTCTGAAACCAGTTTTTAGTAGTGAATTAAAAATTAAAAAAATTACAGAGTAAATACTCAGTTCTTGGCTATGAATATTTATGACAATATTGGACTTGCAAATCTAAGGTAATTTAAATGTCAAAACCAGTGTAAAGTCTTTCCTTTGGAGGATAACTCAGAGAAAATTAATCTTGATTACAAGTCATAACATAGGGAAATTAGCATCTTAGGGCATCAGTGATAAACACTTCTGTACTATCCTCTTTATAGGCCATGTACTTTACGAAGATGAGAATTAATTTTAATAAAAAAATCACCCCTTAATTAACCAGTTAGGTAATTAACAGGGAAATCCTAGTTGCATTCATGACACCATGATTATTTCATCTTGCTAAATCACCTCCTCTTCTGCAAGGACTCTGCCTCCATAGCTGTTTGGAGAGGAAAGGTTTCTACCTAAGACTGACTCTTGTGTCTGGGAAACCTGCCTTAGGAATAAATGTAGTGATTTTTGCAATGAATTTCTTGTGCTTGAAAAGGAGATGATTTTAGTTAATGCACAGCAAAGACAAGTGTAAGCAACATCCGCTGTAGCATCTCTTCAAGCGGAGGATGCTGCTACTATCAGCCTCTGCAGCCACACTCAGACCCTTGAACAAGACCAAGAGCTGCTGGGATCTGCAGGGATTTCGCTCCCGATTCTTGCATTGCAGAAGTTAGGGTGTCAGAAGCTGGTTTCTGCTCCAGCTTCTATGTCAGCATTTTTAGCCATTCCTCCACAGACCCGTGTGACTTTGAGAAAGGCAAATCTGAAAAACAACTCTACTGTTAAAAGGCTGCAAATTGCTATCCAGGAGGCTGAGCTGCCATGGGGAAATAGAGATTTTTCTAAACCTGCAATCAGAACCTGAACTTCAGGAATAGTAATTTATATCTTAGCAGGCAGCCAAACCCCCATACAGAATCCAAGGAGTTAACTGACCCAGCACCTCACACTTGCCTCTTCCATCAGACTTTTAGCCAATCTCCAATGCTGGCTACAGCCAGCTGCTTTGGGGTAAGGTCCAAAGAAACTTAGAACAGAAAAGAAACCAACTCACAGGCAAAATATCTTCCTCATGCCAGTCATCTGGTGGCTGGATTAAGCCTCTGAGCAGAGGAGGTTACATGAAGACTGTATTCAGTAATGATTCCTCAGCAGCTACACCAGAAACAAATCTGACATTTGGCCTATTAGTCTCATTTGCAGTCTTACCCTGTAGCATTTAGTTCCACATATTCATTTTGCACTTTACTTAAAAAAAAAAAAATCAATCCTGAGAAATGGATATGCAATCAGGACTTGACTTTGTTATGGTTTGCAGTAGAGGGCCGTGACCTTCTGGGTATGTTTTGCCTTGGGATCGTGTGCTGAAGAACTGTGAGGATTTAGGGTTATGGTGCCGTGGCAGCTGTCCATTTAGGCTTGGCACCTGCAGCTCCGAAACCCAGCAGGGGCACACTGGGACCTGACCTGTTCAACACAGTGTGTTTTAATTAGCCAACAGAGACACTGACACCAGGGAAGGATGGCTCTCTTATCTGCTCTCCTCTCCAGCTACTTTAGGTTTGCAATTGCTCTCTCTGCTACCGCCTTCCCTTGCTCCCCACTTGAGCCACCGCGTGCTTCTATTCTCTCTCTACGATACGCATATTTACCTGCTGATTTACCTTCATGGTCTTCAGAGCTGGTAGGTCAGCACTCTGAAACCAGTAGATCCTCTGAGATCCTTGGAGGTGTCAGGTCTCCCTGCAGCTCCTCTGTTTGTCTCATCTCCCTGGCAAAATGGCTTTTCTCCAAAGATAGGCCCCACTCCTCAGGATGACACCTGTAATTCTACAGTAAGAGCAGCAGAGTGCATAGTATTACTGCAAAAATATCAAGTAGGCCCTTTTAAGTAGTCTGGAAGCCTGTGCACGAATAATCACCCCAGTTTCTCTTAGGGAGCTCATGGTTTCCCATGCAATACCCTTTCAAGACCTAAGGTAATGTTGCCACAGCAGCCCCGAGTGCCCACTGCAGCACAGGTAGACCTATCTCAGCCAGCTTTAATGCACCCACTTGTGGAAGGAGGGATTGGCTGTAGGTGGAGACACCCAAGATGACTGTGTCCACCTGGGAATCTCCTGCAGCTGCTCTTTTCCTCCTAAGCCCCAGTTCTGCAGTGCCGAGCCAGCCAAGCCAACGTGCCCCAGTGATCTCTCGTGCCCTGCTGTGGCCCCAGCTCCCCGCTGGGTCAACCCTTGTGTCCTTGGAGAGCGACCTGGCTCAAAACTTCAGGCATGGGAATTGCTCACTCACATGTCAATGCACAACTGTGCCCAGTTCTCAAGCTTGCTTTGAAAAAAATAGCTCTGAGCATCTCCAGTTATCATGCTTTCATTTTTGTCTCTTTCTGCCTTTATTTGAGCCATTTGCATTTCATCCTTACAACACAGAAAAGAAAAAAAAAAAAAGAGGAAAAAAAAGGTGATACACACATTGAATGAGAGTTGGGTTTTTCTCACCCTCTGGACAGATTTCTTCCCCTTCCTCCTCCAGCATTTCACATCCTCAGCTCTCCCTCTCTCTAATGCTGTAAATATCCTTAGCAATGGATGGACCCTGCAAATGTACGGAGGAACACGCGGTGCTGTGGAGAAACCAACAGCCACGCTCAGATTGCACAAGTTGGGCTAAGAAAGCACCTACAAATCATGCAGATTATTAAAGGTCCTTCCCAGAACAAGAAGCTGTCCAGGACAGAGGCTGCTGTTCCCCATGCAGCCAAGATCTCCTCTGCTGGGGCCACGAGCAGAAGAGAGAGCCACCAGGGCCGCCCACTGAGCCCAGGCCCAGCGCGTGAAGGGGACAAGGCTTCCCCCTGGTCCCCTGCTTCCCCCGGGAGCAGCCCCTGGATTCGAGCACGGTGACTGCGATGCACGCAAACAAATTCCATTCTGGTCTATTCGTTCAACAACGGCCCTGCACATACTCCAGAGGAAAGACACCTTATTTCAGCTGCTCCCAAAGTCACCAGGAACAGACCTGAAAAAATTGACTGCAATATAACAACATAATGACACGTCTGATGATTAAAGCTGCCCGACAAAGGCAGACATGCCAATGCACTCCCATTCACGCCAGGAACACAGGAGGACCAAGTCGATCCCAATTCACACTGTATTCCTATTTTTGTCCCACTGGCATTCAGCTTATGATCTGGGGGAGGAAATGCAATTAATGGAGGACACACAGCTAGTGTGTGACAAAGGAAGACAAATCTGGTTGTGTGTTATATTTATGCTTTGCCCACAGCAAGAGTGGGGAAAAAAAAAAAAGTATTTGGCCAGCATAAAAGAGGTGCTCCGTGAAATACAAATGCACTTTCCTCCCTCAAAAATAGAAACTTCTTGAATAGTCCCATGATCATAAATCAGTGAAATAAATCCACAAACAAAAATGTGCTTCTTGATTTGTCATCGTCGTGCTGTTCAAGCGCAGGAGATAATTTTGGTCTTCCTCAAGATACTACCTGGTTGACATTTTTCTTGGTAGCTCATCCAATCACCCTGATTAAGAGATGCATGTCGGGTCTCTCAGAGCAGCAGGGAGAGATTCAGGAGAGCCGTGCACTCACTACTTGACCTTGCTTGGTGTTGAGAGGTCAGCTGCATTTCCGAAGCAGCAGCACATCTTGAAGGGGAGATGGAGATCTCTCCAGCCCACTTCAAAGCCTGATGAGAAGAGGAGCAGGTACTGCCTCCTGGGAAGGACTGCCATGGAAATAGGGACTTCAAGAGGGTCTTACGGCATTAACTTACTCAAGAGAAAGCTCAGTGCTTTGCTGGGTGCAATGATTTGAATCACAGCCTGTGTAATTGATTTCATTGCAGTTGCTTGCTGATGGGCAATGGGATCCGTGGTAGTTGCATGGGTTTTCTGTGCTTCTGGCTGTGGACAGCATCTTTGAGAGGGCCGAGCAGAACCATGGAGCTGACGGTAGAAGCGATGTGCAAAATCACAGCCAAAAATCACAGCTCAAGCACCAGCTAAAAGCTCCCCCCGCCCCAGCTTTGCATCCCGTCACAACCAAAGCAACCGTGGTGTTTAACCCAGCACTTACCTTGTCCTCCTGCACCTTCCTCAGCCTCGGTGTCTGCAGGCCTGGCCAGCTTTCCTTCCCCAGCCACCCTCTCCCATGCCACCACCAGAAAAAAATTCCTTTCTTCAGCGCAAAGCCCCTGTCTCTTGGAAAGGCTTCACGGGAAAGCCCTACCATTACAGTAATGCTAAAAACTCACACTGCTAAATGCCATCACTGCACCAAGATCTGTTTTTTATGTGGATCAGGTGCTGGTTTCTGCCCCTGGCTGGGGGTACTACTTCAGGCTGTAATTAATTTGTGTAAACGGGAAAAAAAAAAGACAAAATATCCTGCTGCCACGGCTTAATAATGCAACTTGGGGAGGAACTGCGGCATTTTCTCAGTAAACTGAGGAATGTTCCAAACTTCAGCTTTAAAGTTCAGACCCCCAGAGAGATTGTTAGATTTTAATTGCTACCTTAATCAACATTTATTAGTGCTAACCAAAGCTCCTCATGGATTTAAAATTCAACCCATTTGTCAACTATTAATTATTTTAAGCAGACAAGCTGTTATTTTACCAGCTATATTAAATGTGACTTTTCAGCATATGTGAAATATTACAAATAGCTTCAGAAGTTTTGATCCTGAATCATAATTCAACAGATAAACTATCCTTCGCCATGATATCATTCCTCTCTCAGACACCTATAATATCTCTTACCCTTTTCTACCTCCTTCTCACCTGGCAGAAAATACAAAACCAGAATCAGGTCCCATGTGTTTCAGGAGGAGAATGATTTGTTCGCTCCATTTGATTTTAAATGAACGCTCCTTCGAATCCTTCTGCAACCTGTGTGCCTCATGCATCAGGCTGAAGGTTTTATAGCAAAGTCTCTGCCTCAAATCTTCAGAATCGTCCCAGGGGTTGGAGCTGATTTATTAATTGCCCCTCACTCTCACTATCCCTGATAAGCGTGTGCTTGCCTGCCACCCAGCTCATTTCACCCAACAAGCATCCACAGCTCTCCACTTTGCCCACAGTAGCAGTGGGGACCCCAGCACCCCCTGGCATGGTTGTGGTCCCCCCCTGCCAGCCATGACACTGCACTCTGATGGCCACCACGGGAGCAGAACAGACCCACACGTTTCTCTAGCATGATCCATCTACCATACTTTGCCAAGGGAGCGTGGGAAGAAAGAAAGAAATCACCACTTGATTTAACTCTTTACTGATCTTTGCAGCTAGAAATCTTTGCCTCTTCTATATACTCCCATGCTTGTGCCTTTTGCTTATTCCCGAAATGCAAAACTCTGGCTAGAAATTCTCAAGCTGGCCTGGTTGCTTTCAGTGATTTCATACACACGTAGGCAAAAGCCATCCATTTTGATTATCAGGGCTGAAATGACTCAATAATACCAAATGACAGAAGAAGGAAAGTTGGGGGATAATTGACTGTCACCATGGTTTGATTATTTTTTGATGTGCTCTGTGAGAGAATATCCAAGTATAATAGTCTCACTCATTATGACTGTCCCAAGCATGAACTGAAGAAGTATGGAATAACAAGCAGATATTAGAGAAGCACGGCTTGCAAAAACACCTGCTGTGATTTATTTACACGGCGATACACCAGCAAGACATAGGCGCGGTCTGCACTCATTAAGGCTGCAGCAGCTGCTTCTGGACCCATCCCAGGCAGCAAAACCCACACAGCAGAAGCATGAGCTTCGGATGTAGTGAGCGCTTGCAGTTGTGTCTAAAAGCATAGGAAAGAGGATGCTTTTCTTGGTTTTGACAAGGACATCATTAGCTACCCTCATCAGGGAGCACCAGCCTGCACCACGGAAGCACCGAGCCATGGAGGCACTTCCCGTGGATGAATGTCCACCGCGTGAGCCCCCGCTGGTGTGCACTGCACTGTGGAAAAGCAGATAGGCAGGAGGATGGACACAAAATAACCGCAAAATCCGGATTAGGATTACTCACATGTCAGGATCATGAGGCACTGCACGAACATTTATTAAAATATGTAGAAGGCTGACAAGCAGCAGAGCTGCAGGAAAGGAAATATATTGTGATAGGTGTTAGGCAATATCCCTTTGGCGAAAGCAAGTAGGAACCCAAATACCAGCAGATAGTGAGAAATGAAATCCAACTGCACTAGTAAATTATTTAAAGCTTATTTCCAACCTGTCATTTGAAGCTGAAGTATGACTTCCCCTTCAGTAGAAGGTAGCTGGTGAGGAGGGTGAGGGGGAGAGAGTAACAGAGACCTGCACATTCAAAGGGAAAATCAAGAACATTATTCACTGAGTTTTTGTTCAACCAAAAATATTGCCCTAAATACTGTTATGGATAACTAGATCTGAGAAGCAAAGCTGAGGCCAATAAACATTCTGACAGCAGACAAATTGACTTTATTCTTGTTTGCAAGCAAAACTGGGTAAATGTAATTAATTTACCTTGTAGTTCAATGTACCCAATAGCTGGAAACTAAGAAGGTGGTTTTCCTGAGGGAGGAAGGAGACAAAATTTGAATCTTTCGGGCAAATGATGACATGGCGGAGGACCAGCAGTGCTGCTCTGGCACTTCTTCCTCCCTGCCTCCCCAGGAACAGGGAGGCAGCAGTCATCCCAGACCAAACCCTGACATTTTAGCTTCCATACATCCCTCAAGTCAGTGGCAGGAGTCTCTGGATTAAATGAGGTGAGATGTACAAGTGCCCAAAACCTATTTTCACCATCTTCATCAAGTGTAATCCTAGGTGATGAGGATTGGTGTTTTTTTTGGTTGGTTGCTTTTTTGGTTTTGTTTGTTTGTTTTGGTAATTGCTTTACTCGTTCATTTGTCTAAAGAAACATTCTTTTATCCTCCAGTTTCATGGAGAGATGAAGCTGGATATCCCTGATGGATACAACAAGGCATTCTGCATCACACTGTGGCAAACCTTAAAGCCTTCCCATTTGCCCAGTTCTCTAGCACATTATTTCCAGGATTTCCTGAATTTCACATCTTTTCTCTACCCTTGGGAGCTAGAATCAGAAGAGCCATTTAGGTTTGAGAGTGGTGTCCTAAATATTAGGAGAGGAGGAAGTTTTCTCCTATGAATATTTATAATGAAGAAGGTATTCTGACATTTAGCAAGGTAATGAGGAGCTCTGAGGTCCCCAGGGAGTTTGATACTTAGGTATTACCCTTGTGTACAATTAGGAATAATAAGCCTTATATCAAACACTTACATATGAATCATACCATTTTGCTATTACTTATGATAAATACCTTTGGCCACAAGATTATAACTATGCATAGAAACGAGGTTAAATGATCTCATCGGGTATCCAGTCAAGCCCAAGAATGCCACCATTATTCAGCGCTCTGACATCTTTGCCATCCCATCATAAGCAAGAGACACATTCAAGTTGTTCTGCATCAGATGTTGTTCTTTATGAACAACTGATTTCTCCATGGAGGGAGATTTATGAATGGCAAAGCTGTGCGAATGTTTTTGCCATAGAGATATGATGGATTTTTTGTCAGTATGCAATTTATTTCCATCTGTTCTGTAGCTGATTAACTCCTGCAGAGTGTGTGATTAACTTAACTTCTCAAGATCATTAGCTGCTCTGCATTGCCGTTATAGCTCATCAGTGGAGGACCACACACAGGCTTAAGAATGTTACACATTGATTATTCTTAATGTCCTAATCCACACTGGCTGGTCATTCTCTCAGGATGCCCCTGGATCTCAGGAGAGAAGGCATGTTACCAGGAAAACATCACTACTCAGGAGCAAGCACAAAATGCCAATGAAAATGGAGTTTAGGTGGATCAAGGTACAGCACCGACTGGAAACAGTGCACATGGTCACTGCTAGCCTTGCAGTACCGTGCTTTCTTCTGATCTGAATATCTACCAGTATAAAACCTAAAACATCTTAACAGAAGCAAGCAGCCACAGCTCATCCACAAGTCTTTTGTGTCACCCTCTGAGCTGTCTTTTGAGTCGTTTTCTTTTGTGAATAAAATAAGGCCAGTAAATGGATGTGTCAGTAACAGAGACTCACATGTCCTTGCCATGCAATTAATTAACTATAAGGCTCATTGATATTAATGGGTGCAGAACAATAGCAACATGGGGACAAGACCTGGTCCGGTTAGATTGGAAGCATAGATTGGGAGCACCAATCTATGAATCTATGATTCAATCAGATCCATCAGTCTATCGTCAGGCTTGCGCGCCCACACGGTTTGGCACCTGGCCTTGCTCCTATTTATCCATTATTCGTGGTTCTGCATGAGGCTGCGCTTATCTGAGATAAGGCCCCGTGCCACAGTACACGTCCCCATGGGTGTTAGGTACCCACTTGAGCACTTCCAATTCCTTATTCTCTCACTCCTGTACTCTTTTAGGCTTCCTCTTTCGTCTGCAGGTTTAATTTAGATATTTATTGAATGAATGATCAAAAAGAGGAAAGATTGGGAAGACTTTGTACTAAAACCAAACACTAAATAATATGCTCTGAACCAAGCCATACTGAAATTACTAAAATGCCTCAAAATTTTTCAGAAAGCTGAAATCCCTTCCTAGGCTGTTTTTCAGCTACCACGTTCCTCCTTGTCCCAGGCCCTGGCTACAAAAGCAGTTGTTGCTCTCTTTCATCACTTACAACTATGATCTCTCCTGCCCATGGTATCTAAGGAATGGCATTTAGCTGATAACCGCTAAGTGCTTGGCATGGACGTTTGGAAAGCTATGCAAAGATGGGGTTTAATTAGATGGTAATTTATTTCCTGGGG
>VXAA01003386.1:1268035-1349225 GCA_013399115.1 Anseranas semipalmata | reverse complement strand
AAAAAAAAAAAAAAGGATATTTCATCAGATACATCCTGTGAACATCAAACACAAGTGCCAATGCCAAATGCTCCTTCTGGCATGCCAGCGTCATGTGCACTTCCCTGCCCTGCTTTGTCTTCCACAGGTTGCCATACCCAGGCATGTGGCAGTGTGCTCATTAACAGCTGAAATTACCCACTGGGTCGTCAAAAAATGTTAATTCCAGCCACTAAGTGAGAAAACTGGTAATTTTGTCAAGTACATGTAGTCAAATAGGATTTTTTGGCAGCCGAATGTTGATGTAGCAGGATGTGCTTTTCTGATTGACATATGCTAACAATACTACCTCCACAGCCAGGGGGAGGATAACGTACTTGTCATTTCCATTGGAAATGAGGTGAACCAGAACGTGGTAATTGTTAAATCCCAGCTATGTGGTTTAATTGATTTGCTCAAAAGCACGACACCCTGCATCCTCAGCCCTCTGCATCATCACTTCCAGGAAACCAGCAAGGACAAATCTCCTGAGATGCTTTCCAGCTCCTTCTGGGTCTTGCAGGCATGTCCCTGAGGTTCAAGGGGTCTTTGGGATGGCTGAGAAATTCAGACAGCGAGGGACCATCTCTGCTCTCTGCCATAAAGCAGTTGTCATAAGCAGGGGCTAAAGTTCCCCTAAAACTTGGCTGCCCCCCCATGTGCTCTGGGTTCTGGTCCCTGCTGGTGGGGGACCCTGGCTGCCTTTCCACGGGGCACCCTGATGCAGGGCACCCTGCTGCTGCCTGCATTTCCTGCTCCGTTTGCTTAGTGTGACTAGTTACTTAGAAGAGAGGCCCACTTGTGGGAAAGCATGAGAAGCAATTTCAAAAAATATTTATCTTCTACAGTCTCAGTAAAGGAGCTTTTTCAGATAAAAACTCTTTCAATGGAAATATTATGAACTATCCTGGTTGTCTTTTTTTTTATTATTATTATAATACTTGCAGTAGAGGTGTTTCATTTGCTACCATATCTCCATAATTTTTAACTTTCAACCACTTAAGTGGTCCAAGACCTAGTAAAACAGCTACAAATCCCTGTTAGCAGCTTCTAAGCTGTGCACTGATGCATCATGGAAACAGCCAGTAACCGGCATGCTGGTGACTCAGACAATTGGATTTGCTGGCAGCACAGGTGACCTGCTGCGGCTGGAGCAGAGCCTTCCTTTTGGGTGTCCTCGAATGGGATAAATAGGTCCTGGTCAGGGAACTCACCATTGATTTTATGTGTCTTGAAAGTAACAGTGACTAATGTCACAGAAATAAAGAAAATAGAAAGCGACTCCACAAACCCTCCTGCTCCTCGCTAGCAACAGCAGCTTTGAACTCCCATGTGATGCTTCTGGGGAAAAGATTCTTCAAGTCTGGGGCTGCCAGTGGGGAAATTTTATTGCTGTACTCTATTAGAGGGGAAAAGCCATGGGATTTTAATTGAAATCCAAAAATTGCTCAGTGTGCTTATGGGAAGATGTGATCCCTTAGGGAAAGATTCTGATTGTGTGTGAGAAGCCTTAATATTAAATTACAAGAAGGTGGTTCCTTTGGCACAACGATATAGAAAAGGACACACTGAGGGGTGGAATTGGTCCCCGCGTTGTCCCCTTAGGGATGCTGCCCAGGGCTACCACACACAAGTAGGTAAGAGCCAGGGATGCCCTCGGAGGAACAAACCTGACCCGGGTGGCTCCCAGCAAGGCACACCCGGGGTTTCTTTTACTTTGGGGTGAGGCACAGAGCCAGCTGCACCTTTACTCTGTATCTGCATAAAATGCGTGTAACAGATGTACCCTTTCCCCTCCTCCCCTTCAGATATATAAACAGCAAAGTCTGGGCTTGCAGGAGGGAGGGAAAAAGCATCTCCTTCCGAAGGGGCCTTGGGGTCCGTGCTCCTCCAGAAGCCACCCTGGAGCACAAGTGACTCAACCTTTGCAAAACTCCTGATTCACGGGACTCACTGAAGCCCTCTGGGAGGCACTAGGCGAAGTTCTGTGTCCATCTTCCCCATCACCGCAGCAAACGAGCCGATGTCTGCTTCCAGCGGTAACCCAGGGAAACCAGGGCAGCCGAATAACGTGAGGGACGACTTGGCAGAAGCAAACCGCGTCAGCGTGAAGCTCCGCGGAGCCAGGAGAGACGTTTTCTGTACAAAAGATTTAGAAAGAGTCACAAAGCCCAGCACCACGTTCTCCTTTGGTTTCACTCGATTTTGCTGGTCTCTTCCCCCGTGTCTCTCCCATGTGCTTGTTTGGAAGGAACAAGAAAATTCACATCCTGCTGAACCTCCTGCTCAGACAGCAACACGAAGTCTGATTTCTGTTGAGCTGACCAGGAGAGGCTGATAACTCAATTTTCCCCTCTGGAAGTGTGATTTAATTTCCATAAATTTCCCTTTGTCTTCTCCTGAGCTTATAGAGCCCCAGACTTGCTCTGTCTTCAGTGTCCTGCAAAACCCTACCTAATTGTAATGCTTCATATTTTGGCTGGAATTAAGATCACCTGTGGCAATTAAGGGCTAAGAGAAAGCTAGAATGGAAAGCATGCTGCCTTTGGAGCCCCCTGGGAGGCCAGAGGTGCTCAGCATCGAGTGATCTGGTAGCTCATGATGCTTTCATGGGAACAGCTTCTGGGCAAAGGTTTCTGCTGGGGTTTCATCCTCAGCCAGCATCCGCATTGTCACATTTTGCACAGCGCATCCAGAGAACAGATATTTAGGTCTGTGTAGGGCAGCCTTGCCCAGGGCCAAATTCTGCTGCCTGCGAGGCTTGTATAAATTGGACATTCATCACCTTTGGTGGCCATGTTACAGGGTGTTTTTTTTTTAACTATAGGAGAGTTTTGGTACAAATCAAGACAGGGCAGAAATCTTTAAATATAGCCTTTCATAGAACGTGTGCAATTTTTACACTTTTATGATAACTATTCATAAAAGAGAAAGACAGTGCTATTCTAGACAGTTTCTCAAGCTCTTTAAAGACTTCACAATACAATTAGGGAATGAATCAAGACTTTAAAGAAAGCTCAGAAAAGACTTCTTGGGTTCTGTGTAATTACATTAGGGAAGACTAATTTTTAGCTAGGACAAAGCTATTGAGTGAATCCAATAAACTCTGAATCTCAGGTGACAGAGTGAGGCATTTCCTTTTGCTCCTTGGCAAGCACTGCTCACTGGTAGGATAGAAGGACATTCAGCAGCTAAAGCAGCACAAATGGGAGTGGGACCACAGGGCTCGTTTAATAGTTGGACCGCGTAAGCCTGAGCAAGTCTTTTCACCCGTGTGCACCAGCTCAGCACAGCTGCATTGTGAAGGTTAAACAAATAAAGTGAGTTCTTTACAAGCACAGATTACTCTCTCAGTGAAACCCTGTCATTTTGTTCCAGCTGAGAACTTGGTCCCTACCACTTAATGTCTTTCTCAGCGTCTTGAAGCAACTCCAAAAGATAACTTCTTTATATGCAGGAGGCTGTGAGATGTGTTATCTTTTAGGAGACAAGGGAAGCTTACAAAACTACTATATATTTAACAACAGAGGCCATTAACAGCTTGCAATGGTGGGGTATATCTAGGAATTTCCTCAGGAAATTGTCCGCAGAGGAGCTCTGTTATTATTACAAGCATAAACCAAGAGACAATGTTCTCACAATGTGGGCTGCTAGAGATGAAACCCAGCTGGTACTTCTGCTAAATGCATCGAGCTCTGGAGCACAAGGCTGTGCAGACTTTATCTAACTAAAGAAAACTTTGGCAACAGCAACACTGCCTGTCTTCACCAAAAGAGGAGCTGCATCTTGCTTAAATTTATGAACAAAGAAACTTAAGTGCTTCTGGTCATCAGTGCACCTGCTACACATATGATTATGTGCTTCTTATTTCCTTGTTTTATGGATCCTGTGTTGTATTCTGTTTTTTTATTATTATTATTATTATTATTATTATTATTATTATTATTATTATTATTATTATTTCTTCATTCTTCCGTTCGTCTCTGGTATTTCTGAATCCCTCCAGAGCAGAGAACATATATCTGAACTAGATATTGGGTATACAGCAAATGCCTGGACACTGCGGTGATCACGCTGTGTGTGTTGGTGGAGGGGGGATGTCTCCATTTGAGATGGAGCACCCGTTGGTGCAGTGTCGCTTCCGTATTTTAGGGCACTGAGCTGCAAGAGATGTGTCTGTTTGGGTGGAAGAAGTTAGCATGCCTTGTAACCCCACCACTGGGCAAAGTTCCCTATGCTTTTTGTAGTTTTATCCTTTCGTGGTTGTTGTTTTATTGCTTTTAAAAAATTGCTTCCAGGGCGATTTGTAGCACACAGTTGAATTCTTGTGAATATTTTGAAATTTTAAACATCGAGGCTTTAAGGGGCTTTTGCTCTGGCGTGTACTCATCTCAGTGATGTGCTGAACCTCCTCCCAAACTGTCCAACAGCGAGGATGAGCCCTGCGGGTGCCCAGCAAATCTTTTTCCCCAGACTGCTGTTTGTTACACGCAGCTCAGCGGGTTCCCAGGCAGTGCAGGAGGCCATCACAAAGGCTTCCTGCTTTTATTTGACACGAACAGTGACTTCCACTTGATTCAATCACTGCTTAATTTGATCCTCCATTTAATTTTATCAAAACTGTAGTAATCAAATAATTTGTACTAAAACCATTATAACTTCCACTTGTTTATTCTGATCAATTTTAATCCTTTAAGGCACAAGGTTGATTGGATAATTTGATTACTGGATAACAAAAAGCTGTCATTAGATCTAGAAGGAAAGGCCAGAACACAAACTGAAAGTTAAAAAGATCCTAAGTAGAGCTCATAATAAAGAAAAAATACAGTAACATACTGTTATTTAGAAGTCATGCTATGCACAATGAAAGCTAAGAAGCATCGTGCCGCTTGCAAGATAAAAAGATAACGGCATGTTTCGGTCATGACATTTCTGGCAATGAACTGCACTGAAAAGGCGAAGACAACATAATTGGGTGCGAGTGAATTTGCCTTCTATGAGTGTTGAATGAACGTATGTCAGTGGAGTCTGAGCTTTCCTCTGCGCAATAAGCCTTCCAAACCAAAGGCAGCAGAGTAAGAGGAGGGAAAAGATTTCCAGAGCAGGCTGCTCCTCCGCTGCTGTGAGAAGTAAAGCACAAAATCTCCTGCTTCACTGACCATTGCCCCCGTGTCTCTCCCCTGCAGGTCAACACTTTCATCTCCTTTGTGTTCCCCATGGTCGTCATTTCTGTGCTCAACACCATCATCGCCAACCAGCTCCTGGTCATGTTCAGGCAGGCTGCCCAGGAAAACCAGGTCTGTACCATCGGCGGGCAGCAGACGATGCTCAGCATGTCCATGGAGCCCGGCCGCGTGCAAGCCTTGAAGCACGGCGTCAGGGTCCTACGTGAGTAGCAGCGCATTTCAACACTGAACTGGCTAGAGTTGTCTATGTAAATATGATCTGAAGGGTAATAGGTTGAAATTGGTAAATGCTTTCATCCGAAACATCTTAAATGAAAAGTAGCTTTTTTTTTTAAAATCCAAATTGCCCCCGCCAAATGCTTTGACATTTGCCATAATTGTCCAGTTCTCACCTCAAAGTCCCACATTTTGGAAAATAAATTTGTTTCTTCTCTTGGTCTCTTTCCTTCTTCATCTATTTCTTGCTGAGTCACCAGGAGTTTTCAAGAGAATTTTATCCTCTATTTTCCTTTATTTTCTTTTTCTCCCAGAGGCAGTTTTCTGAATCCTAATCTTTCCTTAAAGGATAAAAAAAATCATTATAGAGAAAGGAAGCTAGAGAGAGATTTAAGAAGTGTTTCATTCATCGTGCTCAATGGAAGAGAAGTTGAAAAATGAAAATTTCAACTTGATACAACAACTTGATAATACCAAGCTTTCCTGCTCCTTTTTCTGTCTGTGGCCAGCTCCAGCCTGAACACCTCTCTTTCAGCTGGTGCTGGTCTGGGGCTCTGACTGTGATGGGGGAACTGATGCAGTTTTAAAACCAAAGGTATTTCGTGGGGTTGGGTCTGAACGGATCAGCCCGAGCGGCCACCTCGCGCAGGGTGCGCAGCCCCACTGGCATTGCTCACGGTCACTCAGACGTGCAGGTTCCTCCCGGCTGTTACAAGCGGAGGTGCTGGACACCCGCTCTTGGTGGGTTTCCTTCCCGTGCCCTCCAGGCAGAAGCAGGAGCTGCTCCAAAGATGTTCTCTGCTTCACTACAGGGGTATGGAAAATCAGTTTTCCCCTGAAGATACATACACAGAAATGAGTTTCTCATAAACATTCACAGCTTTGATTCAGATTTCAATTTCCATCTCCCTGACAGAAAAAAGAAGTCCAAATAACTCAGATTAAAAAAGACTTTTTGCTCTTCAAAACTCTGACTTCCAATTCCAAATGTGAAACAATGTTAAAATGTCACTGTTTCTGTCGATTTGATAGCAAAACATTTTGCACACAATCCTAGCCTGAAGCAAGGCAGTGACCGGCGACTGCTCTATTGTCTGCGGGGACAGAATTCCCCCGTTCCTGTGCTGCACATAACCAGGGTCACGCAAATCTTCTCTGGTGCTCTGCTTATTACAGCAGCAGATTCCTTCCCCCAAAACCTCCCAAACCAGGCTACGTAATGCTATATAAACACACTACTCCAAAAATTATATCAAACAGGGCTAAATATAAAGGCCAATGTCCTATTGACTGCTGGCAAACTGGGAGAGGTCCCTGCGTCTCCCAAAGCCAAGTGTTCAGCTCTGGGGGAAGGCTAATTTATACTTTCATGGGGGCTGAATGTCCCACTGTAACCTCAGCAGTGCTCCCAAGGGACACGTGTACACCTTTTTGTGAGCTGCACTTTGTCTGCTCCCACCAAATTCTGCACCCAGTGTTTTGCAAACTCTGACCCAGCTATTCACGACATTCCAACAAAGACATTTTTTTCTGTCCCAAGCCAAATAAACATGCAGCAGAAATTGAAAAAAAAAAAAAGCTTCCTCTTATATGATTTTTATTAAATTTTGCATCCCTTTGAGAGCTGGCTATCTAAATATATTTTAGATGAACTCCTAAGCCCTGTTATTGAAAATGTCTTTATCCATATTTCACATGCAATAAAGCGTTCACCTTTGCACTTGTAATTACTGCAGTGTCTCAAACAACATTTATAGCTGTGAGCACAAATGGCCATTTGTGAACTGCTTGGATTCGTAACTTTGCAGAGAAACGAGGCAGAATTGTGATCTCCCTGGATGAAGACAGAAAGAGATTCAATATTTGTTTATTCTTCCAGACAATCACAGTTAGAGTAATCACAAATAACCTTTTTCTTTTGCATGAGTTTGCTGATATGTAAAGCTAAAGAACAGACCTGCTCACACACACAGGCTCTCTGAGGAAGAGCTTTTGAAAGAATTCAAAAGCAAAACTGGCCCAGCATTTTAATGATTCTGTCAGCAGCAACTTAAGACTTGAATATATGGCTTTATTCCTTTTTTTTTTTTTTTTTTTTTTCTGCAGAGCTTTGGTTCAGACGAAGGTTAAATAAAAGATCCTGCACCCAGGAATTGAGCTGTGCTGCGAAATATTGGATGCCTTAATTAAGTAAGCTGAGGAAAAGACCAAAGAATCTGGTAGCTTAAACTGACAGATGATAAAGCAAAAGCTGTTCAAAAATAGCACCCTAAAATATCTAATAAAATATGTCATTTCTGGATTTACACCGTGAGAGCCCTCATGCGCATTAGATGGTGAGAGTTTGTTAGCTGAAAGCTTTCCAACTGGCACTTCTCATTGCAAGGCTGTTGGTGGCTGCAGTGATTTGGCCAAGGCCACAATTTCCATAAGGAAGGAAATCCTGGCCCTACAGAAGCCACCAAAAACCCGTTAGATTTTTCTCCAGATTTTCCAGCTGCTTTCCACGAGGGATGCATCCCATGCAGCACACTGTGCCCTTGCCACAGGCAATCCACTGGGTACACCACACCGCACTGGGAATGCCTGTTGAGAAAAAGGGGACAGATATCCAGAAAACAGTAATTCCTGTTAGGCCGAGTTGTTTCCTCCCCTTGCACCCTAGTTAACCAAAATCCACAGTGGTGAGAAGCGAGCCTTGCTTCGGGACCAAGCCTCAGCGCTCCCAGGACAGGGCCGTGCCAGTGCCCTGCTTCCCTGCTGCCTTCTTCTGTTTCTTAATGCTGCTGCCTCCGGCCATTAAGCGAGAAGCTGCCTTTTCTCCCTTCTGCTACAACAGCTCACACCTGTCTCTCTCCTTTCAGTGTTCTATACTTATTTAACATCCAGACGGGAGAGCTCTTCGTGAATAATAAGACAGACCTAAATTTACACCCGTTATTCCCCAGGCACTGCTCGGTGGTGGTGGGAGAGCGTCCCTCACCAACAGCTCCTTGGTTGAAAAATGGCCCTTCTTTCTCCAAACGATAAGCTTGATTTCTTCTTCTTCTCCAGGCAAATTTTTGCTTTTGTTATGTTTGCAAAAGCTCAGAAAAGTTAGCAGAAGTGGTCCCGAAGGTCGGAGTCGGTGTGGCAGTGGGTCAGACGTGGCATCGCGGGGCCCTGGGCAGCGATGCGCAATACTGCGTGCAGCTTTGGGGTGCCACCCGGCAGCAGGAGCGAGCTCCCCTCCCTGCAGGGAGGGCAATGAGGGAGCGGCCGCTTGCGCCCTTTCTGGGCTGAGGAAGATCCAGCAAATAAGAAATCTGCTGTCGGTTTTGCCCGTGACTCACCACATCATGCAGAAAAGCTCTTTTTATCCAGCAAGTGTTGCTTTCTTTCACTTTTCAGATGCACTTGATTACTGGAGGTGCTTGATTCACATTTACTTCTGTCACCTGTTCCTCACAACTTTTTTTTTTTTTTTTTAATAAAATGGACATCTGAGCTGTCTGAAAAGCAGCAAAAATAAACAAGGGTACATATGATTTATCCTGAGCTCCATGGCAGCCAAAACCGTCTACCCAGACTAGGCAAGTTTATGGAAGACAGTGGGAATAGAAAAATAGCACTTGTCCACACTAATAAAAGTGTTGGCACAAAATCAGACTTTATGAGGGTCAAAGTATTTTCCATTTCCAAAGGTAAACTTTGGCCTGAAGTACAGAAAGCTTGTTTTTGTCTTAAGGGTGAAATGTTTCAGAACACATAAAACTAGCACTCAGAAAATAAATTTTTGCAGTTCATGGTGTGCAGAGTTGTTTGATGAGATCACAGCAGCAAACACTTTTCTTCCTTCTTCCAGATCTACTGAGAGAATGTACTCATTTACACCAAAACAGGAGCTAAAATGGTCAGGCTAACAGCTTCATTCAAAATGTCCACAGCATCATTTTCCTCCTTTTTGATAACGTTTTCTTGGCTCTGTCTGACTTTGGTCATGTACAAAATAATTAGGGAGATCAGGATCAAGGAACGTGTCAGCCCTGCTGCGTGTAAGCCAGCTCGTTAATTCATTAAGCGTGTGATTTCTGATTGTAATTCCCTCTCCGCTGTCAGCATTCTCCAGGTGTGAGGATCCGAATTCAGAGAGCCCCAGGAACTGGCGGCTTTCCAGCTCTTTCTGAGGATAACTGGGCAACGTTCGCAGCACTGCTGCCGCTAAAAACACCTCCCACAAAGAGATTCCATACCCTCCTTCACCCATCCAATATTTCTTCCAGGTCTCCAGAAATAAGCCACGCCCATTTTTTGCATGATTTTTGTTTGTTTGTTTGACTTTTGTTGTTGTTGTTGTTATCCCTTGGTTGTATTGTAGGAGTGCTGGGGAGCTGAGTCTCTTGGGTGCTATGTGATGCTGCATGGAAGGGTGAATCTTCTCTGGTTGCACATCCTGATACACCAATCATTTGAGAAGGTAGAAAACTTCCTAAATTAATCTGAACTATAGCACTAAGTCTTACACACACACACACATGCATGCACCCGTCATAATAAGAAGCTTTCAGCAGATAAAACCCTGTACACGCTGCCCAGAGTATTGCATACCAGATCCAGAGGCAATATAAATCTTTCCAGGCTCAGTTTCATATGTACAAACAGCTGCTCAAAAATCAGGACATATTTGAGCTTGGCTCAGGCTGAAAGCACTGTTTGGCCAACATGTCTTCTCGAAAGGGGACAGTTTTGTGACACAGACTGATTGTCCCTATCACTACACCAGGCTGTACCCATTCAGAACTGCAGAGAGAAATGACTGTCCTCCGAGCAGCCCTCATCGCCTCGACAACCGCCTGTCGCATCGCTTCCCGCAGTAAGATGCTTCTTAGGAGATGAAGTTAAACCACATTTTTTTACTGAAAGTCTGAAAATTTTAAAATTATGATTCTGGGGCCTCTGCATTTCTTCGAGTAATACTAGGCAAATGCCAAGTATTAATGAAGCATGCATGCAGCCTACATGTTTCATTACTTTGTGTGTGAATAATTCCCCTCCTGAACTAATGTGCTGGAGAGTTCAGCCATTTCTGTTCTCTGATGTTCCAAGTCTGAGCTATCAGTTTGAGGAGAATAATGCTATGAGATTTAGTATAACCATCCCACAAACAGAAGTAACAAATAGCAAATACTTTGCAGCCACAAAGATATACAGAAGATCTGCAGTCTGAAAATCTGTTCTTTTAAGACTTGTCTTTCCTAATTCCTACACTCTGAGGAAATCAGATTTGTCCATGAACCACTCTCTTTGCAAGAAAGGAACTAAGTTCATGACAGTTTGTACAGGGATAAATAAAAAGTCTGAGCAACTCCAAGTGGAGTTCAGCGAAACCCCTGTGACGTTAAGCACGAATAAAAGTTGAGGTTAACAGCTGAAGTGTCACATTGAAATTCAGGAGGATAGATGAGCTATATAATAGCTGTAAATGTTTCTCGGAGATGTTTGTACGTGTAGGTTTACTTTACAGCCTGCCAAGTGACATAAAGAAAGCCGTATCAGAGCCCTCTGTAAACACCCCCTGAAAAGCAGAAATGCAGCACAGCCGCCCCTCTGGGGACGGGAAGACCTTTCCTCATCTCCACGCCTCTTCCTGCAGCGGCTGCCGAGCCATTGCTGCGGGAATTCAGGCTCTCATGGCTGCATCGCTGAAGACAACCCTAGGGCTGGCCATGCTCAGCAAGCGGATTTTCCAGGTATTAAGCCCTGTCTACATGAGCATTTAAAAAGCTAACCGATGGATTTTTAGACATAAAATCTGGCCAGGGCCTTAGTCACTGCAGAATCATGCAGCAAATATATCCCCAGGGTCCCCTGGCAAGCAGAAACAGCTTGGGGAGGAATAAAGGACACGTGAGACTCAACATGATGGGAATGAAGAAGGGGGCTGCAAAGGATGTCAGCTTGGGTTATACCAGATCTTAGTGAATAGCAAGAGTCTTGAACCTGGTGAGAAGACAAGAGCCCTCATCTATCCTTCAAAGGGGAAGTTTTCTTTCTTTCTTCTTCCTTCTCCTCCAAACACCTGGACATTCATAGAAGGAACAACATGAACGAAGCTTAAACTGAATCCAGCAACTTCTTTCCTTTCACAAAGACTAATTATCTGAGAAGGGAACTTGGGAAGATCCCTGGTTTGCACTGTGTCAGCAAGGACGTGCTGCTTGCTGGGCCCTGTTCTTTGGTTAGCTTTTAACCTTCATACTCTGCCCTGCTCCTTTTGGACAAAACCAGGTTGGTGCCAGTGGATGTTTTAATCACCAGCGTGAGCAGGGCCAGGAATTCACATCCCTTTTCAAACCTGTCAGCTGAAGCCATTGAAAGTCAGGACTGGAGAATACAGTCTGATATGATACTTTGTTTTTTTCATGCCAAAAAGGTTTTTCTGTTCACTCTGCTGTCTGAAAATAATATGGAAAGATAAAAGCAGATCTTTGGCTGCTCTGGAATGGAAATTAAGAAGTCAAACCTATTGTTTACACTGCTCAGTAACAAGTAGAAGAGCACAGGGGGATTGCATCCAGCAAATGCTGCATGTCTTCAGCAGTTTCTAAAGGAGCTGAGAGCTCCCCAGACCCTTCGCTGTTCCCAGTTTCTCCTTTTTTTGCTCTCCCAGGCACTATTGGTGCATATTGGTGGTCTCCAGTCTCTGCTTGTGGTTATCGACTTTTATGGAAATCCTTTCTTCTGCAGCCTTGTGACCCAAATACCAGCATAAGCAGTTTTAATTTTACTAGGCTCATACCCACATTGTAACTGCCACAATCCCTAGTTTGGGGCCTGCTGGTATAAATATTGCCGGCAACCTGTCAGGTACTGCATCATGTTAACATAAACAGCGCCTCGAGGTTTAGTGAGGCACTGCCAACTACATCTACACTTGGCCCAGCTTTCTCCATCTCTCATATCAAACCACACGGTGACATTTGTTCCCTTTGTGATAGATTCTCTTGTAATGGCATCAGCTAAATAAGCATATAAAACCAAGGAGCTTTGAATACGCAGGGACTGTTTCTCCAGAAACCAGCGTTAATGCAAATCCCTGACATAAGCCCCATTACACTGCCTTATATGTTGTTCAATACCGGCCGGAACATGCATTCCTTGAGCACCGTTGGAGGTGCACAGCTGCTGATGTACTGAATCTCAGAAAAGGCTGAGAGATTTTGCTCTGATAGGTCTGTCTGTACCCAAACAGCTCCTGCCTTTGCCCAAAAGTTATGACATGCTGTATGTATTTCAGCTCCCCCTGAAACACAAAGGAAAAGTAGTAAATTGGCCAAAATTGTCTAACAAAGCTATCAAGGAAGGCTGGATTTGAGTTTCTCTGGAGGTCTTAGCAACTGTAGAGGTAGCTGAAAGAAGGAGCAGCGCCTCTCTTCTCTCCCTCCACCAGGCACTGCAGGACCTTTGTACACATGATGTATTGCTCCATGTTCTTGCTAACACAATGCCAGTTTTTTGAGACATTGGCCCTGGAAAAGGGCTGCCTCCCAGCCACAGCCCCAGGCTGCACACGCGGTAAAATAAAATACTCAGTGCAATTTAATGCAATTTAACTTCCAGGATTGCTTCCACATCCAGTTTAGTCTGAAAGTCAAGTCTGGCACAGTCTAAATCTTCTTTTGTGCAAGGTAAAAGCTGTTGCTCAAAATTTATGTTTCCCTCTGTAGGACTTCCTGAGTGATAAACAGGGGCTCGCCGCGCCGCCGCGCCTCCTTCCTCCCTGCCCTTCCTCCCTGGGATGCGGTTCAAACAGGCAGAGAATTGAGCCACAACAAGACAAAATAGAAAACTATAGGATGCAATAATTCAGGTTTAAATACACTTTTAAATTACGAGTTTGATTTAGAAGGGAAATGAAGACCCAGCCTGGTTGGCTTGCCCAGCTCCCCTCTGTGCTCCCAGCCCAGGGCTGGCTCAAAGGTTTGGTACCTCATTTGCTCAAATGTGGGAAATATCAGGAGTTCATGGAGCAGCTCTGCTCCTACGAAAACCGCATTTCCACATGGCAATTGAATTATTTAGAAGTGAGGGAAGGGTCTGGTTTTGATGCAAGGTACGCACCTCTATCCTTCCAGCGCAGCAGGGCTGGGGCAGAGCAAGGAAGCTTTCTGTACTGAGGCCATGAGGCAGAGGCAAACAAGTCACTGGTACTTGTATTTCTGTAGTTCAAAAAATTGAGGCAGGAAATCTCCAACCTTGCAAACACCATTCATAACATCACCATGCCTTGGGTCAAACCCTTCCCCAGGCGGTGCTCAGCTCCACCAAGCTGACCTGACCTATCTTACTGTACGAAAGAAACACCTGTGTGAAGCCTCAAGATAATAGAGAAGAGGTTCTAGGGGCCTATAACAATAATAAAAAATAATTTAGGCAGCAACGTAGCCCTTGTATGATAAACCTGAAACATCAGGATTAAGGGTGACAAATGCAGGTCAGAGCCTCCTAACCTGTGTTGCGGGGGCTCGCGGCACAGAACCGCGCAGGAGGCTACCCAGCTGGAATTTCAAAAGCAGCCCGTAAGTGTCTCTGTTGCACTTAGCCATGTGTTTAATAAAGTTTTAATTGCAGAGTGATTGCATGGGATATTACAGAATTACCACAGATTACTTAATTGGCTATTCGTTTGCTGAGGTTAAGCAGTTATTTCTCTCAGTATGTGTTTTTGTTGGTATAGATCCCTGCCTCCATACTATTTGGCACAGTGCTATGTGAGCCACAAGCAGAGATCCTTTACAGGGGGGAAAACACTTTCAATTAACTTGTTGGCAAATTTAATGGGCAGATGTGCAGGACTGTTAAAGTTGGCTGTAGAAGGAATCCAGATCCTGCAGTGCTTGAAGAGCTGCATGCAGGGGTAAACATCTGGGAAGTGCGGTGCAAGCAGGTTTCCGCAAAAAAAATTATGAGTGAACTTGTGTTGGGAGCCATTTGGGAAACTGCTTTCAGAGCCTGAAGATCCAGCTAGTCCTGTACAAGTGCTGGGAAAGCTGACAAATTGGAGCAGTGATGTGGGCTTGTTAGTGGTGGCCTGAGGCTGATGGATGCAGGGGGAGAGGCTGGAGAGCATTGCTCCTTGGAGGGCTCTCCTGGGGAGCCGCAGGTGAGGTGCTCCAGCATGGCCAGCCAAGGCAAAACAAAGGTCCATCCAACAGAGAAATTCATTTCTGGAGATTGCCAAAAGCAGATGCTCAGAAATGTGAAACCAAGGCAGGCATCCAGCGTTGACTCCAAGCTTCGTAGAGGATTTCCCCACTTCTCCTGTGCTACACTGCACTTAGGGTCTGTCCCCATGCTCCTCGGGGCAGGATCAGACACAGGTCAAATTCATCCACTTGATGGTGTCTTTTCAGACCGCTGAAGAGCTGCAGGTCCTGTATTGATGAATTACATTTGTGATCACAATGACCATAAGCAGCCAAAAATACTCAGATTGAAATAATGAATTCAGTTGGACAAGAGAATAAAAACAGACCCTCTAGCCTTCCTTCCAAAACATGTCCTTTCACTTGTCTAAAACTTTACTGATTAAATGGCTTTTGCAGTATTCTTGGAAGATGCCTTCATACATCATACAGGCTCATGCTAAAAGAATTTAGCCATCTCCATTGTCAGTAATGTGTTTAATAAACGAGATAATATGGGGTTGAAACAGAGCTGGGCACCAAGAATTACTGAATTTCTGTACAAACCAGGTAGTGATCCAGCACTGATGACACAAACAGGGCACAGGCACTTCCATCCCCACTCCTACCCCACTAGGGGGGTCCATTTACTGGAGCCTCCCCTGTGCCTCTTGGCTGCATAATGGGATGGGGAGATGCAGCCACAGCCAGCCTTACTCCTCATGGACTGTGTTTTTCAAGGGATACACATCATCCGCATCTCTCCTCTACAAGCTACAGCACAGTTCTTGTGGGATGAGAGCGGCTGGGACATAGCCACATAAATATTTTCAGTCCCGAGGCAGAGGGAAAAGCAGCCTTTGCCTCCAAGTGCCAAATCCACATTGCACTGGTGGTACGTAGCTTGGTAAGAAAGCTTTGCTGCTTCCTAGTCCTTTACAGGTCACATAAAGGACAAGAGCGATGTGGCCCTTACTGTCTGTAGAGCAAATTTGGGATAAAAAATTAACATAATCATTTTATTTAGTCTTGATTTTCTTCTTGGCTTTTATTATGTTATGTTGTAACTGAGGTTTCTTTATTTCCTGCTGGGATTCTGCCAGAATCCCGTCATTTCGTACAGAGGTTGAAATACATATTACAAAAGGAAACAAATCTTTCCCTTGATTGCCTGATATATCTGCTTTTTAATCTAGATTGATGAATTCTCAGCACCAGCAGGGCTTTTATCCTTCAGAGTTCTTGCATTTTATTTTTCATTGGTTGATGAACCTTGGCTAGAATCTGGAAAGGAAGAAAAACTATCATCTTTCTCTTTTTACTCTTTAATTAATCATTTTTATTATGGCAACATCCAGACCCAAGCATCTTGTAATCATTTTCTCAGGTATTGCACAAATATAGAACAAAAGGACGAGCTCTGCCACCAGAAAGCAGCTCCTGAGGCTGTTTAATGATCCCAAGCACCATAGGGACTGTGGCCAGTGGCTCCGCATAACGAACTAATGGGATTACAGTGTCCCTGGTTCCCTGTCTACCTGGATGAAAAACACACTGACTGCCTCTGTGAGTACTGTAGACGAAATACCCGGTGCCATAAGGGCATAAAATGCAAGGACAGGTGCAAATGCAGCCCCGTTTCATTTAGCCTGCATCTGAACTAGGCATCATCAGTCCCTTATCTGTGTTGTATCTTTTGTTCATAACGTCACTGCTCCCGTGCTTATGGATATTTCCTATTATTCCGTTATGCTTGTTTTTATAGACATCGTCAGGCTGTTTGTCCCTCAAAGTTATTAATTTTTTTGCACAGCAGCAAGATAAGACAAAAACGGTTTATGGTGATAAACACACACACACACAGGTCCCTTTTTCACCCCTGATGAAGAACTGCTCACAAAAAGTAATAGGCTTTTTTCATACTTCGCAGGTGCTGTGGTGATTGCCTTTGTGGTCTGTTGGCTCCCTTATCACATACGACGCCTCATGTTTTGCTATGTCCCCTCCAGCCACTGGACAGAGTGAGTCACAACTTGGGGGACCCCATGCCAGGATGGGGCGCGGGGCCAGGCTGGAGCTCGGGCTGCCGGGGCACCAGCGGACTGGGGATGGCGGTGGGGACCGGAGACAGAAGGCATTCTCCACAGGGTCAAAGCCTCAACCTCCTAACTGTTTTTTGTTTTTTTCTTTTGGATTTCTTACCATCACTGCCAGCCAAATTAACAGTCCTCGTTTTATCACCTAAATCCCCCGGATGTGGGGGAAGGAAGCATTAGCTTGAACTGAAATGCAGCAGCAGCCCTTCCTTCTGTGGCTGCGACCACAGAATAGCCCCCGTTGACAACAGTGACAGATATTCACCTCTGACAGTCCTTGACGAAATGACATTTGGCAGAGGGGTTTATGCATCCAAAGTGGATCGCTGTCTCCATGGTGGACATACCGATCACCGGCCCTAATTTGGAGCAGCTCCTGTCAACGCACAAGTTAGTTCCCCAATGCCACAATTCCTTAGTGACAGCAGAGATTACACAGACGGGGAAATAACTGGGCTGCTCACTGAGTCTGGGGTAGGGTTTTTACTAGGTTTTACAGATAGTGGCTCAAAATTAAATACTAGCAGTTGTCACTGATTAGAAAATGTCCAGATTCTCAGCCAGTTTAGGGATACATAGCTACACGCAATTGCACACCTACACTGAATGCTACTTGCAGCCACATCAGGCCAGGTTCCTTGGCAAAGCAGCCACAGAACTGATTTTATTCATTTTAAATATGCAATTAAGAGCTCACACTGTCCAGGGATATAAACCCAGGTAGCCTGAGAGAGAGATGGCCTGAGAGGTACTCAGTGAGAGATGCATCTCTCCTCCCACAGTGTGACGTCCCTGTTCTCTGCGGGACCAGGTCTGCTTCCTGCAATGAACAGGAAAGGAAAAAATCTTTGATACCAAGCAGCAGAGCAACAACAAGACATTAAAATCTCATAAACTCCAAGAACAAATAATAGTAATTTATGATACCGTAGTCTGCTGAATGGAATTGTACAACCATCCGTAGTAAAAGCCAAAACCTATCTTTAATCATGAAAACAGAGCTCCAGGCACACACTGGGGCAAACTGTTATTTCTTGTTTGCTTTCCTATACAAAAAGTACTTAAAGCAGCAATCAATTATGTAGTGACTGCATTTGCTTTGAGCAAAAGGGGTAGAGCATTCCATCAGCAGTTAGCGTGAATTTATGCATTGTGGTTGCATTCACATTTTTTTTTCTTCTTTTAAAAGCCATGAGTGATTTTAGGAAGATGTTGAATTTACAGGCATATTATGAATGGTGAACTATCAGTATGGTAGCTAATGAAGAGCTTGCAGCAGCTTGACATGATCGTTTGTAAATGCATGTGCCTGCCCCTGAAGAAGAGAAGTCTTTGCTAAATTAAGTCTTCACAACTGCATTGAGAAACTGCTTGTAAGAGCTGGATGGGCCATGCAGTACTTGGCAGTGCTGAGGGGCATGGTGGGGGGGTGAAGTACTCCAGCACACGTCTATTTATCTTTTGTTAGACAGTGCTCAGACTAACAAAAAAGTCTGTGGTTTCCACTGAGATAAATGATCCTGAGGAACATGATCCTGAGGAAAATGAGACCCATGTTGTTTATAAACCCTTTACCATCTCAGAGCTGTTGATCTCAGTTTTCCCAAGAAAAGATATTTCCAAAAGAAACAAAAATAACTAGGCATTTTCAATCAATTCTAGTTGAAACCCTTATCTTGTGGTGGTCAGGATATGTTTTAAAAGCATGCTATCCTCAGCTTGCCCCCAGAATAGAGAACGCCATCCTGGAGCACAGACAAATCCCAACCCTGGCACCCACTGAACGCGCTGATGCAGCTCTCGCTGCCTGGGGGAGGAGATAGCTGCATCTGCTACAGGCTCTTGGCTCTTCTGCAGGCTCTTCCTACCAGAATTGCAGCCAGAAAAGCCAAGCTAATGTATATGCATGACACAGAAGCAAATTTCCATCTGGCTTCTCAGTTTCAAGCAAGTCTATTTTTGAAGACAAAATGAATACACGAGGTAAATATCCCATCCAGTCCCAGGGCATAAATGAGCTTCTACCTGGTAGCGACTGGGGCAAGACCTTTGTGAAGGCATCTGACATACATGTGGCCAGTCGCAGCTGAAAACACAGGCGCACGCACTGACTCCCAGTGGCAAGCCTGTCTCCCTAACAGAGAAAGGTTAGCTGGAAGAACAGCTCATGCCTTTCTCACCCTTGTGACTTTGAATTATTTCAGTTCTCCACACTCTACTTAGACTTCTATCTTTCATCTGTTCTTCCAGTTTCCTTTACAACTTCTACCACTACTTCTACATGCTGACAAATGTCCTCTTCTACGTCAGTTCGGCAATCAACCCCATCCTATACAACCTGGTGTCTGCAAACTTCCGACAGATCTTCCTCTCTACACTCACGCTGCTGTGCCTGCCATGGAGGAAGAAGAAAAAACGACTCGCCTTCACCAGGAAATCCAACAGTATCTCCAGCAACCACACATTTTCCAGCCAGGTCACAAGGGAAACTACATACTGAAGCCAAAGGAGGACGGGAAATGCATTTCATCATGGAGTCAAAACTTGAGAGAGGCCTCTGTGACTTTCAGGCATGGTCTCCGAATTCACGTAACACAAGTGTGTTTAGCAAAGTCATTTTTGTTGGAAAAATAGGCTTCATTCTGCCAGTAACTTTGAGGTTATTTTAAAGCATTGGCCTTGCCTCTTGTGAGTAATGTCTACACGTTTTGTAACTTCGGTCTGGCATAAATCCAGGTGCAGTGTTAACTGGGAAGCCAATATATGTTAAACGTGAGCAAATTCATACTGCATTTCATCCTTTTCTCAATGCAGAGATGCCATTTTCACATCCAAGGGTTTGAGATCACATCTCTTGGTGGCACTGAGCAGAGTCTAATGAGGAGAAAGCAGTTTTGAACAAAAAGGGATGTTTCTGGTGAATGGACATGCTCATCTATGGGATGTTCAATGAGCAAGGAGTGAATACTCAGGGAGCCGGGCGGTGGTTTTAGAAATACATCTAAATTCTTATGAATATGACCTGGGTGCTCAGGAGAGCCGCTCTGGCTCCTTGAACTTAAATACCAACAGATGATGCCTTACTTAGATTGGGATGGGAGTAGCCTGAGGTAACAGGGATCATCTTTCACTTTAGGGCATGTATAGTGCCTGGCACAGCGAGCCCCACTCTCGCTGGTATTGGTATTGCAACACCAAAAAGTAACAGAGTCTCTGGCAAAGTCAGGAATGCAGAAACTGTGCCCAGCTGGAGTGCTGAAAATGAACAGAAATGGAAAATCTTACTTATGCCACACAGCCAAACCCTTTTTTTTTTTTTTCCAGGGAAAACAGTTAGCTGGCCTGCATTAAGAGGTGAGAAAACTGCAGGCTCCTGAGGGCTCCAGTCTGCTGAGATAAGAACAACCCAGTTCTGTGGGACCTTCAGATTTTTCGCATTCTTATTCCAGTTTTACTTGGTTCCACACTATTTTCACAAAACTAACATCTCATAGGATATCAGTTGTAGGCAGCGGAGCGTCTTTTTCTATCTTTTATTTCTTTTTGCTACCGAACCTGTTGGCATACTGATGTGTACACACAAACCTTTAGATAGTGCAAATGAAGAACTCAGGAAGGTCTGAGCTGGGGAGTCTCAGCTCTAAAACAACTTTCTTTTAACAAGACAGAGGAACAGGAGCGAGACCTGTTTACAGCAAATCCGACAGTTTGGCACAGCCAGAGGTTGTGCTGAACCCTGACTACGAGCATGCTTTAAACAAAACCCAGGATCAAAATAAGAGAACATAAAGCATACATCTCTTCCCCTTCCTTTTCCCCGTGATTCTTGCTTTGAATTTGAAATTTCTCAGCTGGCCAGGATAGGTAGCATGAGGTTTCCTCCCACATGGTTCCACCTCTAACAGCCAACTATGAGATGCAACAAGTTGGTCTAGAGCCTTTAGCACCAGAAATCACGGGGCTCTGGGACAAAGCTGAAGGGCTTTCCCTGCTGTCACAGCACCAGATCATGACCTGCATGAACCTGGGAACCAAGCCATCATCCTGTGCAACCTGAGCTTGATTTTGCTGTTAGTGACCTTGTGTCTCCCTTCACACCAAGGGAGAACTAAAAATCATGGCTGTCCCTGCTCACATGCTCCCTGCCAGGTGCATTCCTCATATATCCCACCCCTCGGGCAGAGCCAGGAACCCACCCGGTGAACCACCAACTATGCTCACACAGAGGCGAGCCAAACACATCCTATCAGGAAAACCACACATTTTGTTAAAGGTCTGGCCTTTACAAAGTGAGGCAGTTACAAACCATTGCTAGCAATTCAAAAAGACTCTTAAAAAAGCAGCGAGCCACGTCAGGACAAAGGGCAGACTGGAGAGCATTGCTGGTAAGGTTAGGTTTTAGTCTCGTCTGCAATTGCTGCAAGAAGGGTTATTCTCTAGTGGTGACAGACATTGCTGTTCATTTCTGCTGCTCGGAGTGGCTGTGGGAAAGGGAAGGTGGATCATTCCTGTTCAAAAGCACAGAAATAAAGAGAGTCGCTGTGAAGAAGGAGGTCCAGCGGGTAGGGCGCATTGCTGAGCCCTGGTGACAGGAGGCCCTGTGCGGGTACCTGCACCAGCTACTTGCATGTGCCATTAGGAGAGCAGGGCTTGCCTCTTTATGATGACAAACTAGAAGTGACCCTTGGCTCCATTCAGCTTTCCAGGCTTTGCCCATCCCCTGTCACTCTGCAACTCATGGGCATCCATGGTACATGACACTAGTCTCAATGCTGGACATGCGGATCTGGCCCCATGGGCAGCTCCGTACACAGAGGATGTAAAGAAAACACCTCTGGGGCATTTGCTGTGAGTTGTGAGTGGCAGCCACCTGCTCCTGAGGCATTTATAACCCAGCAGTTGTACGGAGCTAGCTACCATGGTAGATCTGGCTACCAGCAGCCGTGACCTCCAACTACACCTAGCAGGGACAGGAGACTATTTTAATGCCTAGTACAGAACCACTCCAAAAGAAAGGGCTCAAAATAGAAATCAGTGGGGAGTTAGTTCCTTCTGATTCAGCCAAACTACAGGCTTTGTCCTGTCATGCCTTCTCTTAATTTCTCGCCCTGGTTGTATGAAACAGAGGGCAGAGTTTACAGCTGGCAAAGCACTTTTGTTGCTCGTGTGCAGTTGACTCCTCTTGGGCAAGAAAAACTGGTAATGGGAAAAACAAACAAACAAATAAATAAATAAAAGAGGCAAAAAGGAGACTGGTCTCTCTTTGGAAGGAAATCTGTGAGGAACCAGCATATGTTATCATGTGTGTGCGTAACATCGTGCGTGTTAGAAATGGCGTGGGCAAGTTGAAAGAAGAAGCTACAGAGGACCTGTACATACTGCCTTGTGGGCTACATAAAATGCACAGGAACTGCAGAACCATGCACAGACCTGTGTGTTTCTGGTTTACTCACTGTTGCTACCTTCATCTAATGCCTGTCCAATGAAGCTCAGTCAAACTTTTATGACTTTTATGGGGGACTGTAGCTGAGAGCAGCAGTCCTAAGAGATACAGGTTTGCATGGGCACAGGGAAGACGCAGCACTTATGGCACTTTGACAGCTTCCAGCTGTCTAAGCCGAGGAGGGTAAGCTGGACACACAGGAAATAACTCATTGTGGACATCATCCGTAACAGACCCTACAAAGCCAATCATCTCCACTGCTCTCACTGCTCCTGCGCTAGCGAAGTCTAGGAACGATGAGCAGAGGAAGAGGAGTGTTAATGTCATACTTAATACCGGCCTTCCAGGCAAGACAAGGTTTAAATGGTTCTGGAGAGGACCCAAATTTTTTAACTTCACCTCTAGAGCTAACAGGAGGGAGGTGGTGTCTGAAACCTCCTGTGGAAGCTGTTACTGTGTGTTGCTTTGACTTTCATTAGGATTTAACATCCTGCGTGTCTCAGTTGCTTTTGAATATCCACCTTTGAAATGTTTAATATTACTGGTATACTTGCTAAACACCAACCTGCTGAAATGTGCTTGATTATCTTAGAAAACACTGTACAAAAATTGTTGTCTCACATAAACTATTTGGCTTTGATTTTCCTTGCTGAGATACACTGGCAGTTTACAGAATTTTTGATCACAGCTCTGAGAAAGTGGCAGGTTTATTTTTGGTTTGACATGAAAATGGGAACAAGCTGGAGTGAAAATGAACTTATCATAAACTTTTTCCACAATGTTTGTTGGGCTACTCAAGTCCTGAAGAGCTGCATACATTGGGAGATTCATCCAAGCAGTTTGTTGGCTTCTAAAGCTCTGTTCCTGCAGCTTAACATGGGTGCAGACCTAAGTCCATGGCCTTAACTTGAGATTGCAGCTCAAAGCTACCTCTTCCACTGGGCAAATCTGACTACCTGAGTTGAGAAGTGGAAGTTACAGCTAATTTCATCCTCTTCCTCCTCCCCACCTAGTTTTTAGCTATACTCAACATCGAGTTTTAGTTCCCCTGAGCTCAAAGAAGTGACAATAACTCACTACAAGCCCCCCTGGTTTTATAAAGGACAGCACGGTACTCTAGTGAAGAAGAAGGTACAAAATGCCCAGTATATACCAAGGACATCTGTCAGAAAAGTGGTTCTCTTTCTTTCCATGCCTTTTAACAATGGTTGAACTACTAACCCAACAAGGTTTAGCTTTAAACCTATTCAAATACAAGTGGCTTTTGCCATTAGACAAAATGCATCCTCACATCCTTTGTATTCCTGTCTTGTTGAAATCTGTGTTGGGGCAGAGGGGTGAGCATTCATGCAGCGCGCTGTTAATCTATGCAAATTTCCTATAAGTGTTTTGAACTGTTTGTTTCAACTAAAAAAATCTGTTGAACCCACAGATGTGAAGTGCTGCCAGATGGATTCGGAGAGATTCCCATCTGAAGAGAGTCTGTCAAGTGACCTCTTCGAATATTATTTTGAGGTTTCATTTCTCTTCACAGCATTCTAGTCAGGGCCATCCATTTGGCAGTGTGTGAAATCAGATTTCCAAAGTCATTAAGCTATTTAGAAATTTCCCCCAGACAGGACGTTCTCACCAAACGCCCAGCACACAGCGGTGTTTGGACGCCTTGCTGAGCTTGTCTTTTTTGTAACGGGCGTGAGATCTCGCTTCAGTGACTGCACCGGTAAAGAAGAAAACTAAATGGAAAAGTTGGTGAGGAGGGTTAGCAGGACACATGCTCTAAACATGACAATCACAGGAGCTTTGCATTTATAGCATCAGACATTTAGTGAAATAAAAACCCAAGGTGTGGTGCAGATTTGAACTGAGCACCTGTGTGGCTACCATTCATGTGTGCCCTCGGTGAGGGACACGCGTTCATACGGCATGAGAGCGCCGGAGTTTTCCTGTGCAACGCATTGAGTGTTAGTCTGATATCTTCCTGACTGTGTTGTTTGGTAGCTGTTTAAACAAAGCTGTATCGGCTGGAGCTCTGTCTGATTCTTAAAATTACAGGCGAACAACTTCTTCTGTTTTCAGTTTGGATTCATTTAGTAGAGAAACAGAAATTGCTAAAATTCATGGTGCTGTGTCCTGGCTTTGTGATCAAGAGTCCTTCCCCAGCCGTGCCACCTGATAGTCCTGCACATATTGTATTATGGTGAACATTTTTAAAATGCACCTTTTTTTTTTTTCTGAAATACAAAATGTTGATGTGCTTTATTTTCTGTGGCCTGTTGTGCAATGGGAAAAAAATGAATGTTAAAAGTGTGTCAGAGTCTCCTTTGTAAGAACTTCTGTGACAAAGGGAAGGAAGAGGGTGTGAAATCCTTTTGTATAGCAATGGGAAACACTCTTTCAATGTAACAAGCTATTATTGATACTGTATTTACTGATCAAACAGTAATGAAATGTTACTTCCTGATATTAGCCTTTGTACTGTATGGTATTTTACTTTATTTTATTTTGTCATTTATTGATCCTAAGAAATAAATATCTGAATTTAAGGCTTGGGCTGATTATGCTTGAACTGGTGGCTGTGCCTGGATCATACAGCCTGCCTAGCAGAACAGGCTGTCTGACTGGCCATCTAGACCTGTGAAACCACATCGACCTCGAACTGACTGCTGCACCTCCTCTGCAGCAGGGCCCCGAGTGCTCCTCTCCCAAAGCCTGCAAGCACTGCCTGGTTGGCACAAATGAGGCATCCAAACGCCAGCTAGTGTGTGCATCTGCAAGTAGGCAAACAAACGGGGGAAAAGTCTGGCTTGGTCTGAAGGAGACTCTGATCAGTGTAGTTCACCTTGAGAAATTCCTCCTGAGAGCTGGCAAAAGCAAAGAGAGTCCATGCTGGTTCGCAGTCCAACCCGCTGCAGTGTTAGGAGAAGCACCAGAGAGCATCCAGCTCCCTCTGGTTGAAGTCCTGGGCTTTGAGAGTGTGGCATGCACAAGCCTGAAGTATGGGAGTGGAGATCTTGCCGCCTTCAGGAAAGACCTGTGCTGCAGAGAGGACAGCCACAGTGTTGAGATCCAGGAGGTACCACAAGAGTCTTGCTGTTTTCTGAACTCCTGCTTTGCTTTTCTTGCCTGCTTGCTTTCCCTTGTTGTAGGGCAAACATTAAAACCATTGCATCTCTGCCATTATTTCTACAGCAGCTCTGCCTAGAGCACTGAACAGACTGGGGCTTTATTGCACTAGGAGCTGCACGTTCGCAGCAAAGGAGACAGCCCTCGCCCCAGAGAATTTGCTGCTGAAAGACAAAGCAGCTTTACTGTGCCTTAACTGTGAGACTTCCCCTCCTACCTTCCTCTCTCTTCTGCATGACCCATGTCCTCCTGGCACTGATTTTTCTGACACAGATGTAATTTTGTGGGAACAGGACACTTAGGTATTGCCGACATATTAAAGTGTCTTTACACTTAATGAGCAAAAATCAGTCACCTCCATTCTCCCTGCAGCTCCCAGTTAAAGTTCTGTCATGAAATAGCTCAGCTGATCTCCAGGAACACCCACAAAATCCTCATCGTTTTTAGCCATTCAACCTGAATGTTTTGATTTCTGGCACTGTGAAAGGTTGCTTGGAAAGCAACAACAAAATAACGTTTAAATATTTGGAGTCATTCATGGCCACAAAATTCATCTTTTAAAACCTAGCTGAGATGCACTGCCTCTCCAAAAGCATTTTGGTGCTGCTTCCAGATGAGAAGAGCAGGAGTCACTATTGTTCCTACACCATCAAGAAGAATCAAATCATTTATTTGATGGATCCTTTTATTTGGTATTCAGCCGTGCTCTGTTACAAGGTGTATTTTCAGTCTGCTGCCCACGGAGCTGCAGTTACTGTCTTCAGCAGTGAAAATCCACAATGTGCAGCCATGTCCTTGTTACCTGGCTGCGTGAGATTTTTGTGCAGGGCAGGATGCTTCCAGTGGAGTCTCCATTGCTCATGCAGAAACCCAAACCAGGTTCACGCTGGGGTGAAAAATGTTGCCCTCTGCTCATGACTTCTCCAGCTCAGGACTGAGTCCTTGAAAAAGCAAAACTCCCGAGAACCAGAGAGCTTTGCAGCACCCATGCAACCCTCCCACCCAATCTCATGTAATCAGGCATCACACCATGCCCCACCATGCAAATGAAAGCAAAAGAGTGTGAAGAGTCAGCGAGTTTCTTTCTCTTTTAGAAAGGCAAAAGGGCTGTGCCTCAAGCAAGGAGGAACGCCTTCAATTTGGCCCATATTTCTCATTTCAATTATAAAAGTAATTTCCATAGTTCACAAGAGGAAAATTTCAGATGCCTTTTGAAACAAACATTGCATTTTAGTAAATGGCTTCATAAAACTTAATAAACATCCATCCAGAAGTTAATTTATTTAAAATGTCTTTAAACCCTCCTCTGCCTTATTGAATTTATTTGAACTGTAGATCAGGTTGGAGTATATTCATGAGGGTATTTAAGCAATAAGGCAGGGCATCCTGGTTATTACTACAAGTCTCGTGTGGGCTGTTAAGTGTGAAGGAAAGAGTGATGAGACTGTGGGCACTCAAGTGCAAACCCCCTCCGTAGTGCACAGCACCGATGCAGCCCCGAGTGCTGCTGGGCGGCTGCAGCAGACCAAATGCTGGGGTGGCTTCCCGGGGGGAGCCGCTGCTGGGCCAGCCCGGCACTGGGCTCACTCAGCGAAATGCCACAGGGCAAGGACGGTGATAGCAAGTGTGGGACAGGTCACCTGAGTCCACCAGGGACTGTGAGTAGCAGAGAGAGGGAAAACAACTAATTCATTCTTGACAACAGGCTTACTGAAAGCAAAATAAATGGGAAGAGTCCAAAAAGCTTATGCTTGTCTCAGAGATGGCCAGAATACCATCACAGCTGTGAACACAACAGCACATACTTGCCCGTGCATACATCACTAGAAATTTTCAGTCTTTCCAGTGCAGACCTCTTCCTCTTACTTGAAAGTACTGTCTGGCCCAGCTGGTTTGTATCACCAGTGACGTGACATTTAATTACACTTGGCTGCTTCTCTATGAAATCCTGAAGAAATGGGAAGCAATATCCTCCACCCCTTTAATACAAAAATGTAAAACCATCTTGTAAAGCAGGAATAGTCCACTTTGTCTGCTTTCACACTTCTGCTGCTCTGCTGTGTGCAGCTGACGTGGGTACTGTAGACATCTCAGCTTCGTTGCAAACTGAAGTTACAAAAAGTAATGATTATGAATGTATAGTCTGAAAGGTCTGCTTCAAGATCTGCAAAGGTACAGGAAGAATAATGAACTCCTCCCTTTTGAGCAACATCAGTATCTTGGATGCACCATTTCATCCTCCTTCATCCTGACAAAATGCAGCATGAAGATGAAAGGATGGATACACCGTACTTTGCCATTGCATCAGCTTCAGTCGCATTAAAGGCCGAACCAGTTTCTTTGTTCCTTTCTTCTGCTTGTCCTTTCTCCTGTCTTTGGAAGCTATTTATTAGGAAAGGTATATCCAACACATCTGCAATGCAGCTTTCAGCCTCAGGCACTCAAACACATTATAATTAATAAGGAGGTCTGATTGCTCTGCAACTCATCACTGCTCCGTAAGTATGTAATCTCTAATGAAAGCATTCACATACTATTTTTTTTTTCTTATAAATGTCTCAGGATTGAGCAGGTATCTGCACTAAGTCACACAGGTCCGTGGTTAGTCTCCCTGCCAGAGACAAACGTGCAAGAATCCCAGAGCCAGGCAGGTTTGTAAAACTCTTGTTTTTCCAGAACTGTGCGAAGGGAAAGATGGTACACAGCCAAGCCAGTGTTAATGTCGTAGGTACTCTTAATAACCAGAGTATGGACCGCACAATGAGACACGTGCTCCTCCAAAATCACATTTGTTGCGGAATTGCCCCCTGGTCTCAGAGAGAGCAAACACTCAGCCACTTTTGCCATCCTGTAACTACATGCAGTACACAGTCACTTGTGGACTTGCCAACACCCCAGCACTTCATGAACACAATCGAGATGTAATGGCAGTCAGTAGCAAGATTTAACAGTCCCAACAACCCAGCAAACTCCATCCCTTTGCTGCTGCAAGGGTGCTCTTGTTTTGTAGGTATGCATTTCAGGCACAGAGAACAAAATGGATTCACTCAAGATCTCTAATGAAATCTTCCAGCAGGCCAGGGATTCAAACCCCAGTGTTTCTGGCCCAGTCAACTCTGATTCATCTTTCCCTTCATTCAGCATAAGCAGGTAATCTGTGAGCTATTTTAAATCTCCATTCCAAGAGGTGTATCAGCAAAACACACCAACATTCAACCATTTAAAAGCAACTTCTCGCTGGCTGTCAGCAACAGCAACAACCTTGGCATAGCACTTGGCAGCTTTCAAAGTATTCCTGCTAGAGTAATGCTTCCTGAGAGAAAACATACAGATTGTAGGAGAAGGTGAAGCATTGTGTTCTAAATTAAAAAAATACCCAAACAGGAACAAACTCTATTAAATGGGAATGACCTCAACAGTGCCATGGAGAACTATAAAGGAATCTGTGACACCTGACATTTCCAGAGCTCTTCTCCTTCTGTCCACTTGAAAAGCAGCTACGACTGTCAACAGCATTTTTAGTACTGCTCCCACACAGAGTATGCATTCTTACAAAGTTCCACACTACTGCAATAGATCGTTTTTTGTCTTCCTTCAGACTAGCAACTGGGATAAGATTCATTTCTCTTTACCATCATCACAAGCATGAAATTAGATTTTTCAGGACCATCCCAGAAAAACACCTGACATAGCCAGTGGTGTTTCCTGACTCAGAACTGGAGATCTACCCTTCTGCTTCCTCCAAGCTTGACCTGGATTGGGCCAAGCAAAGGTACTGGGATTTTAAAGCTGGTCACTGATGACACCACAACAAGGTAGCCAGATTGGTTAACTTTCTTGTCCAGACAATGAGTATCCTTCCCAAGGAGGCTGATCTAGCAAGACATGTAAACACAAGCCTATAGGCTTTTGATATGAAATCAAATACAAATTTGTGGAGCATTTGTAAGCCCAGATGAAGGCCCATATGCACAACTGGTATAAATCAGTTTGCACCTGCAAAGAAATCCAGTTTGTTTTTAAGTAACCCAGTCTAGCTTTGTTTGATTCTCTTTTCTAAGGCTTTTTTTTTTTTCCCAAATATCATTTAGCGGGGGAAAAATAAAGCAGTTCATTATGTTAGCAGCTCCACAGCCAATCTTAAATGCCAGAGGCGCTGATCAGATTAAAAAAGAAATCACATTTCGTAGCTGATGTCTGGAAGGAACAAAGACTCCGGTTCTGATTTTGATTGAATACAGGATGGTATCACTTGCTCACTGTATATATTACAAAGAAGGAGACTGTTTATCATAGCATGCTTCAGTGCTTTTTAATATACTGTTTATCATATGGAGCTCACTGGCATTCGCAAAACATCCTTACAGATTTCACTTTGTATCTTAATAAGTTTTCATGGACTTTGGGAGACAAACACTTGTTGTTCCCATGCTGCCACTCTCACTCCTCCCCTATGCACTTAAAACCAGCTCCTCATCAAAGCAAGAGCGATGTCCGAACAGGCCACAGTCAGTTCTGTGAAAGAAAAACGCGTGTAATGGTGCACCACCTCTTCTTCTGATGGCTGCTGTTACTGTTACAAAACCAGAGCGCATTTTGAGCAGTGAGGAGCAGTAGAGGCACCAAGTTTCAGACATGTTTTTTTGCAAGAAACAGGGTACTTTGCAGTGCCTGGGAAAGGAGAAAAATATTACAGCTAACTGGTAGAAATCTCCCTCCCCTTGTCCTGGGGTGGTATGATCTCCATGAGATCAGCCACAGAACAATTCTGAGAAAATTGTTTAAAATTGAGAATTTGCTGATCTAGAACAAAACTTTTCACGTAGTGGCTGGGTGTTGCTGACAGTCACACGAAACTTGTCAAAGAGCTGCCCTGGCTCAGGGATGCAGGGGTGTCCAAGGTGCAAGGGCACCCACTCTGGTGCTAGCACCACAGCGGGCCCGCACTCAGCGGGGACACCAATCAGACTGCTGACCTTTACTTTCCTTACATGAATCTGTAATTTTGCACTTAGTGCATTAAAAATGCGCTTTGCAGTTCTAGCCTAGCAAATATACAGTGCTGCACCGAATGACAGTCCTGCACTTCGTCCTCAATGGCCTCTCCTCCAATCTCTGGGTCACCCACTCGATTTATCACCAGCGATTTTACCTCTGCTTCCGGGGCCAGTCTGACTTTCGGACATCAGTCCCCGCTGATTTCCTTTGTTATAAGCTGATTCCTGTGGAAGAAGTGCTGGCTTCTGCTGGGAAACCATCTCATCACTGAGGTTGAGAAAGAATAGGGCTAACTGTGAGTGGGAACTTTACACCTCTGGTGAACAGGAGAGCCAAAGCTACTCACAGATGAACACTAAAACAGAAATCGAGGAGGATAGTTATCTCTGCTTCACCCACCATTCTGGAAGGCAAATGCAAAATTAAGGAACCTCTGTACAGGGAGACAGAGGCAGAAAAGTTTTCTGCAGGGACATATCACTTTGGCCCCCAGCTGAAACTCATGCCAGCCCCAAAGCTACCGACCTTTCATAGAGTCATGGAAAGGTTTGGGTTGGAAGAGACCTTAAAGATCCTCTACTTCCAACCCCCTGCCACGGGCAGGGACACCTCCCACCAGACCAGGTTGCTCAAAGCCCCATCCAACCTGGCCTTAAACACTTCCAGGGTTGGGGCATCTGAAGCTTCTCCGGGCAGCCTGTGCCAGTGCCTCACCACCCTCATAGTAAAGAATTTCTTCCTTATATCTAATCTAAATCTATCCTCTTTTAGTTTAAAGCCATTACTCCTTTTCAATATTCAGCTTTAAGGAAGATTGTGCTATATTAGCTTAAAGTGTAGGATAAAAGGTATGAAGAATTCCAACTGTCATCAGAAAGTGTGGGAGAAATAAATGTACAATGATAATTCTGTTTACTTTCTGTGTCTCTGTATACATCATGTCATCAAAAGGATTTGCAGACTTTTTCCAGAGAGAAGACAGTTGTGTTAGCAACACTATCATGTAGCAAAAAACGCTGGAAAAGGAAAAGGCAAAAAAAAACCATTCTGCTCCTGTCTGATTTTCACATATTCACAGATCAGTCAAAAGCTTTTCTCTTCAACCAAAATCTCTCTTCCACTTGTTTATGACAATTCATCCCCCTGTGCTATTCATTTTCCTTACAGATTGCCTCAAGGCTCAGGGTCTGCCTATTTTTTATATCCATCTCTCCAGGAGGCACCATAGGGTTTGAAGATTGGTTGCCTTGATCAACATGAAAAGGCTGTTTTATGTAAGAAGGGGCTGTGAGTCACAGCAAGACTTTGATGAGCCCAATAGACTTCCGTAGCGGCTGGCACCAGAGTAATCGAGAATTAGGAGCGATAGGACTGAAATGAAATACTGAATCAGATAGGATGCGAAAGATGTTTTGTTGGGGTGACAAACAATAAACCTGAGGATATTGCATATTTATCTGAAATGGAGCCTATTCTTGAGGGATAAAATGGAATTTCTCAGGAAGCTGTTTAATTGTGCAAAGACAGAGAAACACAGAATAGGACAACAATCAAAATGAACTGGAGGGGAAAGAGGGATGATCTGCACCCAGTGCAGAGGGATGAAGGCAGGGTGTGGGTACAATCCCATTAACCTGCTTCATAAAGCATTCCCTCACCAAGCATCACAGTAAAGCAGAGAAGCAAAGAGTTAAGTTCGTTCACATTGCCCAGCAAATGCTTGCTCCCACAATTGCTGTCTCTTTTTGGCCAGAGTTCTATATTTTTTAACTGTTCTCAACTGTCTCTTAGAGCTATTATTCCAAAGCGCAACTGAGGACATTTCCCCTTCTGCCGAGAAGAAATTTCCCTACATTCAGTTTGGTAGTAGCTCCTTGGACCACCTAAAAAATCTCTTTTCTTTAATTTCTAATCTGTACATAGCCAATTACAGAGAGCTGCTAAGACACTGGGAAAGTCAGTGCAATAAGACAGCAGAAGGGGAGAAAGAGAAAGAGGATCTGGTCTGATGCTGCAAAGGCTGAGGAACTGGGCACTCACCTGGCTTACGGGAGGAGAGAAGTGGCACAGTGAGGAAGGAGCCAAACATTGAAATCTGGGGGGGCCTGCAGGATTATCTGCTGCCAAATAAAGCTTCAGAGCATGTCTAGCTGTATCTTCACCAGCACCCCTCCTCACATCTAACTTTTCAGTTGCAGATATTTTCACAGTCACCCCTATTTTCCAAATGTAACATTTGGAAAAAATGGTCTGCCCCAGGCCCTTAAAATGAGTGTGTTTGGTTTGATTTATTTCATCTCCATTGCAAATATTCACATCTTTCCAACCAGCTCCTTTTATTTAAGGTGGACAAGTAGAAGTTTCACTTCAGCAGTTGTTGTTAAACTCCACGGATGTTTAATTGAGGATAATTTGTGTTTCTGTTCATAGCGACATATCTGCTCTATAAAATGACTTGAGACAATCCTACATTTTTACTCTTTGTGAGCAGAAATATTTCTGGCTTAGTGGCATTATGCACAGGTTTATTCCTACCTTTGATTTCTTTAATATGATTGTTACTTTAAAAAGATTTAAATACTGAGACTAACAGTATACAGATTTCAGACAAATCCGTTCACTGGTCAAGGAACAAAAGAGAAAATATATTAATTAAATTAAATGTTAGCTTCTAGCTACTATTCCACCAGCAATAATGAATTGCAATCTAAAATACAATTCAACTCTAACCATCAATATTCATAGCTAAAAGTCCTTATTTTCCCTTAAACTGTTCTGTGTTACTAGAAAATTTAATGTTTCAGAAGTCAAGCACTGAGAGCTCATCATAACCAGATGTTACCCAGAAAAACTGTGATGCAGAAAAGTGGATTTAATCTCAAATAAATCATGAACTACGGTGGAAGCAAAGCTATATATTGTGAGTTAATGCATGACATTTATATAGGTACATAGAAAGCAAATCTGAGACAGGCAAAACTGGGATTGCACAGTCAGGATTAGGTGTAGACAGATTTGCAGCCAGATATTCTAGCTCCATCATGGGGATCATGAGCAGCCAGCCATGTGTGGATCTAACTTTGCAGCTCATCCAAAGGATAGCAGTCTCGTAAGCAGAGATCAGCTTCTCTTTAAGCATTATTTTGAAAAAGGAGCTCACTTCTCAGGAGAAAATATTGCCTTCTCTAACATCTCCACTAGCTGCTAGTCCTGGTTTCCCATCTAAGAGCTGACTGTGGCAGACCCTACGTAGTGTCAGAAGTGTGACAACAACCTCCCCTTCAAAAGTAACAGTAATAGGGACTGTAACAGGTACAGAAAGCAGGGGAAGATGCCTCAGAGATCTCTGATATGCAAAAGATAAGCTGAAAGTTACGGTTCACACACTTGTATGTAAGCAGTCCAGACGTACTGTGCCAAAAGAGTTTCAGCACTGCTGACAAACCTACATCTCCTCAAGGGCCAACCTTGCAAACATAGCCATCAGTGGCTTCGTTGCAGAAATGGGGACTAAGCTGCAAACAGACAGGTTTTTGGCCAATGCACCCAGGGCTGAACCAGACTTCCACCACTGGAAACCATGAGCTATTATCGCCTGTGTTAAGTGTCTGTGGCCAAGGGCAGCACAAGCTCAGAGCTGCTGTGGCATCCTTGTGTCACTTACAGGCTGAGGATGGGGACTTGTGGTGCCAAGCAGGAGCATCGCACCAGCTGCTGCAGCCTTGTCTGTGTGGAGCCTCAGTGATGGAAAAATAACTAGAAAAGGCCCAGTCTAGCTCTGTATCTCAGTCCCATCAACATTCAAAAGGTGACCTAGGATCCTGGTGCAGGAACCTTATGTTTTCTCCTCTCTGCTCCCATCCCCTCGGCGAGAAGCTCACCATCCCCACGAAGCAGGTAGCTTGGGGCTGAGACACCTTGAACCAGTGCTCCCGTCTTTAGATCCAGAGTCAGAAGCTATTTGCTAAGAGTGTTCGTGCTCACAACTACAAGAGGAGGGGGGAAAGGAAGAAAGGGTGTCTTATAAAACCTGTGACAAATGGGAAGACAAAGGTAATTCAGTTAGTCTGCACAATGATGTTACCAAAAACGATGAAGAACTTAAGTAGATAATTGTTTATCGTTTATTTTCATTGTTGATTCAAAACTAATACAATTATTTGTGCAGGTGATGTCTCAGTTCTGATTCACACGAGGGAACAGTACTTCTTGTCCCTTATGAACTGTTAATTCAACATGACAGGTTTGACCTGAGAACACTAATAATGTTGTCTTCTCAGTTGTCTGTTGGCACAAAGCTGGACTGATACCTTCTGTCTCACTAGTTCAGGCAATTTTGTGGAAGCAGAGCTCTCTTTGGTGACAACTGTGTACACGGGGAATTTCATTCCTTTTTTCCTTTTTGTTACGAAATCAGCAAATTGCACTTTCCCCATAACTTGAAGTTATGTTTTCTTTTATTCTGGTTTCACCACCTAAGTCTTCCTTCTATTATAGCTACTGTAACAGAAGAGATATGAGTGGGGAAGTGACCTGCAGAGTGGACTTTGGAGTATAGCTAAACAATGTGGCTGTGGTTGGGCTGTTCACTCCTCTGCCTCTGTCTTCTACTGTCAGCTGAAGAGAATTGCTTCCTTTCCCTCCTAATTATCCCTGACACTCAACTGGCAACATGCCCACTCATGTTTGGTTTCCATTTGCCCCTTCCCATGAGAAGAAGCAGGGGTTGCACCAGGACCATGCATGAGATGCTCTCCTCCTCTTTAGGCAGTCATGGTTAAGTTTCCAAATACTCTCACCCAGCCCCTACCAGGTGGTCCCCTTGTACATAAGCTGCAGTCCAACCACAGCCATCAGTGCTCCATGCTTTTGTGGTCCAGAAAGTACCAGAACCCTCCAAGAGCCTGAGCAAGCCTCCGAGCCTGCATGACCTCACAGGTAAGATCCCTCAGGGACAGGGAGGCTCAACTCGCCTTTCCCTGTGTCCTCCTCTGACTTGATTTGATTTTTCCTGCTATGAAAAGTTTCCCACTTGCCCGTGCTATAATCTTCCACCAGAGAGACAGACGCAGTGAAAACAGATGATTGTTAACACAGCTACTGCACGTTGCAGTGCTGAACTCACTGAAGTTCAAGCACTGCTACCCTCAAACTCCTCCGGAATTGCTGTTCAAACAGCTGGAGCTCTCAGGATGGGTCTCTCTGAGGGAAGGCTGGAGATGACAAATGCTGGGTATTATCAGCTACTGGGTGTCTTCAAAAAACAGCTCCTTTGCCTTATCCACCTCTATGGATCCATCTCAGTATCTTGTTTTCCTTCTTGGACTGACTGTAGGGCTGAGTCCTAGCAGCACTAGGACTCTTTAGTTAAATGCATCTTCCTTTAAATAAAGAAAAATATACAGAGCAGACAGAATCCTCTTCACTCTCAGACCTCTCTCTTGAAACCTTTTCCCGGTAGTCCCACCCACCAGTAGAGATGAGCATACACTAGCTTCTGGAGTACCAAGGAGAGGAGAAAAAAGCTCTGTGTGTTACAGCTGCTGCCTCCCAATCTTCACTGCTTAGAACAGCAGCAGTTACATACGAGGTTTCCCACTTTCCCTTGTAGTCGTTATTTCAGTAAACACCTTGGCTAGTCCTCCTTTCTCTCTCACAATTGTCATGCACAAACCAATACCATGGTACCTGGGACTTCCTGAAGATGAACAGATCATCCCACCCTACTTTGCAGACCTACAGAGCTGTTAAAGCACCAGTGTATCTCAGAAGCTACTCGAGCCTAAAGGCTAGGGCACAGAACATGGCAGACTCTCAACAGCGTCCGAAGGAAATGATTCCCAAACACAGACCAGACACAAAATATCCGCTAGTAATCAAGGCTGTGGGATGCCTCTTCTCACAAACTCCTCCACTCCTGCTGACAGCGGATGCTGAAATAAACTTGCTCAGATATCACATTGGAGTTTGGAGACAGGCCAGCGGGAAGGGAGGAGGTGTGGGGGTGGGTGAGGGGGAAGGATTTTTTTCTCTCTGCAAACAACCAGTTTCACCACTGACAAGTCTGACAGATGGAAACCAATAAAAAAGAAACCTCCTGCTTGCAGGTGCCCGGCTTCTTCAGCGAAGTTCCTCAGTTCTAGCCACCCCTTTGCAGTAACTGCTGGGTGCTGACACAGGGCAAGTGAGCTAAAGCAGCCTCGCCTCCCCGGTGTCACAGACCTCTTGCTTAAATGGGGACTCTGCTGGGGTCATTGTCAGCTCATGGGGTAACATGGTCACAGTCCCTCTGCTTGCACACCTTGTGGGACCACGCATCAATAACTCTGCTGTCCACAGCAGCTGGAACAGGGCTGCAGAAAGGCTGGTCGCGGTCTCTTGTTCCCATTTTCCCATGGGATGCTAATGAAGTGTCTCAGAAGGATATAAGCTATTCCAGTTTGATACTTAGCAAGAGATACACCAAGGACAAGGACCAGCCTATTAATATGGGTCATTTGACTTCAAAATTTCATTTTCTAGCACATGATAGAAAGGATCTAAGTGAAAATGTCTATCTCAGAAAGGCAGGCCCTGCAATTCATCATCAGACAGTCTTGACATAAGAGCAGAAGATGGGTCATTTCCCTTCCAGCATCAAGTTTGAATTTAAACACACATATTCCTGGCAATCCACATCAAAGATCCTAAACAGCTCGCAAAAGAGAAAGACAGTGTAAAAGAAAGACGGGCAAACAAGATTATTATTCAGCTACATTTACAAAATCCCCATGCAAAATAAATATGCATTAAATTACTGCTGCAGAATCTATGAATCACAAGGACCATAATGTTTTAAAATCCCCTGCTGTGCTTTGCTCTGCAAGATATTAAGCAAGCTTCCCCCTGCACCCTGATGTCAGCAGGGGTGGCGAGCTGCCAGCATTTTGTAGGACAAAATTGTCCAGAAAAACAGCTTGCTTTTTGTCACTTGCACTTCAGTGAAAAAAATAACTAAAAACGATATGAAACCTGCAGATCCAGGTAGAAGCAGTCTGGGTTTAATGTTCTGCACACAGAGAAGATACCAAGAATATCAGCTGTTCTTTGGCCCTACAGCTTTGGGAAACATCACCACTAGCTGTCTGGTTATGCTATATTTTGAAGCCAAGAGAGACTGCACACTGAAATGCAACAACTCCTTTCCCAAGGAGTCTTCTCCTCATAAGCAGGGTAAAGCTTGATGATGAACAGCTGGGTAACATCAGCAAACATGGTCTACCGGCCGCAGTAGTGTCAAAGGGCTTGGTTCCCCAGTACTTAAAATGATGGATTCAAATCTCTGCTTAGCCAAATACTTCATCTGATGGCAGGAGAAATCAATTCACCATTTTAATTTCTCCTGTCTTTAGGACACAAGGGAAGATAGTACTTATGGGTGTGACCGCAGCAATGACACTGTGAGTTGCTCCTCCTCAAGAAAATATTACCACTGTCAATAGCAACAAAAAAAAGAAGCCACTGCCTTTCCTTGGCCCACAGTAGAGATCTCACCTCAGTGAAGAAGTGGACTCAAGCACAGGAGGCTTTTTCTCTCCCTCCCATGGCATTGTCAGAAGCTCTTTTTTACTTCATGTTTGTTCAGGGATGCTCACTTGGGCCTCTGAGGATGTTGCTCACTCATCCTTGCTCACATGTGAGTCCATGAGAGATCTCATGCTATGAAACCTTTCAAAAGGTTTCCCCCTTAATGAGAACCACTTCTCTGCAGGGAGCCACCGTGGCCTGATGACTGCAGTCAACATCCATCATCCTGGGCAGAGCTGCACTGTTATTATACCCCTGCCTTGCTGTAGTACAAAACTCATTAATACAACTTGCATTCATCACTGGCCATTACATGTAGGGCTGACATTTTGAAATGCCTAGTAAATCACACAGCAAGGTCCCCTAACCCCAGCTTACTCATTCCTTCCCTTAAAAAGGATCTGCAGAGTAATGACTGACAGAAGGTCTTATTCACCAATGTCTCTTCATCTGCACTCACCAATTTTTATCCCATTGCCTTCCTCACAGGGCTTTCAGAAAGCCAAACTGATTTTATTGAATGTGACAGGAGATAACAGTGCCTTATAATAATTGCTTATTTTTTCCATCATGAGAACTATATAATGTAGCAATCTCAAGCTCACTGATGAGCAAAGGGATACCTTCCTAAGTCACAGGCTATAATGTCAGCAGCTACAGCTCTACTTACACTCACTACCTCTCACATGAAGTGGATGACCCAGGAGGTTAGCATTGACATTCAAATTATCTTATGATTCAGTTACTTCCCGTATGGGCAGCAAAGGAGAAACTAGGATAGTAGCAGAAACACACTGGAGTGCATCTCCCTTCTGAGGAATGTCCTCCTAAGACAGGGAATGAGGAAAATGGCTTGCTTTAACTTGTTGTTTTAATTTATTCCTGGAGATGAGCTGTTAACTAATGGATAATACCAACAAGGGAATCTTCTCCACATGGCCAAGAAAAAGGTTGTCTTCATTTGTGAGACTCCAAGTTATCAGTTGCTGAAAAGTTATCTGAAGCCAAACAGAAGATTTCTGCCTACAACATCTGCCTCTCTGAGATGGGCATCACTCACCAGCAGTGTATCAAAAGGACAGGAGAAACAGCAGGTCGAACATGGAAGGCTTGAGAACATAGGAGCTGGTTCCATATGTGTGTGAGTTATGTGTCCAGTTACCGCAATTGCACGTGTTGATCAGGTGCTTAGCTGCACAGCAGCTCCCAGGAATGTCTGCAATTCATGCTATAAGCACAGAATAAATTGCTGCAAATTTTGTTAGAAGAAAGCAAGCCAGGCAGTTTGGTGAAGATTAAAGCCACAGCAGGAAGCAATATCACTCCCGAGCTCTGCCTTTTGCGCAAAACCACTGGTACGGATCTGTTGGTATCCTAAAAGAATGCTCACATACTTCATTTCTTCCTTTCATCCCCATCATTCTCCAGTGACTCTCAGTTTGCTCCAGTCATATTTTTTTTTCCTCCAATAATAATGAAATTTATGCTATTTTCATTATCCTTCAATCTGCAGCACATTCTAAATAGCACTCTTGGAAACTGATATAGCGAGTGGGCTGCTGTCATCTGAAAGCAAGAAATGGTTAAGGGGCCCACAGCCAGTCCTCAGATTCAATTCCCTGGCATAGTGCAGCCAAAATGCAACAACCGAAGAATTACAATTGGAAAGTGAACACAGAAATCATTCCTGCAACCTGTGGCAGTAAGCTCCGAGGAGACACTTTCACCATGCACACACTGGAACAGGCCCCACGTTGTCTGTGCATACAGGCAGACATTTTGTGATATCATGGTACAGGTTTCCCACATTCCTCAATAAAGTGCATGGATTCTTGCAAATGCACACGGCAGATTGGCTTTCTGACTCATGGCCCACGCCAGAGCTTTCGTCTCTTTGTGCTGCCCAATTTAGCATTCTTTGCTTGAGATGGTGGAATTTCACCTTGATCTCAGAAAGCTGAGCTGTGGTGTTTTCTTCTCATGACAGCATTCCGCATCTGTTTGACAACAGTAAACCCTAGCAAAAGAGATGTAAAAAGTTCCTGAAAGTTCAGCTGATTCTAGGTGCACTCATTCTGCAAAACGTTTTATGATGCTTCATGTGAAGGACATTGTGTGAAATTAATCGTACTACATTTAATTAGCCGCCTGTCTCTTTTTCTGGTCTGCTTCACATGTATTTCCTCTCTTCCTGTTCAATTATTCTACGTTACTCTGTTTCAACTCCTTTTTTCATTTAGCACTGTAGCTAATTCTGTAGCTGGTTGTTTACTTAGGGAAGTGGAACTGAGGCAATTTGTACAATTTGTACAAAATCCTTTTATGCTACAATATGCATTTCTAGTGGTAGTCACTAGACACAGACTCCTCCTGCCTCTCCCTGTACACACCAGCTCAAATTCCTGACTGCACTGTATGAAGTAGGACTGCTGCCTAGCTTAGATCTATGCAAATCCCACCTCCTTGGCAGTATTTTAAAATCAGAAGCTGATGCCAATGGCCTTCTATCAAAGAAGTACATCAGAGTCAACACCTTTGGATAAAGAATATGCCTGATTAATTTTCAGTTAAACACCACACACAGTGAAGCTGTGTTAATCAGACTGTTTGGGCACTGTATCTGTGTTTGAATTAGTAGAGGTTCATATTCCTGTGCTGGAGGGATTACTATTGTCAATACTCATTTTTCATCTGTACTGTGGTTTCTTTCACCAGACAGAAAGATACCTTGGCAGAAGCAGAAACAGAAAGAAGCAATAGCATTAACAGAAATGTAGCAAATCCATAAACTGATGTAGAAACTATTGGCAGCGGAAGGAGCAGAGGTGGAATAATGCAATGAGCACTGGCTAATCAAGGGGTTTGGATGAGCAAGCTCCAGGCAGGTGGCTGATGAGATGATGTGTGGGCTCTGCAGTCAAGGATAATAATGCATGAACTTCGACCATCATGGGCAAGTACTGGTTAGCAAGCATATCCGAGTGTCTATTATTGTGTCCCTGGAAGCAGCCCAACCTGCAGCCAGCGCTGTTGGATGATGGTGACATTGAAAACAGACAGCAATATACTGTCTAATGAACCAATAGCAAGAAAATGGCACCTGCGCAGCTTTGTTTTGTGTCCACAGTGAAAAAGAGTTCTGCTCCCCTCCAAGTTCTCACTCTGAAAAATTAACTTCAATGGGACCTTGCCTATTTCTCCCTCCTTTTAGTTCTGCTAGAACTTCTTTGAGATGTAGATACTGCCATAACAACCAGCTGAAGCAATTTTCACTGAGATCAGACCTAAAGCCAAGCTTTCAAAGTTAGAAATGGGGAAGAGATGTTTTGAATTACCTTTCCCAGAATCTTAACTTTGATGTGCACAAGTACACAAGTGTACTTGTCAGTGAAAAAGAAAAGTGAGTCAAGGTAGCAGTACATGAAATTGTATTAATGCTCTCTTTTCTTTGCCAATAAGAATTAAAGCTTCAGGACAAAAGTCTGTGCTTCACCTGATTTTATTAGGTGTCCTGGATTTAATTGCGAGCGGCCTTTATCAGCTGTGTTCATTCTCTTCATCAGACTCCAGACGCACACATAAGGACAGACATTAGTCTTCCCCTGCTATTTCAGCTGTTCCTTAGGAAGCACCAGTTTTCAGGGCAGCACCAATGGTTGCTGAGATGCCAGAGGGCTGCTTAAATGAAGCTGGACAAAAACGTCCATCCAGTTAAAAATATGCCATGTTGTAGCCATATTAAATAAGACATTGTTGTGGCTCGAAGAAGAACATGTCCTAACATCAGGGTGTAGTACAGTGAGGATTTAAACACAGGAGGGAAGGATCTGCTACTGAGAAGTCAATCTGGGGAAATGATCGCCTATTTTGTTTACCCACTTTTGCCCATAGATCTTCTTTATCTGTGCCTATTTATCAAAGTCAGCTCCATTATGTATCTCCTTAGTCTCCACGTTTTGCTGCCTAAATACTATCCAATTGTTCAGGTTTTTTTTAGTTTTTTTTTTTTTTCTCTCTCTGTGGCCTTACAATCCATTTTCTGGAGTTCCCATCATGGGCTGGAACCAAATGATAGTGACAACAAGATTTTGTAACACACGATTACGTAATGAGCTCCTTTCCCCGTGCCATTTCAAGCATATTAATTCAGAAGCGGAAGCCTCAAAATAGCACTACTGCTACAAGTGCATACTGAAGACTGAGGCCAAATACACAAGGAGTCTTTACTTATGAGTTCCCCTAAGTGTTAGCAAGCATAGCCTAACTTTGAATCCAGAACAGAAGGAGGGGATTTGTAACACATTAAAAACTCTTGGTCAGTGACAGTGAATGTGGTACAAACATTATTCTGAGAGCCCAGTTTGCAATTTTGGGTCAGAGCCAGCTGAACTCAAAGAATGATTTCCTATCACCGCCAACAGGCTTTGGGATCAGGCCCAATTTGCCTTAAATCAGGCATCTAGCACTTAAATAATTAGAATAAAAAATTAGAATAGTTCAATTGGAAGGGACCTACAAAGACCATCAAGTCCTGCTGTCTGACCACTTCAGGACTAACCAAAAGTTAAAGCATATTATTGAGGGTGTTATCCAAGTGCCTCTTGAACACTGACTGGCATCAACCGCCTCTCTGGGAAGCCTGTGCTGGTGTCTGACCACTATCATGGTACAGAAATGTTTCCTGATACCTAGTCACAGATAGCCTTGTGCCATTCCCATGTGTCCTATCCTAAATAAACTAAAAGGTTTCTTAGTTTGTGGGTTTCCAGTTAGACTAGCAGCAATATGTTGTGAAAAGATAAAGTTCTCATGTAATATTCCTTCCTGGCTATAGCTGTGTCCCAGGGTGACAAATTGTTTTCAAATAGACTCACATGATGCAATTCTATTATAGATGCTCTGTGCATGTTTCATGATGGCTGTTGCTACTTTTTTAAACACCTTGAAGAAGTGTATTTTCCATTAAGTGTATTGATTTATATATATCAAAAGCCTTATGTTTAAAGGAAAAGGACAAAAGAAGTTCACATTTTCCTTTCTTTATAAAAGGAGAAAGAAGCAGAAAATAATACAAAATGACAGAACTTGAAGAATGGTGGAGTGATTTTCTGAGAAAGGAAGAGATAAAACCTGTTCCAAAGCAAGGTCAGGTAGGTGGGAAGACTCTCCACCTGTATGAAAATAGCCTTAGCTTTATTTACAGTAATGTCCTGTCAAAGATTTGTCTATTCAGTTGAAATCTGGTTTCTGCTCAGCCCTTGGAAAACCAACCATGCATTTGCACACTGCATTGGCACAGACGAGATGTTCACTTTGGCCGCGTAAGAGAAGGTTGTCAGCTGGACTACAGTATACATGTTCTTGGCTCACCTGATCATCAGAGACTCCTATGTGCTGAGAAGATCTTGACCTCCATACACTGCTCTTCCATCATGCTCTGCCAGCTTCAGGGGTTGGTTATTTCAGTTATTCTACATGTTGGATATTCAAACAGTTCCTCAGCTACCGCTGTTTTATTGGACTACTGGGAACAAAACTGCACAGCTTTGATACAGGAGGGATCAAGCCCTGTACTGTCAAGACGCACTCATCTTGGTTTGTGTACCAGTGATCTGCACTTACATTTTTTATGCTGGGATGATCATGCACAGAAACAAATGTAAGCATAAAACCCCTGACACTTGATATCTAGAGAATCCAGTTTGGGTCAACAGTATGGTACAAGGAATTTCATGTGTAAAATTCTCTGGATCCTAATTAGAAAAGGCTGCCCCTACTATTTCCTCCGTTTCATGTATATCTTTGTTTTTCACAACCTCTTCATTGTCAATGACACAAATAGTTTCTGGCATGTCTTGTTGATAATCTGACTGTGATAAAACCTCTCTTACTGTTATTAATCTCTCATGTGGAACAATGCGAGCAGAGGTCTAAGACTTACCAAAGCCTGTTTCAAGAGCCTTTGAAAGCAATTCTCTTGTTGAATCTGGTCCCACAGACCAGGCTTCAAATATGAGAGCAAAATGTCAAGTTCATGTTAATCTGCATAGAAACTTACTGCAAATGATATATACTAATGTTAGCAATGTGGTTACCAACTTTTATTATATCAATGGCACCTGCAACTACTTCAGCTTTAATTATATTTATTAAACAGCACAGGCACAAAACCAAAAGAATTACTCAATTGCTGAATACAGTGAAAGACTTCCTTCATTTCACAAAGATCCTTGGATGTAATTACAAAGATGCAGGTTGGCCCATAGTGGCCAGATTTCATTAGGGCAATGGGCTGCCCTTTGCAATTCCTATAATCTGTTAGCCCTGTCTCCCTGCATGCTTGCCTCTCAGATCTGTAGTGACATCTGCAGCAGGAGCTGCTGAACCCTTGAGCCTTCTGCCATTCACTTTCTTCTTCTGACATGAATTGGTTGAATTAGACAAACGTGGGGGAGGATGGAGGGCAGAGAAACAATTAGCAATTGACCCACTACAGCAATGAAACCATTTAAACTTAAGCAGCTATGTAGAGGCAGCTGGAAGGAGGGGTTTTTGTTTTTGTTTTTGAAAAAGGCTCTTTCTTATCTCTCTCTTTTGGAAGGAGGATAAAGGTGAAGTGGGATATTCTTTTACTTCTGTGGTTCTGTTTCTTCAGCTTTTCTTTTTCAACAATGACTGTGTATGATATACAGCAAGGGCAGAGATGTGCAAAATGATATAAATGTGAAGAGAGGTCAAGCAAAAGTATTCTTTGGAAGAAATGAAATCTCTCTGGGTTCTTGTATCTTTTTTCAGCACCTTTGCTTGAGTCTTTTGGCTAAATGGCTGGGTCTCCTGGCCCTGTTTCTCCTTCCCTACTCCTGGAGATGGTGTTTTTCTAGGAGTAGATTGTTTCTTGGGTTTTGTATTGGCTCTGTTCAGTGTAAAACTAGCATCTCCCTCAAAGGTGAAAGTACTGCTGTTATCTTCGGGAAGCAGAAACTCAAAATACATAGAAGCTGTGGAAATATGATGTATCTTACGTGGCACACCTAGTTAATAAGAAAAACTAAAAGGATTCTGATGCTATGGATATCTACCTGCTGGTAGGAGTTATTGCTTGCCAGTATTATTTAGATTACAGTAGCATCTAGAGACAATTGCAAAGCCAGAGTGCCTCTGGGTTTGATGTTGCTCTAAGCTGGACAGTCCCTTGCCCACATCTGGAACATCTGGATTTCCTTGTCTCCAGGATCTAAAGATCCAGGAGCGTTGGATCAAAGTTTCATTTTGTTTCCATCACTGTGACAGGCAGGTGGGTTTTCTGCCATGGTCTGAAGATAAGTCGATTTTTATCTCAAGTGTCAGTATAACTTTTATTGAGACTTCGCAATGAAGATTCTATTGTTTAGTCGGTGTCATTGTCTCTAGAAAAGGAGCGATTGTCAGTGCTGCTGTGGACTGGCATTTTCTCTGGATTTGAATTCAATGAAAAGTCTAAATTAACAGTTTGCTATAACAATGAAGAGATTGCAGCAGCTGTCATAAATCTGTCTCTCTGTGAAAAGCAAAGTGAGATTTGCTGCTGATCTGCAGATGGTAGATCTGGGTCTCACACCAGTGTACAGTATGCCAAATGGAGCTACACTGAGGTCCAATGAATTAAACAGCTGTAACGGCATTGGCAAGAGGATACAAATCCTCCATTACAATCCTAAAATAACCAGCCAAACTATTTCCACCCTACTATTTCTTATGGCTCATGGTCTAGCCTTATTCTTAGGAGAAAGAACAGGATGAAAGATGACTGTCTGTATGGCTCTACAAGGATGCTTGGAACAATTTCCCAGATGCAGTGAATCACTTTTCATTGGTTCCTCTGTCAGAAGATCAAGGCAGATGGGGGAAAATCCCCCAACACAGAGGGATATAATGGTGCCATAGCAATAATGACTTGCAGTGATCTGCAAGACAGGGAGCAGAAAGTTGACAAAACCAAAGGATCTTTTACTATGAGCACCTGGGGAGTCAGGGGTAATGCAGATCTGTCCCAGATAGCGATGTGGTGTGGGGATGATTCAGTGGGACGTGTCAGAATGGAAGACAGATGCAAGGCCAATGCAGCACCCAAATTTCCAGATAGAGTTGTGCCCCACTTAAACTTTATACCTAGAGGAAAAGGCAATATGGGATTGAAGGAGCCACTGACAGTGTTGAAAATCAGAAGAGCTGTGTGATATGTCAATGTTTTTTACCAGGCCTACAACATAAGCACATCTTGCTCTGCCTGCCTGCAATGCAAGTTTGTTATTTCCTCTGCATGAGGAGAACAGCAACAACAAAAAAGACAGAAATGCTGTTCTGCTGTTGTAGCCCATCTCAAAAAACATCACATCTGATGTGATAGCTGAGAGTGAAACTGGGTCACTCTGCTACAGCAAGTGGCTTTAATTAAACTTCTTGGCAAGATCCACGAAGACATTGCACTCACACCTCTTATTTAATCTTGTTTGGGTGACTGCATAAGGCCACAGGATCTCCCCTTTCTCCCTGTCCTCTGCTGGCATCCTCCATGACCTCTGACCCAGGCAGCCCATTTCCATGTAAAAGAGGTAAAGAGAGAAGCTCATTGAGCTCACTGGCAGGGGGCTGGGTTGGTGACATTTGGGGGATTCCATTCTTCCCTTGATGTTATCCTCATAGATGGCCGAGAGACGGAAGCTGGCACAGAAGCAAGCAGCTACCCAGCAGGTGCCAATATCAGTCCTGCAGGCAACAGACAGCCTCTATACATTGCCTTGGAGATTCTGGGAGAGAATAAGACCTTTTATATAAGCCCTCTGCAAGGTTTTCCAGGATAATGCATCCCGGTACGAAATACTGAGTTGTGTCACGGTGCCTCCTACATCACATTGTATTAGATTAAGCTCAGCTACGGGACAGTGTATTACACAGCATCACAGTGTATTAACTTGAATTTGTACTTAGTGTTTGTGCATCATATGGTAATGGTTCGCTGTCAACAAAGGTTGTTTGGAAGAGGAAGACTATTAATACAGACATAATGAAAACAGAGAGAGTGGGAATAATTACATTTCCTAGTTCTTGTTATAGGTCTTCTGGGGCTCAGGGAGTGGCATGCACAGCCCAAACACGGCAAGAAAGAATCAATTAAGGGAATTCAGAACGGTGGAAAAAAAGAATTGATACAGAAGTTGGGACTGGATGGACAACTTTTCTTCTTTTTAAGTTAGGAAGGGTCCTAACTTTTTCCATGAAATTACATGCCACCAAGTAAATAACTATTCATGGAGATGTTCTTTGGAAATAGCCTCATTTAGAGGCAAATACACAAGCATTTATTGGGCTTAGATGAAGAACATGGTGTTTCTTGATAAAGTTCTAAAGTTTCAGCCACCTTATTTCTCCTATGTCTTCCAGGCTTCTCATCAGAGGAACAAAACTTGATTTAGCACTCGATCGCCATCTATGAGTCACCTGTAATTTAGCCATCACCGATTTTGAGAGATATCAGGTATAAATGGACATGGAGTAAAAGCCAATGTACAACTGATATTTTTGCCAGAGATAACAATTTATAATACTGAAAACAGGACACAGCTGATTTTAAAGTGATCTCACTTGGAGAAGCAGTGAAAAACTGTTAAACTGTATCTTCTGTGGATATATATTCAACACATATATATGCAGAAGAGCCTGGAGGAACTGAGAAAATAGAACAGCTTTTTAGGATGCTACCTGACAAGTGAGTCTTGTGGTCAAGATATTAGACTATGAGGTAGAACAATATGGTTTAGTTCCTGGCTCTGCAAGAAATGCTCCCTGAGACCTTTAAAATCTCATTTATTTTCCTGCTGTCTTCAAAATAAATAAAATAAGAAAAATCTTAATATTATTTCCTGATCTCCAAAGGGTACTATAATGATAAATGCATTCCTGCCTCTAAGGCACCAAACTAATGCCATGACTACAGCCATACTAGAACCAAGACAGATGCTTCATGCTTTAGCCCATCACTCACCTACAGGGCACCAAGTCAATTTGTACGCTATAAATGGAAGCGACAGTTGTACGATAAATTGTAGGGCTGTGGGAGATATGGATCTGTCATGTGCTTTCACCCCCGTCACCCAGCCTCTGACCACAAATTCATTTATTTCATCCTTCCCTATCTTTGCAAGCTCCAACCTGCCAGCATTTGACAACTGAATCTCAGCTTTGATGGGAAATATTTAGGAAACTGCTTTGTGATAGCTGCAGGAAGAGCACTATTCTAATTCAGCAGTGCTCAGGTATCAGTGTAGCAGTGTGGGAAGTGTCTCTTGTCTTCTCTTTAACTCTATCTAAATTATTGCTTTGTATCTAAGGAATATTCAAATGAAAACCCTGCAGCCATCAACAACCAATTTCATTTCCAGTGTAATGGAATAAGTTACTATACGTTGTCAATAAATGGAAGGAGAACATAATAGTTTAAAGAGAAACATTGTTTAAATGGAACTCAAGTAGACTCGAATGGAATAATACAGCACAAAAAGATCACTGTGTCTGCCCCCATCACCAGCTATTTGTAGCAAGCACAGCGTCAGCTATGTGACCCCAAGGCACCTGTCAGTATCAATGACATCTTTAATTAATCCAGCCAAGACAAAAGCAAAGGAAAGAAATCTCTGCATTCAATATTTTCTTTGCATGTTGTGTATCCCACTGAAACGAACTTTGGGGAATAGAACATAGTGAGGCATTTTGGCACTCACACATCCGTCTGCACTCCCTGCACTAACCTTCCAACTGCCTTGCAAGCCCCACACATGTCAAGTGACTGACACGGGAAACAGCTTTCTGCACCAAGGGTGGTGTATTCATGTTCCTTCACGGATCTCAAGCTTTCAGGTTCTAGTCATGGAAGAGCCTGAATAGTTACAAATACTTTATCAGCCCTTTGGCAAGACTCCACCAAGTTTGGGGTGCCATACCCTTCTCATGAGGATACTTGTTTGTGCGCTCTCAGTACCCAGTTTCTGCTTCAGTTTCTCTGAAACAATCTAATGAAATATATTAATCTCTCAGTCCCTAGTCACTAGCTTTTGTTTTTATTTATCTCCTTTACTTTGCACTTTACTTGAGAAGTGAAGCCACTAGAGGCAGAAATTTAATTTGGGTGGATCGTGGACCTAAACAGACCTGATAAGCCGGTGTATTGGCAACACTAGCAGCCTGGAGACAATGCTGCAGATGGCTGCACAACCTTAGGTAGACCAGATTGTTATTAAACATGATCTCAGAGCAGCTAACTCTTTAGAAACTAGAAGTTTATCAGGCTCTATATTGATATTCCAATCTCCAGCAGTTGACAGAACAAGCATAAATTCATCTTCTGGCTGACTGGGCAACCCTCTGCTCCTCTCATGCTGACAGATCTCAGCTGAAGCACATTTTCAGTTTTCTTGGCAGATAAGTCAAGGATTTTTGCCATCTGAGCTGTCTCAGTCCAAATTAATTCACTGCCACATACATACAAGCCCAGCTCAGGTCACTGGGCACATTATCTCTGTGCTGGGACGCACATGCTAACCGATGGGTGAAAGAGGACATCTCAAAACCCAGGTGACCCTATCACACACCTCCAAAATGAAAGTGTGGCTCCAGTCCTGCCCAGCTGTGGGCACTGAAAAATCAAAGAATTTTATTCAATGTTGTTTATGCATATGCATATGTGTGTAAATTTATACACTGACACACACATGCACATATGCAGGTGTTTGCTTTTGTGTGTGTCTGTGTGTTGGTGTACATCCACCCAAATCAACCTAAGGTGAAAACAGTACTATATCAAAGTGACTGGATTATAAGAAAATACTGTACAGTACACATATTTGAAAAAAAAATTAGAGTAATAGAAAGCATTCACCCAACAGAACTGGATTCCCCGAATGCCCTTCACTATTCTCAAGGGACTTTTTCATATGGTATTTGGAGTTGTTGATGATTTCTGATAGTTTTCTGCACGAGCATGAAGGCTATGGATTGGCTCTGTGCTCCTGCACCATGGGGCTTCATGAATGGTGCAATCAAGACCTTTCAAGTAGCTCAGATGGCTAAAGACAATGTACCTAGGGTACATGGCAAATTGGAGACAGTCTAGGTGGTTTGAGGAGCTTCTCTGCTTTTAAACATGATAATAACATTTTGCCAGAAGTAGCACAATGTGCTTGCACTTAGCAAAACTGTATCTCAAAGAACCTCTTGCTACTGCCACTTCACACCTAGTTTTCACATTGTACAGGGTCACTCTATGAAGCTGGGCTCTCTAAGGCTTTTTGGTGTTCTGTGGTTTCTAAATAGTACACAGAAAGGTAGATCTCAGTGGAGAGAGCACACACAGAAGGGGCATATGGGGAGTTTCTCATCAAGGGAACTGTCTGCTGTGTTTCTGCTGGAAATTTGTGCATGTTCTTGATAAATTAATGTCAAAGAAGATACAAGAGTGGCATCAAACACTTCTCATCCTAATGGAAAGAACTCTAAAAAGCTGTGAATATTAGCTAGTCACACAAGTGAAAAGGGCAGCAACTCTATCAGCTAACCCATTAATTATTATCACAGTACTTGTTTTTTCACTTTTCTAAGGAAACTACAAAACACTAAGATAAAATCAAAATGTGTGATAAAGGTAATCTCTAGGCATGCATTTATTGAGACTAATTTTTTAAATTTGTATAGATCTGCCACCTATAAGAAACAAAATCCATGTCTGAATCTCATTTCAATAAAACCTGCACAACATGCAGAGTGATACCCATCCTGTACTACATGGGTGTTTGGCCACCACCTAAGCTGGTTCCATTTCTAAACACCTGCTGGTGGTTGCAACAGCTTCACCTGCAAGATACTTGGCTGGCTGTTTGATCGGGTTTTTATAACTTATCATCCTTGCGAGATGCGGATCGTCCCATCCTGCTATCACCATCTGTTTGAGGCTCCAAGACTCAGTTGTCCACTCCTCTGCTTCTGACAGCATAGATTCGTGCAATTTGGTCAATTTGCATCTTTCCAGGCCTTTACTCTTCTAACCTTTCTCTCATCAGGATCTGAACTCTAAGGCAGCATTTGTCTCTGGGTGGTATGCTCCTAGCATTACTCCCTACTGTTGTTCTTGCCTTTGCAGTTAACACTGTGATCTTTGCTGCTTCATGCAAATCTGGCACACTGGCGTCCAGCTGTCCTGCGAGAAGGGTTCTGGGGGTAGTTTTGGATGCCAGCCAGGGAACAACAAAATAACCTACTGACCTCACTTTTCACCCACAGTACTGCTGTGTATTTACATTGCTGAAAACTTTTGAGATTGATTTCAGCTCATTTTCAGTGTTTTACAAAAGAGCGCAACTGAAAGGTCTTCCAATAACCCCTAATTTTATGAGTCATGTTGAAACGTTGACATGCTGCCTTATGTTGTACAACAGAGACGAATGAAGGATGTCGTTTAAAACCATCCATTGTAAATTGTCCATTAGCACTTCCAGCAGGTACTGAAGATTTTCTTCCATTGCTTTAAGAGCACCTTCCATTGCATTTTCAAGAGCACTTTTGCCCCCCTTAGAAAATGTACAATAAGTTCTCAAATCAAACACATTTTTACTATGTCTCTGTAGCACACAGACATTAAAACACAAGACAGCTGTGGGCTCACTGCTCTCATTCACCCCAGGTCATGCAGAGCCCATTAACTTCTCCTAAACTGATCCCAGCTCCCATAGAGAACTGACTCTGCCAAAGGGTAAGTTTTTGGTGTCATGTACTGCCACACAGAGAAACCTGCACCCACACTGGATAAGCTTTCTGAGGTACTGGACCCAGTGTAACTTATTGACCAAAAGCTCAAATCAAGCTATTTTGTATCTGGTACTTCTAAGTTCTCGCTGTCTAGCACAGGTTGTTCTACGTAGATACCTGCAAAGCATTAAAAAATGCAAAGTCCCCCTGCCAAAATCTTTTCAAAATTTATAAATGCTACTTCAGCACCTCAGACAATTAAGGTAGTCCCCCCAAATCCCTTCCACTGTCTTTGCATTACTTGTTACTTGCATTGCATTCTCCATGTGAGTCCCACAGTAACAGGCAGAGCACAAACATTTGCTGAGGGGCAGGACCTGCTCAAAACACTTCACAAGCTAAAGGGAGGTGGTAGACAGGAAGAGGGAACACTCGTTATCTTCATTTTGTGAGCAGAGAACTGAGGCTGGGAAACAGGGTCTATAATCCCACGCAAGTTTAAGAATTAAGCTTACTCCTAACATATATCTCAAATGCTAGCCCAGGGTTTTACCTGAAACCCATTTTCTGAGCTGTGGTCGGGAAAGGATAATTGAAACAGTACTGTTATGTTAACTTCATCATTTTGGATCCCATTCTGTTACCTTTCCCTACATGGGACAACATTTAGCGCTGTAAATCATCTCATTTAAACCCAGGGAGCTCTGTGCAAAGAGCAAGTCACTAATCAACTAGAGAGCAAAGACAGAATCTGGCCTTTAGAAGGTGATGGAATGAAAATGGGAAAACACAGGATCTCTAGGGAGTTTAAAGTGTCTGTCAAACACACACCAAAGCTCCAGTTAAGTGGGCTGTGGAAAGTTTAATCGGATGGCATTATCCCAAACCGAATTCATTTGCTACTGTATAATGTTAATGAACCTCGGCTGCTCTTGCTGAAAATAGGGTATGAATGTGCATTATTTTGAGTGCATGCATTAGCCACCACTAGTTGCGTAATTAGTTTTTCAAAGGCTGTGTCTGAATGGAAATGTTATGGAATAATAAGTGATAATGGACTCTCATTTTATTTAGTGCTCTTTCCTAGTTTACGGGACATTAAAAGAATGGTAAAGAGAAATTATTTCTTCTCATCACAGGCGTCCAAGTTGTGGGCAAAAAGAGGTACGTATGTTTTCCACAAACGATCCAAAACTCTCAGATCTAGACAAGTTTGGCTTTGAAGGAACTCCCTTTTCAAGGGCCAATTTGCCTGCCAAAGAGGAGCGTATTTTTCATAAAGCTTTTGGAACCTGCCAGCCTCGCAGTAATCCACTTGACTGATGCTCCAGTTCTCTTTAAAGAGCAGATCTGCATCTAAACTACTTCAGATGCAAGGACAAAGGAAACAGTGAAATTCCAAGAAGTGAAAGCCATCAAGGCACTGGCAAATGCATTGACATCCATGAAAAGAAATGGATCGGGAGCTACAGACAGGCTTTCACAGCGAAAGAGGGCTGATTGATGGAAACACAGTAAGACCAGGTTTTTAAACAAAGACAGTGTCAAATTTCCTGTAGAAAATGGGAACAGTTCTTGAAAGCAGTGGTTTTACTAGCAAAGATCTTTGCATTTTTTGAAGCCAGATTATTTGGCTGTGCTCACAAAAGCAGAGACAACCATCTACCTGAAACAGGAAACCCAGTCTCTTACCACGGAGCAATCTCCTGACAAAGGGACTGAAAGACACATTTCTTCTTCCCTGACTGTGACAGGGAAGCCTATCAGAAGCTCTTGGTTAGTTAGATCAGCACAGCTTTGTGCAACAGTCAGGCATTAAAGAGATCGCATGGCTCTGCTGAGTTCTGGCAGGAAGGCTGAGCTTCAGCCCATGCATGTGGCATGGGGGGCTTTATTTGAAACTCTGCCAAGAAATCATCCATTCCCTGTGCTCCCTCTCTGAGGATTTCACAAGGGCAGGGTGGGGTTGTCTCCATTGGCTATTCATTGCCTTGATGAAAAAGTTCAGACTAAAATTTTTGGTATTTTCCAGACAAACAGTTCCCAGGCTGTGTCTCAGACTCATGAAAAGCTGGATGGTACCTTGCAAAATGACACAACGATCATCAGCTTCCACTGACATGGCTTATGCCTTGATAATAAATGGCTTAATAAAACAGTAGTGGTCATTTCTGTTTGTTTGAACCACTTCTCTGCATACGAGATGCTTAAGAACATTCTCATGACAGAAATATGTGAACTGCAGGCCCATTCCTTCTGATGTGTTGTTGCTGTTCTGTTCACATCCATTTCCTTCACCCTCATATATAACCTCTTTTACCTTCCCTTCCTTTCCTATCACTTCCTTATTATGAACCCCTTGTGAAGCAAACTGTGTTTTCACTGAACACATATAAAAAATGTAAATTTCTATGTGTATTCTACACAATTGTGCCTCTACATAATTGTGCCGGGGTTGCTTTTGCTTGTAAGGGATCCATTTGCACACAAAGGTTCTCTGCGTCTTAGCTATTTTCTTTTGCTTTATTGTTTAGAATAAAATGTAAACACCAAAGTCTCTGTGTGGTTGCGCATTTCATTGTATCTCATTTCCATATTTCAGATTTGTGAGCAAGTCAGACTCTGTGATTTATAGCGTTAGAAAAAAATTGAGACTAATCTGTCAGCCCTGTCACTGAAAAACTGACATGTTATAATGTCTAGAGAATTGCCCTTAATCAAAAAATTAGTTAAATTGCAGTGTATTTAATTATTGGTAAACTTACCAGATACGGTAGCACAGAACAGTCAAAACCACTTCAGAAATCGTTTTCCTTGCAAAGCTGTTTTCTTGTGTCAGGATAATATTTGCCACGTTCAAACTTCTCACCTGAGTTTAGCAGAGTCTTTAATGTAGACAAGGATTACTGTATTATTTTCAAACTTATTCACCAAATGCTGATGCCGTGATGAACAGAAGCAATATTTGTCTGAAAGTCTGGGATATATATTAAACCCTGAGGGGGACTAATATCTTTCCAGGCTGCACTGAAGATCATGAAGGGACAGTGAGGTTTACTCAGATGCTCTTTCATTTTAACCAGAAATTAAATTTCTCAGAGGCCTAGAAACAATCTCTGACAAAAGCTTTATTCAAACTGTTTGTTTGTTTGTTTTTATGTTCCTGTGAAGGACTGCTTTACAAAGAACCTGCATTTTACAACAACAACAACATTTTGATCAGCCTCTGCTCACAATCTTGTCCCAGATGTGTTTAAAGAAGCCAGGGGATGCCACAAGAAAAAAACATCTGCAGCTCTATCTGTCAACCAGGTGCAGAGCACCCTAAAATGCCCCAGCTATTCCAGAGTTTAGAGATGAATCACGGCCACCTAGGACTGGCAAAGAGGGAGAGTGAAACTACCAGATTTAAGCATGAAGAGCCCTGCCACGAGCTTGCATGATTGCTTTCACGGTTAAAAACCAAGCCTTTTCAGCAGGTGACAGAAGACACGGTTATTACCTCAGAGAGAAGCTCATGGGCCTTTCACTCCTAATTCGGGACTTCAATAGAAGATGGGAAAAGAAAGATTGGAAACAGGAGGTAAAATGAAAATCCCTTCTTAAATTCAAGTGATTCACGTCTAACACATTATTTAGGATTTTCCTACTTCCACCTGTCACATAAAATCTCAGTGGTAGTATAGGACAGCAGACAGATGCTTTCTACCACTGTGTAAGGACTGAGACCTGAGAGACACAGATTTAGTACCTGTTCATACCCAAGTACAGAACCTTCTGTGCTGCATTTGTCTTCTTTTGCTGCAAAATAGGGAATTACTGGTATAGCAAAAGCGGAATTGTCCAAAACGTTCTTTGAGGGTGACCATGGTGGGCTGTCCTCTGCCATCTCTGATACCTGATACATATTTGGTTCTGGGTTGCTGTCCCAGAGGCACAAGAAGACTCAGCACCAAAAAGCTGAAACCAGACACTGTAGTAGAGTAAATAAGGTTTAGTTATCTTCATATCAAAACTGGGTGCCTTCTTAAACATGTATCAGTCAAACATAAATGGATTAAACGCAAGGTAAATAGGTGAAAATTCATGTCTGTGATATACCTGGAATTAAACAATAGAAGATTTAATGATTCTTGTGGCTTTAAACTCAACAGAGTTGTACCGTGGTACTATGACTATAAAGTAGTCCTGAGTCAAAGCTTTTGTGTAATACCATGGTTGTGCCCAAAGGACATGGTGAATTTGTCTTGACAGAGGAATTCAGTCCCTCAGGGTCTTGTTCGTTAGCTCCTGCTCAGGAATTTTTCTTTTCCAGAATACAAATTTCATTTTCTAAAAACTGACTGCTGTACCTTTCTGGCATGCAATGCAGAGAGGGAAGGAAATATACAGAAATTTCATTTAACAAATTTAAGAAGACTGTTTTTTGGGGCTGCATGTCCTCACTGGAACACCTCCAACTCCTTACTCAAGGCTCTTTTTGTCTCCTCAGTGGAAACATTGTTGCAGTACTGATATCCTGATGGATCAGACACAATTTCTTAATAATTAATGACAATTTCCCTGTGCAGCTTGGTCAGCAACCCACTAAGCAGCACAAAACAAACGAGGTAATAACAAAACAGTTAACTGGTACGTAATGCAGGGTAAGAGCCCTGAGTGTTCTTTAATTTTGCCATGAACCTTCAAATTCCTAGTGTGGGAAGCCTGTTTAGAGTTGTATTTTTTAAATAGGTCATTAAAGACCATCAGGAAAATGAGTTTATAATTTTGTTCTCAATAATATCCCCCTGAAGTACTGTAATTTATATTCCTTGAGTGCAATTTATAGTAACATCTCTGAAAGGACTTCATCACCGCAGCGTACTACACACCAAGACAATATATAGATGGGGTAGGCCTGACTGCCCGTCTCGAACACCTCCTGCAATCGGCTCACTTCTGCAGGGCTCTCAGTCGGTGAGAAGAGCTAAACCTCTCCAGAGGACATGTTGCAGGGAAAGTCTAACGGTTAGGTTTAACCCCAATTGCATTATGGAAAAATCTTTCCATTTCTCTCAGCTGAGTATATAGAAACTTAGGGTTAGTCTTCTAACTGAAGCACTGTTTACAGATACCTAAAAAGAATGTATCCCAAAGTCTCCACAGCCTGTAAAAAGCAAAATGCAGTCATCCCGCCCATGTTGTCCTCAGGCCCCATCTCCATAGTTTCTGATTTCCTTAACAATCAGCATACCAGGGACTGACATGCAGATGAAGAGACATGGTGTTGCTATTAGAGGCACTGTTTTATTAAATTATTAACGCACTGCTGTTTTTCTGAATGCTATTAAGAAATTATTATTTGGAGAAATTAGAATAAAATATTAGGAAAAAAATTCAGAAGCATCAGGAGCTGGTTCCACAGATTTTGGTTATACATTTTCACTCTTGTTTTTCATTACTTGAAAATATTATTCCAACTTTAATCACAAAAAACTCTAGACATATGGGACAATCAAGCACAGAGATGTATGGATCAATTACTTACTGCAAAAGAAAATCAAATTATAGATTAAATGGAAGAAGGTTGAAATATTTCATACCTGCTTTGCTATACCTTCACCAAAAATAAATAAGGTACGTGGTCCCACTATTTTCACACAGGCACAGGCAAAGCAATCTATGGAAACATACTCTAGTAGCATTAAGGCTACCTACTCTTCTCCACCCTGGATCCTGTGCTGACAGCAACTCAGACAAACCGGCAGATCTCTCAAAGAGCTTTCAGCATATTTTATCGCCCATATAGATTACAATTTTAGCTAGAAACTCTTTCACTTCACCATTGTTCTGTCCATGAGTAACCTATTAATAGGACAAGGTGGGTGACATACAGTCCCAGGCTTAGGCTGTGGATATGGGGGCTGCCAGGCAATCCAAACCTGCAAGCTGTAGGAATATGTCCATCAGCAACACAGCACGTCCAACCTTGTCACTTAGGGGAACGGGGGCCCTCAGAGCTGTTGTCACCCCGTGACTGCAAACCAGGACTGGGGCTCTCAGTTCTCCGAGTTGTGTCCCATGGGCCTTGTGACTCTCAGCCACTTGCAATATTTGCAGTATGACCACGAGAGCAGGAAGTCTGGCCACCCTTTACTAGCAGGTGGGAGACTTCCAATGAAGAGAGCTGCCTTTTTCCCTCTAAACTTCTCAAATTCTCATGTATTGTGGGTGCCTACATTACCATCTCATTAATAAGTAAATGTGATCACTGATTAGACACTGATAAGAATTTCATATTGTTCTGACAAAAAATTGGGACCACCAACTCTCTGTCAAGACTTGGGATGTTGTGAACTTTGTAGGAGTTTAATTAAACTGTAAGTGAAAAGGTTGAGCACAACTACCAAAAAGCTCCCTGGAGCTGTAGCCCCAAGTAGCACTTGGTCATCTGCAGGTATTCTAATTAATCAGAATTACAGAAATTCTTGATCAGAATCTGAATTCCTTGATTCTAAGCAATACTCTGACTAACAGTCTTCAAACACAGGAGACAGAGAAGAGGCAGATCTATCTGCAGACAGACAGACGGACAGAGTGGAACTGTTGCACTTCCTGCTGAGGGTAGGTACCATTTGTATCTGTGCTGTAGAAAGGCTTGACTGGCTTTAAAACTTTCAAGTTCCATGAGCACTGTGGAATTCAATGAGGGCTGGGAAAATTCCCTGTGGAAATTAAGTAAGAATTTGAGCTGTCAAGTAAACTATATATTGGGGCAATGCCTCCAATTATTCCTGATTTAGCTAGTTAAAAAGTAATTTGGCTAGAACTGTATGACCTGACAATTTTCATAGTCTAAATTTAATTAGGCATAATTAAGAAAAGATGTCAGCTGGTAGGTATGATTTAAACATAGGTATCAGTTAAACCCATTCTGAATAAGAAAAGGGCAGTTCATGTCAATCAGTCCTTTAATCTCTCCTTCACACTTGCTGTTTGCTCCATTATGCATTCATCTCTGCAGTGTATTGAAATTTCATACTCCAGTTCATCCAGTGTTTACTTTTCAAGTCTTGCCAGTTCGGCTGTAGCTAAATTCCCAGGTTCTTGAGGCTGTCTGTAGTATATTCCTGTTCTGGAGAGAAATTCTGACTGGTAGGTGTCATCTCAAGATAGAAAAGGAGATGAAAAACTGAAATAAACAGCATTGCCCCAGCCTTTGCAATTTGCTGTAGCCTTCCAGTCATTTCAGTGCGCTGCCTTCGAACAGCTGCCTGCACTGCTCTGTGAGCAGCTTTGCCTTGACGGATGACTCTTGTGTTCTGCTCCTGGGGCAGGAGATGCAGGGACGCGTGCCTAGTACAACCAACAGGGCTAGAGGGGTTAATTCACATCATCTAACAGCTTTCCCCTTGGCTGACTCAGGAGTGGTGCTGAGAGGTTTGGAATATGGCTTAGCCCAGCCATCCCACGTGTGAAAGACACCAGTTCTGGGAAAAGGTTTGAAACTGGGACCGTGAAGTACAGCTGGGGGGAGATTCCCAGGTTACAGAGCCCTGTGGGAGATCCTGGAGGAGCCCGGAGAAAGGGAAAGTTTCTATTGCTGTTCATCAGGCAACATAATTACAGCCAGCAAGATGCAGATGACAGAGATACGCTATGTTCTCTTGCTCAGTACGATACCTGCTTCATAATTAAAGACTTTCACAACAAGAAATATTGCACTGTGGATTTTATAGCAGTCTATAATGATGCAGAAGGGTTTGCCTTACAAGCTCAGCTGAGAAGCCCATACTCAGAAAAGTTGTTTAACTGTGCCTGCTTTCTTCTTCCACTGCCTGACACCTCTGCCCTTCCCCTACCTAACACCCGAGGAGCTCACTTACAAAACCAAGCCACTTATGGGTCAACTCCTAAGGATTTCAAGTCCAGTAGGGCAGCCGTGGCTTACTGTAATACCTGGCTTTATCCACCCTTTTTTCTTTCAGTAGCTATAGACTATAAGCACTTGGGAAAAGAGTCTGGTTTTGTAAGACACATCTACAAATGCCTGATGCAAAGGCATTCTCACTGGATTTTCTGGCTAGTTTCACAGTCATATCAAGAACACCCAGACATGGAACAAAAATCCATGTCTTTTCAGTCATAGGTTAAAGCAAAAGATCATTCTGAGTGTAGTCGTGGCAGAAAAAAAAATAGTACTTAGCGCCTTTTTATTTTTTAAATTAATAAACATTTTTTGCTACTCCCCACCCCCCCCCCCCTTTAAAAAAATAAAAGTACTTAAAGATTTTGGAAAGTTTCTCTTTTTCTGGTTGCTTGAGAATTGCCTGGTATTGCCTGAGGTTAGAAATAATCAGAATAGAGCATTCTGCAAATGAGCTCAGGAAACTTTCCCCAGGACATCTCTCAATCCATCCTTTCCAAACCTGTTTTCAGCTTCCCCTTCTGTGGCTCTGCATTGACAAGATTTATGTGGCTTTCACTCGCCTTGGACAGATGAACCTCTTCTGATCATTCATCACTGCGTTTCATTGAGTAGTGAGAGCAGCAGCAGTGTGTATCCTTGTGCCATAAGGAATAATGTACTTTCTAGTCCTTCATGGTGTTAATTCACCAGATAAACTCAATGGATTCCCATAGGGACTCGAGGATAGTCAATAGCAGCTTAGACAAAGGGCTACTGTATAGGAATGGACATTTCTTGTGTTGAATTCATGGCTGCCCTGTGTAGATAACATAAGTATTGCTTATATAGCTGTCAACAGTAATGAAGATTTTCTTTTCTGCAAGCCAATATCAGTAAGTGCTAGTACAACACTGAAGAACCTCTGGGTTTTATTTGTTTTTGTTTGGTTGATTGGTTTTTGTTTGCTTTGTTTTGTTTTGATTCAGAAAAAAAAAAAAACAGAGTGAGTAGGAAGAATAAATATTGGCAAAGCCAATACAGAATGGAGTTTAGGATAAGTAAAGGGAAGGAAAAAGGAAAACACATCCTAAGGACATTCCTCCCCCTGTTTTCTCAACAGACTTGGTAACATCACAGTTGTGGGCTCAGATACACATGGAATAGATTTACTAACGACCTTTGTTGGTGTTCAGTTTGCAGAAATTGTGTAATAATACGAGTTAGCCTAGCCCCAGAAAAAAGCAAGCAAAATGTATTCAAATTTATCTCAGAAAAAGACTACATAATGAGATCAGTATATCATTAATTCAGGAAGAAACTTAAAAACTGTTTTGATTTCAGTAGAGTTGCTCTTGACATACACCGCTGAAAGCAGTGTGTGGTGTTAAAACAGTATAAGATATCTTTTCAAAGCTTCTGAAGGAATACCTTGTGTTTTGTAACATAAAAATTACACCTTCAGTGAACTTCTGAAATCCCTGATGGAACCAAAAGACCTTATTCTCCTTTCATTTTTACTAGTAGAATTACTCACAATTTATACTGATGAAAGAGATGAGAATTAATCATCCCAGGTTGTACACTAACACTGGCCAAGACTTTTATTAAGTTAACTGTGGGTTGTTCACAGGGGCCTGATTCCAGTCTCACCTCCCTGCATCTAGACCAGCATAGCCAAGGTCAGCGGAGCTGCATTTGTCATATACCCCCAGAGCCAACATCAAGATAAGTCCCAAGGAAAAGTACAGTACAACTGAAATGCAGTACAGGAGTAGCTGTAATACCACCATGCCTCCGTGTGTTCCCCACAGACACACAAGAATTGTAATGTATGCAGACAAAGCACTCAGTGGGACCATATTTCCTCAGAAAATGTTTCTCACAGGAAGCCAAATCACATTTCTTTATTCAACCCAGACTAGTTAAATTTGTATTTGCAAAATGAGTACCAATTTCTGCATGATTTTTTGCTCCTCCAAGACAGATTTCTTATGGTGTGTCACATTCCAATCACACGCACAAATTCCCCACTCAGAATTGTGTCTGTTAAATACCACAGCCTTAAGCACACAGGCCCGTTACTCATCTGACAGGGAAACAGCATATGCATTGTAAATCTTAAACACGCAAACCTGCCATACAAATACGCATGTTGGTCTGAAATTCAGGATCTGTCTGTATCAGTAATTTTAATGAAAACAAACAAAGATGACCTACTTTAGCGCATCAGCTCTTTCCTGATAATAGATGGTTCTTGCCAGATTTTATTTTTGCTCTAGGTTAGAGTTTAATCTTCATTACACAGGTGTGACTATGGATCTACTTAAGCGACTTCAGTAGTTATCACATTGATCCTGATAAGAAGATCTGGACTGTACTGACTTGCCCAATGTGTCATAGTGGATTTCTGACAGAGATGAAAAGAAAATCCATAAGTATTGATGCACTTCCTGCTGTTCTCCTCCTTACACAACACTTTGTTACATAAAACCTTTTTTTCTGGAAAAAGACGGGGGGGAGGCAAAAGATGGAAAAAAATAACATCGTTTTGATTGTAAGCCAGTTTTCTGTATCAAGATGGCAGCAGCGTGTGAAGTGAAGCAAGATTTCCTTATAGCACCATGTGACAAGGCTAATCAAAATAAACATCCGAAAAATAAAGAAATTAAGCATGAGGTAGCAGACTGTGGGGAGAGCAGATGGTTATTTAAAATAACAGCAAAATTTTGCATGCTGAGTGCAACTATAGCTCTTGTCACAAAATATAGTTGTTAATAGCAAAAGAGAAGGCAGAAACATCATTAGGGCATTTTGTGGAACTGGCAAAAGCAGAAAGATGAAGAATATATGGAGAAGAGGGTATTTTCAGCCCTCTGCAAAATCTACCCCAAATATCAATGGCACTACAGCAGCAGCAGGGGAAACAGAAACGCAGTAGCTGGAAAGAACATCATATTGATTGAATTTGTCACACAACATAAAAGGTCTCTCACAAGCCCAGAGATCAGACACTGAGCTAAAGAAGAAACTTTTTTCTCCCCAGAAACAGAAAAAAATGCAGAATCTGTAGTTTACGGTAGTTTGAAACCCAGAAAAGAGGGTTTAGTCCCTGAGAAAGGAGCTGGGAAAACAGGACTGCACTGACAGCACAGCTCAGGTTACGATTCAAAGCCAGCCACTAGCACAGGTCCCATCGCTGTGCACAAATTCATGACTTGAACTTGAGCTTGAAGTCATGGGTTTAGCCATGGGTTTTGCTAATCCTGTCATTCTCTTACTATGAGAAAGGGCTGTTGCCATGGGTCGGGGCTGCAACAGAGACACCCCTGAGCTGATATACCAGAGTATTTCAGTCCCTGTACCAGAGGGAGGTGTATCAGATTAATTTACCCTATGCTGAGCTCTGAACAGGATGGGGCACCAATCATACCTGCCTTCCCAAGCACTTCCATACTCTCTCACAAATGCCACTCCAGCCATGCAGCTCAGGTGTTACTCTGAGTTACTGCAGCTATGTAGATTGCCCTTTGGTTTTGCTAGGATACACAGCAAAGAGAGGGGCAGATTATTGCTAGGCTGCAAATCACGTTAAATAATAAAATAAAAGCCAAAGATGGGTCAATTTCCAGACAGACGGGGCATGAGCCAGTTCACAAATATACTTCGTAGTCCCCAAATTTGTATCCAGAATTCCAGCAGCTATTCATCTCTGATTAGGAGCAGTACATTCACTCAAAGAGGTTATTACCACCTCAGAAGGGCTACCAGTCATCTGAACATCCTCAGTTCATTTTGCAGATACCATTCCCTGGGTTGACTCCCTGAAAATTACCCTTGAAATATGCCTGGTTTAAAAAATAAAAGAACAAACAATTTCCTCCTGACACGACTGTTATGACAAACTGAACTGCATGAACAAAAACTTCCCTCTGTACAAACTAACCACTTGACAACTGTGTGGGAAGGTGGGTGGGAGAGGGAGGGGAAGCTGGCTCTACGTGCCTGAAAAAAACCTTTTTCCGAACTCCAGCCTGCAGAGGCTGCTAGGGGAACTGCTCTGGAATAACAACCTTCCCCTGCACATCACAAATGATGCCACAGCACCAACCTGTCTGCTCTTGAAGACCTGATCTTCAAATGCTCTGCAATTGATAGGAGCTCCAGGTCTGAATAGCAAGGCAATGAAGAATTTATTCACATGACCATCTCTGGCAAGGCCACAGTTCTCCTTGGACTGGGGAGGACACAACACTTCACTGGAAGACCTTACCCAGATCACCCTGTTCTCCCCAGTCACACAGTTGCTGGCTCTGTCTAGGTTTTCCACGATGATCTCTGAGTCTTTCCTAGTGAATTGTAAGAGTGTGTTATTCTAGTTATATAGGAGGAACTCTGGTGAGGAGGGTTGGCAGTCCTGTGTGATTTAACCTGCATTTCCACAGCAAAATTAGCAACTATCAATCTGAAAAAAAAGAAAAAATCCTCAGATTTAAACTCACATTTGTTTCATGCCAACTGGCCACTGCCAATGGTATTCCTCCATGCACACAGCACCATGAATATGGGACACTTCCAAGGGCAGTGTATCCACCAGCATGTTCTTTTTACAAATTCAAATTTAAATGCATTGCAGGAATCTCAGCTAGAAACAGAGATGCAGCTTCCAAGAGAGAGAGGATGTTGCCAGCCAGCTGCTAAGCAGCATCTTGGATGTCTCAGATTCAACGGGGAGGATCTGGGAGCCTCTCCCTGCAGTTCCTCTCTGCCCTGGTATGTGCTATTTGCTATTTGCCTGGTGTTATCTCTGCTAACTGAATTCATTGCTGACCCTCTGGCATGGAGTGCAAGCAGGTTGCTATTGTACTGCCACCCTGCACCTTGGGACCAGCCAGCCAAGTGGGGTCAGCTGAGCAATGATATCAACTCAACACAAGACATATATGCTTTTCTAAGTTCACAGAAAATACCTGTTTTCTCCTGAGCCTCTACCTCTAAACCACTTTTTACTGTGAATCCCCCTCTAAGACTGAATAATAAAAATGATAATCAAAAATTGCAGACAAATTACAGTTATAACTTTCAGAAGTGAGCTGTCAGCATGTTGAAAGAATGGAAGGCAGCCGGCTCTGCTCTGCGCTATTAAGTGTTTTTAGCACACCAGACACTTCAGGATCTTGGCGCAGTGAGAAATAAATGCAAAGAAGCATCTTTTCTGTCTGCTGCAGAGGAAGGGGGATGTAGAGGGACATATTCTAAAGCCTCAAAAGCTGGGGATGACAGTGACATAGAGGATGCAGCTGTATGCTTTTTTTCCAAGGATGATGGGTTTCCATGGAGTTCACACCCCACACATCATCTGCTGTTTTGTTGGTCATGGGTGGTACCACCCCTGTCTGTCCTTCTGCATGCAGGAAACCCTGCCAAGAGTGTGTACATTTTAAAATGTAGACAGAGCAACACAGCCCTCTCCCTGACACCTGTGCACTGACTTTGTAATTGTATCTCTCAAAATTGTGGAAACTGCCAGGTTGGATCACCCTCAAGGTCCATTTATTCCACTCCCTTTCTCCAACAGAGGCCGCACCAGATGCTTTGGAAGAAAGTGAAAAAAAAATGTCTTGAGTACTGCAGGCTGGGCAGAGTCCCTCAGATCTGGGAAGGCATCATCTGCCTTAATATCTGAATGTTCCTATCCTTCCAGTTGGTTTCCCTGAGTTTTCCATTGAATGGCAGCTTCAGATCTGTTGCATCAGGCTTCTCCTCACTCGGATATCATTCTGAGTTCTCGTCTCACACAACTTCCTACTTAAAAACATATTTAGCAGCTATCCCAGCAACTGCTACTCTGTAGAAAGGACAAAGGCAAAGGCTTAATGCCTACCTAGAAACATCTGTCTATCCTGATAAACTACTGCAGCTGAATAGCAAATGAACTTAGAGCATTTTTGTAATTCCTTTCCTCTAAGTGATCATCCTTGCACAAATTAACTGTGTGGATGCTCATAGATCATGGTCTTCTCAAAGGTTTTTTTCTGAGGAGAAAGAGAAGTTTTGCCAAGATTATCAGTCCCTGGTCACAGGACTTTATACAAGATCCTTCTGTGTTTTTACCTAGATAAATTATAGCTTTAAATTTCCTCAGAGATCATGCATCTTTCTACTGGCTTTGTACACTCTTCTCTTTTCGAAATTCTCTGATATAATGCAACCATTTTCTATCACCCGTCATCAGCATAGTATCTGGGCACTTCCACATAAAAACTGAGAGCGATTGCAAACTTCAGTCAATTCTTTGTATTTCTTGCACATTGGGGTAAAGCTTAATAGAGTGTTGTTGGTTTTTTTAATTTTATTTTTAGATGTTACAATATCTTTATTTAATATTGCTTGATTAGAAGGGATTTATTGAGTAGAAATGTTGTTTCCTAAAGCTGATTCTATTTGCTGGGACTGAAGGCAGGATAAATCTCATCACTAACAGACAGAACAAGGATATTTGCAAGGTTATGATATGCAGGTGGGAAAAGGATGCTGGCAATCCAGAGAAGCATCCCAGAACCCCAGTTTGTAAAGGAGTTGAGCGTGGTTAGAAGGACGCAAAACAAAAAGGAATAAGGAAAGCTTTAGGAGAGCTGATAGAGACAGTATTAAATACACTCAGGAAGCCCTGTCTCCTATGTGTCACAGGCAGATGCAGTGAGTCATCATACCGCTGTTGGAAAAGCAGAACTATAGATACATATACATGTACCATAATAGCCAATTTTCTAGTTCCTGCCAGAGCATTTGACTAGGGCTTTTTAGTCTGTTTAATTCAGTTTTGCAAACATATCCTACCTCAGTGGTCTAATGAAACAAAATATTACAGCTTTATTGATTGCTGAAGGCCTTGAAATTCAGCACGGAAACTTCACTACAGAATCAACTTATCAGATTTCATTAGAGTCCTTCAGATTTAAATAATGGACACCTGGTGAGCTTCTATATTAGATTTACAAAACTTCTTGCACTTAGCAACATTTTGAATAAGTTTCTTTGAAAATTAATTGGCAGTGTGATTAACTTTTTATTCCTGTACTCTATACAATGATTCAAGCACCCATGTGGATATGTAATGAAACATAGGATTAGACAAACTATAGAAGCAGAACAGGAACAGTAACTAGCAATGTTTGCTTGGATTTTCTGTTCCGAAATTATAGTTCTTGCTAAGTTTTACTACCCAAAAAATTATAAATCTATGCCTCTAATACCCTAATAAGCATTTGCTTTGAAAAACATCCAGACTAGAAGATTAATAAGTATAACCCCAGAAGATATAATGGAGGCTACTGCCATGTTTATAGACTTCGATTTTTGTTTGAAAAGCAGAAAATTTCTCCATCTAAGGTTTTCTGTCTGCAGACCCCTGGTTTGCTCTGTTAAATACCAGCCAGGTTACAGGTAACCTTCAGTTTATTTTCAAACCTTCTGGCTTCAGGGAACCTGTGTGCTTAAAATATCTTGCCTTCTTAGACATTGTACTTTATTCTACGTACAGGACTCGAAAAAAGAAGGAAATGTCCAAGTAACAAATTCTTCTCTCTAAATTAGTGTGGGTTCCTCCTGCTCAGTGCCACATCACTGACCCATCCTAGGAACTAGTAGGACCAGAATTAGCATTATTTTCTGAAGAGAAGTGCCCAAATCAGCAGGTATCATACTGTGCCTGCTTTCAGAGAGATATGCAGAAATGCCTGCTGCAATCTGGCTGGTAAATAAAACCACCTAATCTGCAGACACCTTCCTTGTAAACAGCCTGATCAACAGTCCACAGACATCTGTGGAAAGTCTTCAACAATTTCACTAAGGCTTTGATCCTCACCTTGGATGTGATGTGGCTCCTTCTTCCGGAATTTAGCATGTTGTGCTCACACCGGTGTTAGCTGTCTAATGTCCCAAAGCATCACCAGCATTTCTGTACCAGCCCTTATTGCAGCGTAAATGCAGATAAAAATCAGCAGTCTCAGACAACACAATAAAAACAAGTGATGTTAACTTGCCCATTAAGCCTGATGAGCAGTACTTATCTTCCTGATTAAGGGAATAATAAAGTAGATTTGGATTTGATGATTTTTACAGGTTGCCTGCCAAAACCAGTCGCTTTATGTGAACTCAGCAACTGTTGTTGTCAGAGCCCAGGCGCCTGGCCTGAGCAAAGCCTTCTCCTCATGTTTATCTCCAGGCACCTGAACTGGAAACATTTTTCCCATTCACCATCCTGCTGCCCACTGTGATCCCCCCGCCACACATGCATATGCAACACAGGCATCGCAGAGCTGCTGTCACTGATTGCACCCAGTACCATCCATTCAGATGTGATAAAGCAAATGCAGAACCGCTGTTGCCATGCCAGGGTTTTGATGTGCCTACGAAGCTCGTTCCAGTGAAAAGCTGCTATCATTAAAGCCTGCTGTTTTCACAATACATCTACACACAGCACTTTGTCATTTCCCTGTGTATACTAAACTTGTTACTCAGTGCTATGTGTCTGTCTGATTCACATGAACGCTGGTGTATGGTTCGTTAGCCATAGGAACAGAGAATGCAAAATCTACATCTATGAGGGCTTTACAACTGAAACAGAAACACCATGTTCTTGGCAAAGGAATGGAGGAGGTGCAAGAATGAAGATGGGAGTTGGAGGAATACCTGAATCCTGTCTCACTTGAATACGTAGTGTGGTATTAAAACAGGCAGTTATGCGTTTTCTTCTGTTTGCTCATTTATAAAAGACTGAGATGTTCTTTTCTGTGAAGTATTTGAATCTCCTCTGTTATTATTCTGTTGTTATGAATTTTTAATTATTACAATTTATTTTCAAATCCTGTAAGGCAGACTTTGTTGTCTACGACTTGTGGTAAAAACTGGAGAAGGTGTTTTAGAACAGATACCAGTAACAGTCCAGCAGGACCAGCAATACAATCCATTGTGATGGTATAATTTGTAAGAAATAACACAACTTAGAATCCAGATCCTGCTCTTTCCAGTAAAGGCGTTCCTAAAACAAATCTCCAAGCAGGTTGTTCACCTTCTGTGGATGTTCATTCGGAAAATCCTTGTAGCTCTCAGATAAAGCAGTTGCAAGAAGCTCCAAGGCCCTTTTTGATACAGTATCACATAGCAACAGTGAGAACACAGCACCCACTATCCATCACACAGTTCTGTTCAGTATGCAGAAAAAGGAGAGTGCAACTGTCACTTCCAAATTTGCAAGAGTCCCAGCTGTATCCATCAGCCAGGGCAAGGTGTGAGGAGCCGGCCCAGAGGCAGACAGTGCTCAGTACTGGAAAGCCTGCTGCTATAGGGACAACTGCACCTCAAGTTGCTGTTTCCAAATGGCTGCTAATGCAATAAAGGACACTAAAAATAAGTGTTTTGTATGTAAGACAGCAGTCACAGGCAGTTCCACTTAAATACTGAGAAGCCAAATATTTTCCAGTTATGGTTACAACCCATAATGGCATTGCCTAAAGTATCTTACTGTGCTGCTGACACAGACTAAAAGTGAACAGGGTAGTCCCAGCAAAGCCTGATGCACACTGAGTTGCTGGAAATCAGTTATGCTAAACAGTTCCCTCAACAGCCTGCTCTCCTTCGCAAGAAACTAGACAGGAGCTGACCTCCAAGTGTGACTTGGCCACTTCTCTTCATCGTGCCGTGCCCCTCCTCATGCAGCTCAGAGAAACACAACTTTTTTTTTTTTTTTGTCATTCTGACAAAATTTCTGACAAACTTAGTCACAGACTTACAATTAAGAATGTGTGGAATTAATTATGTAGGAAAAGTTGTACATCAGGAAAAGGAGGCCTGGGGTATTATGGCAACAAGTAGAAAATCAGATGAATTGTTTCCATTAGAGTAGGGAAGGATACCATGTAATTAGAGAACTAAAACACTCAGGCTAGAAAATATCACTCCTCTGCTCTATCGTATACAATAATAACACAGGGGACAAGTACAAATAAATGCAAAGATATGCAGTCAGTGTTAATAGTGCTAATTCCTAGGAAAGGAAAGGAAAGGAAAGGAAAGGAAAGGAAAGGAAAGGAAAGGAAAGGAAAGGAAAGGAAAGGAAAGGAAAGGAAAGGAAAGGAAAGGAAAGGAAAGGAAAAAATGCTGTGAGAACTGAATACACCAAATTTAAGGGGTGTAATGCAGGTATCCAACCACCCATTATCATCAGCAGGGCTGCACTTAACTTCTTGACCATTCTTAAAGAAATCCCCTTTTGCATTATGAAGTCAGAGCTATGTTTAATTACTTGCAAAATTACAATGAATTTTGAAAGAAGGAAGAAATTGTCAGAACAAAGACATTTAATCAGTTTGCATTAAGTTTTGGTTGCCCTCATTCCCTAAGAGGACCTGAATTTGTAAGTCATGTGAGCTCTGAGATGCATGTAACCACTGGGTCAAGCCATGTGGATTACAGAGAGTTTTCATTCTGGGGCTGATGTAAATGCATAGAAATGTAATGATGATTCTGAAGAATATGCAGGTTTCCAGTTGTTTACACTAACAGAGCTTATAAAGCAGCAAAAAGACATCTGCTTCCATCAAACAACACCAGTTTGATATCTGATGCTTGATCCCAGTTACCTTAGTTATAACCTTTCATTAACTGTCTAAAGAGAAAAACAAGTATAATATAGTATCTTTTGGCAGAAGACTCAATTCAACAGTAAATTGAGGAAAAAAATCAGACTTGCAACGTAATAATAGTCATAATGAAAAGCTTCTTCCCTCAGCTGCCCTCCAGTTATAATAGGTCAGAAAGTTTTAAAATTACATTACCTTAAATGATCAGTGATTTTTTGCAATGTAAACAGCAATTTTTATTCCAAACTGAAAAGAAAAAAAGCATTATGTAAAACAAGTACCCGTGTGGCATGAACTGTACTGCCATATGGACAAAGCATCTTTTTCTGTTTGTACTAGTGGGAATCACAGTAAATCCAGCGACTGAACTTAGTAGATTTAGTCCAGTGCCATAAAACATGAGATCATTATCGTGTTTAATTGTCTGTTGTTTAAAGTACTGTATGTTTGTAACTAGAGTAAAGGAAGCAGCATATATTGTATATTCATTGTTCCAACAAATTTGTGATTTTTTAATTTATTTTCTGGAACCATGTTTGTCAACAAAATTCTATTATTAACCTGAATATTACTTGTATTAGAATCAGGAGTTTCAAACATCTGTTGTCAGAATTAGTTTTATACATTGGTCTGGAAGAGAAGTATAGAGCTACCTAATCAGCAATCCTATCTAATAAAACTGATTAGAAGAGCACAGTTTTGCATGGTTGCCTTGGTCATAATGAGAGTAAACAGAAACCATTCTGAATTTGAACAATTTAGAAACAATCGCATCAGGACACAGAGGTAAGTTAATATACCAAAGTGAACAGAGGCAATAAAAGATAAAATGAAAAATGAAAGAGGATTATTTTTCTTAACAACGCAGCTAAGTTGACCCAAGAAGAGTAACTTTAAAAAAATCAAAGTGGTGAATGCAACTTATTTTGTTCTTGGGTTCCTCTTGAACAAGAGACTGTAGATGTAGAGGAAAATTCATCAGTGCTCCCTAACATTCCTGCCTGTGCGGAAGATAAAGGACATTTCCGCATGAGGTTACATAAACAGCTAAACACCTTTTACCAGAAGATATTTTATCAGGGTGGAAATATGCCCATTTCAGCCCACTTTTGATCATGGAGAATATTCAGATGGAATTAATTAGACTCTCTTTCAATAGAGAGAAGTCAAAGGAATGTAGTAGTAAGACTCCTTAAAACAATTTTAGAAACTGCTATATACAAAATGGGGAGAAACTGCCACTTTTCTTGCTGTGCCCATGTATGAAAGCCACCACAGATCACCACAGCTGGACGCTGTCAGAAAGGCAGTGTAAGATTAAATGTTGTCTTGTACAAGACTAGAGCTCCTGAAATGAGAATAACATCAAAATCACCTCTGAGGATGAAACTCAGGCAGCTGTAAAAGGACAGCAGTCATGTTAGTCCCAGGGCTAACTCTACATTCATGTTCTCTCATTGATGAAAATTCTTCCCATAACAAAAACAATTATGACAGCAGTTTAAAGGGGATCATTTAACAAAGGCAGTAAAAGACACAGCATTTTAAATTTGCCACAAACATTATTTTTTCCACCCCTCATTTTAGATCTTTCTCCTTTTTGGCTATTCAGCATTTGGCCTTCAGGCTAAGAAATAAAACGAACAACTGCAGAGCCAGATACACGAAAAAAATGACAGCATGAGAAAGGCCGGCATAAAAGGGAATTTCTGAGAAATTCAGCTGATAAGCAGATTTGGTGGAAGGCTCTTGCACTCAGCAGAGTTGGATGATTTTGCACTCTGACCAAAGTCAGGTGGTTCTGCTAAGGTCACACAACTCTTCCTTTAAAAGCATCAAAAAAAAAAAAAAAAAATTGGCAGATGCAAGTTCTATTCTAAACTTACCACAGTTGTATATATTTACTAGAGGAGACTCAGTCATTTGACTGAAAAATTGTAGTGATTATGTTTAATATCACCAAAAGTAGAAAACACTTCAGGTAATGGCTTCCAGGGAGGGGAAATAAAACACTGGGAAGAAAGCCATCCTTTTCATCTTGTAAATATTTATCATCATTGCATGAGAAATTCAGAATTCTGTTGCGCAATGGTAATAGGACCCATTATAGTTCACCTGAGCCCCAAATTCCCTACTGTTAAAGCAAAATGGATTTTTTTATTCGCATTATTTTCTTGAAGCACATTGTACTCTATTATGTAGCAAGATGTGCAGAGATTCCAAAAGAAGTTTCATCTGCTTCTAATGGTGAATAACAAAATAAAAACTTTTGAAAGTCAGAAATTGATAGAATAATTCCTATCTCAGGAGTGCTAGTAAAACTAGGGCCTAATTTAGTGTCTCTGTTATTGCTGCAAACAATATATATATATATATGTTTTTCTAGGTTTTTATATATCTTAGCAGCAAAGAGAGCTGGAAAAAGAGCAGTATTCTGAAATACATGGAGTTAGTTCTGAATGTGTAGTAAGTTTGGCAAATATAAATTAAAGACATCAAGTTTTCCATCATAGGTATACTGTCTCTAAAATACAACGTGCAGATACCTGATTTGAGGCATGTGACTTAACAAAACATCCCTCAAACAGAATGACATTCGTAGTTAATAAATGCACTGACTTTGTGTGAAAGAAGGGTCAGCTTTGCCATTGTCCCATCCAGCCAGACAGAGGGATCTTGGCCAATTCAAAAACTAGCCAGTGAAGGAAGATTAGGAAAAAGGAGATTTTTATCCTCTCTAATTCTTTGCCCATACAGTAGCATCTCTTGTATGCTAAATGACCTGCAGGGCCTGAGAGATTTACAGATAAATACAAAATGGTTGAGGGAATCACAAAGCTCGATGTTGCCTAGGAAATTCTTAAATTACTTCTCTTCTCCAACTTTAAGAGGACAATATGGAGCAAACATGACTTCTTTATTCTCCATTCCTAATGGCTTCCTAAGGGCTGATCTAAAGTCTTCTGAAGCCAGGAGAAAGACTCTCACAGACATCAGTACATTCTGTATCAGCATTTCCTTTGGACAGTGGAGGTCCTGTTCAAATGGGAATGTAAGAAAAGTGTGAGTAATTCACATCACCAGTAGAGACGGTTTTAAGACTGGGATAAGAGCAAGAGATATTTGATTACTCTTACCTGAACTGAAGGATGAGTCAGTAGCACCAGGATGTGTAGGTGGGATCCAAAGCCAGCCTAAGCATTGTATGCACCTGAGTATCAGGCTCCCATGCCTCACATTATTGTTCCAATCTAAAAAGAAACAGTTAGTGAGCTTTTAAAAGTATGCCCCACACACACATGATAAAATCAAATAGATATTTTCTTTATAAATTTCTCACATAGCTAAACAATGAAGTTATCTATTATGAAAGAAATTGGGGCTTTCCTACCATTTAGAAAATTGCTTAAATGTGATACTTTACCTCCGATATTGTGTCAAGGAGCATAAAATCAGCATGAATGGCTGAGGCAATTCAGAAATCCTAAATAGGAGAAGAAGCTCTGGCTCCTTCCAAAAAGCTTACTGTCGCAGCTTGCTGGGAAAAGCTGTCAAATGTGCTAACTGGCTTTGTCGCTAACATGATTATGCAAAGTAGATGATAGTAATAGTGCTACCCTGCCATCACTTACAATGGCATCTGTTCTCTTTCAATTTTATGTAATTTTCATTGAATTTAGGTCCGTCAGGTTGTCCTGCCATAGAATTTGTGTGAAAGTGAGATCCTTATTCTAAGCAACTGAGGCAGTTGAAGGAACGGGAAGTGTTAAGGCTGCTATCCATTATGCAAAGGGAGGAAGATTATTCCAAAAATGCAAAAAGATAAAATGGATTTAAATGTGCACGTTTTCAGTTACTTCCATTCCTGATGAAAATTGAGGCTATTCTAAAGAAGAGGTCTGTAAATCACAGCTGGCCTCAGAATATTCTAATGTGTGTGTTCAGATGGGAATTATGATATATATGTAAAACTGCCTACAGACCTGACCCAGCAAAGAACGAATTGGGTATGAATCTGAGTTGGAGTCAATGCTCATTGCTGCTAGCTTTAAATAGCAATTTTGGGGGTAGGGAATACTGAGCAAAGTAAATAATTGATAAAGCAGGACCACTGCCCATTTGAAGATGGACAGTGCTCATAGCAAAGAAGTAGAGCACATTGGCCAAGTCAGCATGTATCAATCCACTACAAATTCTTCCAAGATCAAGGACAGAGTTTAATTATGAAGTGCTTCTTGTAGTAGGAAACAGTGCAGAAGCTGGTAATTGAAATTTTGGGAGTGAAGTAAAAAAACTACTGATCCAGTGAACAGGCTTGTGCAATTAAGTCTCTCATGAAGGTAACATACATAATTTGCCAAACTTCTTAAGCAATAGCTTATTGGCATCATTGACTTTTACATCAACATATATCATCTATGTACAGTTTATAAAATCACTGAGTTTTCATATACAAGCAGCAATGCACTGCAATGAAGTTCTGCCAGCTGAATGTGGAAACAAAAAGTTGCTAAGTGTATCATCCCATAACAAAAAGAATTCCATGTATTACCATGATAATATTGTTAGCTGTATCTTTTCCTTTTACAGTGTTGCTTGCAAATCAGGTTATTCTATAATGAGACATATTCTTACAATGGATGGAAAGGTATTAAAAGAAAGAACTTCTCCAAAAGATCACGTGGGCTTATGTGAATAAGTGCAGACTAGAAGTTCTGAACTCTGTTGCAGTATAGATCACAAATTGTGTTTGAATGCCAGCTCTACATTCTTAGAGATACTAGAAATATTCTGGATGCACTGTGAGCTAATCAGCAGTTTCTGCTTAGGAGGAGGTGCAGAAGAAAGAATCTATCAGTTAAAATGGCAAGCAAGACCCTCATTCTGTCTGCAGCCCTGTTACTTAAAAAAACAGGCCAAAGTGGTATAAGGAGTGTGAAACAGAAATAAAAGAAAAAAAAGGTAATGTTCTTTTAGCGAAGGCACTGTAGAAGATGAGATGTCTTCCAAATCTCCCTCTACTAACATTTATGCATGCTGGCAGAGAGGGCTAGAAACAGGGTGGAAGTAAATCTGCATTTTACTATCCAGTAAGAATGCTAAATACAGCTATAACCAGCAGGATTAATACAAATAAATTCTCCGTGTCACGGGTGGCTGGTCACCCAAGGTCTTCCAGCCTTAGGAGGTGCTCTGGCACCACTAGCATGTGCAGCCTGTAATAGCTTCAGGTTTGTTCTATGAATGACAACTGCAGAACAAATTGGATGACAGACTATCTTTGCATTGAAAGATGGGATTTAGAAATGAATTCCTTGAATTTAAGTAATATTTTCATACAGTGATATCAGTCACGACAGTGCTGTCTGCAGCTTTTCTTTAAACCTGTTTATTTATTTGAGTTCTTTTTTCTTTCCTGAGATGCCCTAGGCATGCACATGGTGTAAACTGACGTTACATTGGCTGTGAAGATGGAAACACTTCTATGCTTCAAATCTAATCCAAATACTTTAAATTACTGCTGTGGTTTCTCTGGCATTTCTGTGTGGTTTTAGAAGGAAAATGTGGCTTTGAAATATGTGCTGTAAATTACAACAACAAAAAAAGTAAGAGCTGCAGGCCTGGAATATAGTAACCAACTGTCTCTTGTCTCCCTTTACAGATGTCTCCTTAACTGCAGTATAAGTAGAGACAAGAAATTCCACCTTTGCTGGTATCAATGGACTTTTTTTCCCCTTGACTAACACTTAAGTATATCTTTTGCAGTTGGTTTGTTTTAGGATTCATAAAAGACTAGTGGATTCATTGAAAATGGTGAAGGCCTAAACTCAGACTTTAGGCAATTCCAACTGAAGCTTCTCCTGATCCCGGACTGTAGTATCTGTCTGCTTGAAGGCAGGTTCTGATCTATGTTAAGAGAATCTCCTACCAACAGAACCACTGCAGATATACTAATGATTTCTGGGAATCCAATTCCTTCTTCATATGATAGACTTGACTCCATAGTCAGTGAGGAATTTGGTTCAACAGGTAAAGCTCCATCATCAGAAATGCTGGTTTATCAAGTATGCCCTTCTGTGAGTAGTTTTGTTATTTGCACATGAGGATAAACCGAGAATTATACAGCTCTGGTTTGGTTCTGTAAATCAAACACAGGCTTGAAACTCTGGAATTGAAACAGAAATGTTTATAAAACAAAATAGGAGACAGGACAAGCCTTTTTTCCATGACTGAAGAGGAACAAAGATACTGTTATCAGCAGTTTGTGGACTCCTGTTTGTGACACTTGCTGGATCTAGAGACATATTTCTACACATCAGACAAGTTCAGACCTTCTTTGACAAATTGACTCATTTAATCCTGAATTATGCTACTGACTTATCGTCATTGCAAGCCAAATTTCAAACTAACCTGCAGTTTCCACAGATTTCTGTAACAATAGCATTGCCTGGCCTGCTGCAGCTGCAATTTGTTCCTAATATGTTACTGTTTGCCAATGCATAGGATCCATTCCAGGAAGCAATCCTAAACATCACCAGATGTTGTAGCCTAACAGATGCTGCTGCAGGGTACTTGTGAATAACCTCAGGTATTCAATGCTGAAATGCAAAAAAGGGTCCTAACATAATCTCCTAAATCAGTGACTTGTATATTTTCATCAAGGTTTGTATGTGCTTAAAAGAGTACATGTACTTTGTGAAAATCTGCTGCCACCCTCCGCCACAGTGTAAGGCTGAGTATGAAGCGCCTGCTGTTGTTTTATTGTCAGCTAGTCAGGTTCAGTGCTTGTCTGTTGTCCTTCTGAAGATCTTTTTATGTTTATGCAAGCTCTTTTTTCATTTTAAAATAGTAAATTTGTTTTGAAAGACAAATAAAAAATAATGCCTCAGAGAAGAAAATGATGATCTGAACAATCCTGATCACAACACTGCAACTGTCAAGGAAGCAAATGTCTTGTAAATTTATACTGACCAGATGGGATAGTGTGAGTTTAGTTTGGCAGGCAATTTAGGCACTATCAGTGAAAATCACCTTCAATAAAGTGTGCCATGAAGTCTTCTGATGTTGGCCTGGGACAGCCAGGCATTCATGAACTGATTCTTGTGCTCACCTGGAGTTAGTTCATTCTAAATTCACTGGTTCTTTTTTATGCCTCTTTAAGCCTGAGACATGATGTATTTATTAAACTGAAAAATCAAAAAGATGACTTTTCCTTCCCCACTCCTCACTCTGCTCTGTGATGTTTTGAAGAGTAACAGTAGCAGTAATGAATGCCTCTGTGTGTGCTTTAGAGATAATTATTTGCACTGTTTTCAATCTATTTTTCTAAGGCTTGCCATCTGATGCCCATCTAATATGTAGCCTCTCTCTGCTGGGAGAATGAGCACAACAGATCACAAGGGAAAAGTTCAGCTGAAGAACATATGTCTCAGCAAACAGAATGTATCCTCTTTCTGACAGCTGCTTCCCTCTTTTTTGCTGCTTCCCCACCATCACCTTATTTTGAACCAAATGCCATATTTTTGCCCCTGTAAGAAGCCAGGCAGACCCAGTCTGAGAGCGTACTCCCTGCTCCATGTTCCTGTCTGAAACAATCAAGCACACCTTTTTGCTAAGAACTTGGGTAATTGGAAGAAAGCTGGGGAGTATCTTCTTGTCTCTTGACTGGAGGAAGCAATGTTGCTCTAAAGGACTGTGCGATAGGACTCTAACAACACCTAGGCTTCTCATCTTCTTGGTTCTTCCTCCTTGACAGGTTTAATGGGAGAAAAACAGATCTATTTCAAACTACCATCACTGATTTATTAAAAGATGTGTAAAAGAATCATGTTCCAACTCCCTATCCAGTTCTGTTAAAGCAATACTTCCCACAGATTTCACACTGAAATAACAGATTTTGAAAGTACAGGTAAAGTTTACAAATCAGATCAGAACTCTTTCCAGGAGGTCCTCATCAGTCAGAAAGGATATGATATTTGGAGATATTGAAATATGTCAAGGCACCAAGATTACTTATCTTGTAGGAGGGTTTACAGACCTCAGACTGATTTGGTGCAGGACTGGGCCCCAAATGCATGTATTTCTGCATGTAAAAACTACGTATGTAATGCAAATGGCATAATACAGTAGATAATTGCCCACCCTGTCAAAAATAAAAAACAGCTACGCCTAGTGACACACACGGCATTAGACAACAGTGACTTCTGAGCACATACCTCAGCTTTAGCAGTGAGCCCTGTCCATGCTCTGGAGCAAAATGCAATACTTCTGCTTCTCAATTTCTGTAGAATAAAGCTGGTAATGCTCTTTAAGGATCTCGGGAGGTTTCATTCACCTACGTTAGAAAAATTCATTTAGATTCTATACCAAAGATGTACTAAAAACAACTAGCAAAGGTTAAGTGACTAGTTTTAAAGCAAAACTATGCAGATGATATTAATTTTACAAATGTTCGTGTGACATACCAAAAATTGCCACGTATTCAGAATGATGTTTTTATTTTGTTACGGGCACTAACACACTGTGTTCTAAATTAATGACAGAAATAGTTGTAGCCATATTGCTTATCCCAGAAATCCAATGCTTCTAGAGAGAATGACAAATGCTAGGCATATTTCTCAGTTGTTCAGACTTCAACGTCTTACCAAATATCAGATCATCTCTCTGGGGGGACATGGCCTGATCCAGCAAAGGGCTGAGCACCCGTAGTTGATATAATACTCAGCCATGTTTCTAAGGCTGAGAACAGCCTAAACCATGGGAAGAAAAGGAGAAAAACTAAATTGTGCATGTCCTACGTTGCTGATACTTACTTATAACATTAAGATTTAAACCTGAAGAAGAGGAGGGTAAAATTGTCAGAATCTGCAAAATCTGTTCAATGAGGGGAAAAAAATATAAAAATATAAAAAATAAAAAATATAAAATATAAAATATAAAAAGAAAAATATAAAATATAAAAAGAAAAAAAAATTAACTCTGGTCCTAATCCATGTAGTGGCTGTTTGTGGCATAATTATATGCTCCCATATGTTTCCTACAGGCATCGTAAGAAACAAGGAAATTTAGACATAGGGAAATGTAATTATTTATGATTGAAACAAAATAGCAATCAATTTATGCATATACTATTCCTGTTGAATTAACATTATTCTACTGAATTAAATTATTTTCCTATGCTATTGTACTTTCAGAAGTAGCCATATGTTTTTCACATTCTGTTTCACATTACTTTTTTTAATCATCAGAACTTAATGACATAAAAATTGCTATCTGAGTTGACACAGTTATTCCCTCTTGATGATAGTCTTTAAGTAGAAGCATAATGTGACAGATGAGTGTCGAAGCTCAGTGTTTCACACAGACTTAAAAATAAAATTAAAAAAATTTCTGCAAAACTTTGAAAACTATTCTATGGGGAAGCAATTTTTCTACTCTGTAATTTGTTTGCTTTTCTTTCTTCCTTCATTCTTCTATGCCTAGAAACATGTGTATGAAAACAGGAATTTAGTCTTTCGGGAACTCATTTACTCCTGCTGTGCAGTCATCACAGGAAATCATAACCCTCTTTTTTGATAGCAGATTAAGACTAGGTAGCAGCATAGACCAAATAAACATTGGAAGATTAAAGAGGTCTGAGAGCCTTATTGGATTTAAGGCTGGATTTAATGGGAAAAGTATGCGGATTTGTACTCAAGATCAGCAAATTCTAGTTGATATATAATTCTGGCTCAAAATGAGGAAACTATTGTGAAGCCTAAGCTGTGTAAAGGCAGATTTATCGCAACCAGGACATAGGTACAGAGCTGACAGCAGACAGAAAAAATATTTCTGGAGAATCCTGTAGTCTTGATGTGGAAAAGCCATTCCTGCAAGATCTGTCACTCTGAATTGAGCTCTCACAGAAACAGTGATTGTTGGAGAATTTCAACAGCACCAGACTGAAGTGAGAGATTCTTTTCCATTTTGAGAGAGAAGTCTGACCCCAAGCAGGAACCACAATTTGTATTCAGGCATTCATATCCAGCATCCTTACCACCAAACTTTCCAAGACAGCACACATGACGCTTTGGGTTTAACTCGTTTGAAATGTTTGCTTAGTTGTTAATCTGTTTGAGGTATGAGCATTACCTTAGGCGCCAAAGAATGATATGAGTTAGTTAATTGAGTATCAAATGTACAGAAAGATTTCTATTTCAGAAAATTGCATTTTCCCCTTCCTACTTTTTATTATTTGGACAATTTGCATGAAGATAATGTCTTTTTGCCTGTGAGTTTCTGCCCCCACTGTTTTATTATTCACTTAGAACAGAACAGTCATTCTTTACATATGATGTCATTGTCATTTGCTATTGAAATAATTTTAATGTCACCAAAAGGATTAAGATTTCAAGTGAGGAGTGAGCAATCGGAACACCTGATCACCTGAGCAACAGAAGTCCTGTTTCATGCCTGTGTCTAATAACGCCTGACAACTCAAAAAAGAAAAAACAAACAAAAGAAAAACCATACCACAGACTGAATGACACATTCTCTTTCTTCCCAAATGAAACATTTTTTATGCCTTAAAAGGTGGGCAAAGCAGGGAGGTTCTGCATTTTTTCACCACATAAGGCATAGTTATCTGTTCTGCATCAAAGGCAGGTTCATACAAAATGACGCTGTTGTGACAGCGATGGGCAGTTTGGGGCTGAAGCGTGCAGTACCTTTCCCCGGGGAAATCTCCCATTTTGGCTGCAGCTTCCTCCTGAGGACGGCGGGCCGGGAAGGTGAGCGCTGGGGTGGCCGAGGCCTTGCTGGCAGCGGGGCCGAGCACCAGGCCCTGCTCTGATCTCCGAGCTCCCCCTTCCACCCGCTGCTTGTCCCAAACAGCGGCTCCTTGGGCCGTTCAGGTTTAGTGCCTCTTACTGCACCTCTGGTTTCTCTTGAGCTTTACTCAGGTACTGATAACGCTGCATTAGGGTTATTTCACACCCTAAAGCCAAAACCCTGTAGCTGTTTCTCGACGAACAGCGACGGAAAACTTCTGGGAGGCACGAGGCGTCCCTGAGGGGAAGGGCTCCGTGCCTTGCCCCC
>VXAA01003386.1:1202781-1267659 GCA_013399115.1 Anseranas semipalmata | reverse complement strand
CCCCCGGCCTGCGGTGCTGCCCCTAGCGGCCTCCCGGGCCCGCTCCCGCCGCGGCAGCCGGCCGAGAGCCCCGAGCCGGTCCGGAGCGCGGGCCTGTGGGGAAGGAGGCGCCGTCCCCTCCCGGCCCCCTCTTGGGGGCACAGAGTGAGCCCTCCTCGCTGCCCTGCGCCCTCCCCTTCCCTGACTTGGTGCCTCCTGTTTTCCTTGGGTTGATTTTTCACACAGCTTCTCTAAAAGCTCTGGCTGCTGCCACATGTGGAAGCATTATCAAGTGAGGCACCCTCAGCCCCTCCTCAGAATAACACCTGTAATGCAGGGTGAAAAAACAGCCAGGCAGGGCTGCCCAGATTGCCATGCATCTCCCCGTGCTGTATAATTCTTCTGTAATGACAGGATTTTTTTTAAATTCTGTGGCCCAAGTAAAACTGTTAGTGTTAATTGAACTGAGTTTTCCCCCCAGGTGTGAATCGCCATTTCCACATGATTTGTATCCGAGATAAATTCAGTCAGAATATCGGACGGCAGATTTCTTCCAAAGTGATTTGGGACCATCTGAGCACCATGTATGATATGCAGGCTCTTGTGAGTATAAAAGAGTGATGCAGGTGCACTCATATTTCCTATAGTTCAGGAGTTTTGATAGGCCCTAATCACTGGACCTGACAAACTCTCATGTTGCTAAGGATTGCATGTCATTCCAGTGAGCTGATGAAGTTTTTCTTGTATAAAAGTGCATTAGGTGGGAGGCAATAAAACATAAAATGTTTTTTTTTTTTTCCCATACGGTGTTCTGACTTTGGGGTGATTTTTTTTTTTAATTGCTGAAATGCTGATCCAGCAAACATTTACATAGGTACTTAACTTAAGCACCAAACTGGGAGGTTACATGTGTTTACTTAAGAATTTGCCAGGATCAGGTTCCAGAAATGTTTTCAAATGATTATGATTATGAGTCATGATCTCAGTTATCTTGATCTTAGTAATCAGTTTGACATCAGGAGCATCGTGATACTCTAGTGTCTAAGTATCTTGTTAAGAATTATATAGCTATTAATAGCACTTAAAATAGAGTTTGGGATTGCATTTCTAAATCCAAAATATTTTTTTTACCAAAATCATTCATAAAAATCTTTCTTTTCTTTCTAAGCATGAATCTGAGATTCTTCCATTCCCTAATATAGAGAAGAATTTTGTTCTTCCTGATGAACTGATTCAAGAAGTGAGAGAAGGTAAGATGTGATAGCAGTCTCTTACTTTTTGTTCTTCTAATCTCATTTCAGAACAAGTAGTTTAATAGAACTCCCAAAAAAGAACAAAACAACATGCCAATACTTGGCTATTCTTTTATTCTGGTGTATTAGGTGTATTGATGAAAAAGAAGTATTGAATAGATACAACAATATCTCTTGAATTTTTAATCTGCTGACTGAAGGAAACTATCAGGGAAAGGATCACACTGCTTGTATGGTTCATATTCCCCACCTATCAGTCTCCTTGGTTTTCCTCTGTAGGAGACAGGCTAGTGGGCAAGACAGGCCTTTGGTCAGATTCCATACAATATTTCTCATTCTTAAATATAATACAGATGGGATGTTAATATGACACAAACAGATTCTGTTTATACCATTTAGATTCAACTTCTGGGTGTAGGCAAAAGATATTTTAAACTACAGTGAAATGCTTCTCAATTACTAGGTACAATAAGCTTTACACTAAAAATTCAGTATAGAATCATGATATATCTAAGACATTGCAATATGTTTTGCCTAGTTAGCATTTCACTTTGTTCCTAATAATAATTTCAGTGGAACTTTTTTGCTGTGTGACATCTGCCTTGATACGTTGTCCAGTGCATTTACCTTGCATCACGCTCTTAGTATGGTTGGGCTGTTAGCTACATTTGTCTATCACAGGGCTGAAGAACATTTCTAAATTAAAGCTGAATGTTGGACTGAATGTTTGTAAATGCTGTGCACATATGCTAAGGCTACTAATCCAGAAAACCCACACATAGTTCTTCAAAACCGTCTAACAATTGCTTAACGATCATTCCTGTAGGAAAAGTAATGATTGAAGAAGAAGTGAAAGAAGAAATAAAAGAAGAGATGGAAACACATGCAGGTCCAGAAGAAGGTAAATTTGTAACTCTCTACTGTGTAATATGAGATTAAAAAAACACTGTAATTCTGGGAAATTAATGCTAAAATGTAAATCCGAAATATAATGTACTTTGTGATTTTTGTTCAGAGCATATTTTTTATTGCCAAGAACCGGAATAATTTAAGAATGCACAGAATAAGCAGTTGCCAGTATCTGATTTTTCAAAAGATTTCTCCCTTGCTCCTCGTTCATATGTGTAGTTGTATAGCTTTGTTTCGGGGTTTGTTGTTTTTTTTTTTTTTTAATACATAGTTGATAAAACCCTGGAAGCCTGAAATAACGTAAGGATTCTGAAAGAAGGTTAAATCCAGTTTTAGTGAACCTAAGTACTCTGTGTTACGATCTCACAGGAGAAATTACGGACTACAAATAATAATAAAAAAAAAAAAAGTTATGAGATTATATGCTTAAATGGGAAGGAGGGCAAAGTGGGTTGTTTTTTCTTTTTAATTTTTTTCATTTTATTTGCATTATCTTGTTTCTTTTAAATGAGGCTTATTTTCTTAAGACTTTGCTATAGAATAAAGTCAAACGTGAACAGTAGAGATCCTGCTGTAACCATAACAGACCAAGCCAACTGTTAGCTATATAATTTCATAATATTTATATCGCAGAAAAAATGTTTTTTTAAGATTGAGTGTAATAGAAGATCTAAAAATGCATTTTAAAGGTATATTAAATTCCACATTTTGGATGTTCAGGGGTGTTTCGTTTGTTTGGTATCTATAATACCAAATGTAATGATCATTGCTGCTTATAAATTTCATAGATTGATCCTATGTCCGATAAGTGTTCCTATTGAGTATTTTAATTTTAAGTGTTGTTTAATTCCACTTAATGAATTTCACTTTTAGCCTGTCAAAATACATGCCTGTCTTCGAAGCAAATAATAAAAGCAAGATGTGCCTTTTAAAAAAGTGAAAATAGTACTTAAAGGGTCTTTAAAGATGCTAAGAATTGATTGTTTTGAAAAGTTTTATGTAATATAAAGAAATTTTATATCAGTTCTTGTTTGTCTATGTGTATAAGTCTGATCTGGAATCATTACTTTGATCCTATTTCAGTTTTTGCACCCTCTGGAAGTTTAGGAAAAACAACTGAAAAGCCAAGCAGCAAAGAGAAAGAGAAAACTTCATCAGATTCTGGGTCCAAAGAAGGATCTGATAAAAGGAAGCGCAACAGAGTCACTGAAAAGGTCTTAAATGCAAACAGTAATCCTTCCAGTCCAAGTGCTGCAAAACGACGCAGAACATAAAGCTGTGAAAGAGAGAAGTAATTAACTGTGGAACACAGGGAGGGAGTATTAAGAACAAATAGCAGGATAGTCATTACATAAACTTTTTCAGAAAGGAAAAGATACCTGAGCCAGGTCTTTGAAGAATCTGCACATTGGCTTTATGCATACAACACTGCCTGTCTTTCCTGATTTGTTTGCTGGTTGGCACCGAGTAGCTGAGCAATGGCTACCTTCTCAGGGCGTTCAGGGAGGAAGCTGGCAGCATTAAGGGTTTATGCGTATGTAACAGTTGTGGTGTTTGCATTTCCAACAAGTAGCACACTCTGTGTCGGCATAGTTCATGAAACAAGTGTTCAACGTAACACAGAGCCTCAATTCATGAAGATTATAGGTTATTTCTGTAAATTTTGAATCGTTTGTTTTTTGCCTTTGCTCTGTTGCTGTGAATATCACAGACCCTCTATGGGCAATGTTGTTTGGCCATTTTACTTTATGCAGACGTCGCGTTTGTATCAAATGTCTGAATTTGTTGGTTCAGTAAAACTAAAATTCTTTTAAATACAGATAACTACTGCGTTGAAGTATTCTTTCACGCTGTTTGCTGGAGGAATGTCTACTTCTTTTACCTTTAGTGATGTAACTTTTTTCAATCTTTACAATTTTCCATACTGTAAGTGAAGTGAAAATGATAATGCCCCTAGAGAGAATAGTTAATGTGTTCTAAAGAAAGTATCTAGTGGTGTCATGTAGTTTTGAAGGAGATCAGCTGAGCTGTGCCTAAACTTGGAGATGTTGCTTCATCCATTTGTACTACAGTAGTATATAACAGTGGGTTTTGTACTTCGTTATTTATTTTTTTTAAAGCAGTTTTATTAGATGTTAGATGGAATTGGTATTGCAAAGCATTAATCCTGTTCTACAATTTAAAATTTTACTGACATTGTAATGATTATCTTTTATATGCTAGAATATGGAGAAATGATAGAAGTTACTATTTTTGAGTTGTGGAAAGATGGACTGCAGTCAACGAAGACGTGAAATGGTGATTGAAACAGGCAGAAATATTACTGAATTTGTTTCACCATATTAACTATGAGTTAATAAAAAGAATTACTTCTTAATCTATCAGTATTGCCTTCGAGGGGAGGAACTAGGAACCTGTGAGCTTATTTTTTACCTCTTGGCATGAACGCATATAGGGGTTCATGTGCACCCCCTGGTTCTGCGGAAGGCGTGCGTGCGGAGGCAGCTTGAACCCATTGCTGAAGCCTTGCTGAAGGAAGGAGGAAAGCTCCCGCTCCTTCAGTGTCCCGTTTCCAGCAGCACCCACCTGCTGAGGCTTGGAAGAAGCGCGAAGGTGCGTAACCTCCTCAGGACCCCTTGCTCCTGCCCAGCGCCAGCAGGATTATGTTTCCTCCTTTTTTTTCCCCTCAGGTGGACTCGCCAAGGGGAACGATCCCTGGAGCGCCCGCGGTGCCGACGGCTGCGTAAGTGGCAGCGAGGCCCCGTGCGAGGGGAAGGGGCCTGGGCTGGCGGCGGGAGGGCGAGCGCTAGGACCGCGCCGGGAGCCGGGCCGCCGGCCAATGGGGTGCCGCGTCGCAGGAAGGGGGCGGGGCGCGCCCGGGCTTCCTCCTCCTCCTCCTCCCCCCCCACGTGCTCCGGCTTTGTGCCCGGCCGCCCCGCCGCTCCTTTCGCTTTCCCTTTGCCCGCCCCGGCCCCGCCGCGCTCCCCATGGCGGCCTGGCTCGGATTCAGGGCGGAGGAGGACGAGGAGGGGGACGAGGCGCGCTTGTGGAGGTACGACTCCACCTGGGAGGAGGACAGTGACGAGGAGGAGGAGGAGGAGGATGGCGACGAAGGCCAGCCGGAGGGAGCGGAGGCGGCCGCCGGGGAGGAGCCGGAGGATGCGGAGAAGTCGGTGCTGAGCTCGGCGCGGGGCTCCCGGCAGGCCCAGGTGGGTCCCGGCGGGCCTGAGGGTGTTCGGCGGGGGCTTCTCCGCGGCGGAGGGCCGGGGGGCAGGAGGCCGGGGGGCAGGAGGCTCCGCCGCCAGGCGGGACGGGGTGAGGAAGCCCCTGCCCGCACCTGCTCCGAGCCCTTCCTCCAATTCCGGAACCGGCCCCGAACTCCGCCGGTTCTTCTCCGCTTGTCCGTGCATCTTCCTAGCCCACCTACTTTGCGTGGTGCCTGTATTTTGTGCCCTTTTTTCCTTAGTAACCGAATTTACAATCTGGAATGGGAGCAGTTTAAAAGACTTGGAGGAAATCAAAGGCTTTTTTGTTTTTCTGGCAGTGGTCAGTAGCATATAATTTTGTCTTCATCTCGATGAAGCAAATCTTCAGACCTCAAAGAGAAGAGAGCCTGAGGCCCATTTAGAAATGAACTCTGGAGGGAAAGGTTGCAAAGGCAGAGGTGTGTTTTGGCTCTATAACTGCTTAAGTTTCATTAGACTACCATGTGCTGTCTTCTAATACATTTTTTTCCACTATTCTATGTGATCTGGATACTTTATCCCATAAATATATGTCCTGTCTTCTGTTTTGTGCCAACCTGTTTACTGCATTTCAGGTGGACACTGGTTTTTGACATTATGACATCGGTGTTTTTCAGTAGCTCCTTGTTTTTAATTTTTTTGTTGTTGTTGGTATCCTCATCTTTCTACAGTATATTTTCCTACACTCTTTCATGCCATCAAGAGCCATCACATCTGTTCACTTACAAAAATAAGCTGTAAGGTTTTATTTCTTTTAGCTGTTTTTTTCCTAGGGAGCATATTATAGAGCAACTCTGAAAACAGAAAAGATCCATTGATGTTTTAAAAACTGCAGGCATGTGTGCAGTTACATAGAATGAGGTGGTGCTGCAAAATGTGAACACTTGTCTCCATTGCCTTAAAATAATGTTGATTTAATATAAAAGGAACTTGTTTAGTCTTATCTAAAGTTCCTATCTTCAGCATCAGTGTGCCTGTTAGATGAGTGTCAGTAATTTCTTCTACAACATTGCCTTACAAATGCAAAATGTGTCGCTGTTTTTCAGCCTTTTGTGGGTCAGTTGAAACATACTACTGTCCATTAATTTAACTCCTCCCCTTTCAGGGAAAGGAAAACTAATCTTTCACTTCAGTTTCATTTCAGTGATGCATCCATATTCTCAGAATAGAAACAGGCAGATAAAGCTTTCTAACTAATATACTTTTAAAGGAGTTTAATACTGAACTTTAATTTTTCTATAAACATTAAGTGAATAAAATAACCTTTTAAAAAAAATATTCTGTGCGACGTAGTATTCCAGACACTAATGACTTCGTACAAAAACATGCCATCTATACTTTACAAACAAAATCAAAATTTAAATACAGATGTATGTACACATTTTCATGGAGTTTACTACAGGAACATAGTTAGGTCTTAGCTATGTACGGAGATGTGTGAAAGGTCACAGATATTTTAGACAGAATAGTTGTAGCACTACAGAGGAAATCCCTGCCTGTTCCTTTAAGTGATTTGCGTTGTTTGGTGGCACGCTCTCAATTTTCTTTTGTTCATGCTTAGAGCTCTGGTTTTGTTTACAAGTTTTAAAACCTCATAAAATGCCTCTCGAACTTTCAGATTATCCTTTTTGAATGTGTTTGTTCTTCAGATTTTTTTTTTTTCCTAGAGCAACTTCTGGATTATGACAGCAGTAAAAGCAAGGACCATTTTTTTCACTCCAATGAGTGGACTTTTCAAACTTTGCCTTATGAAGGAGGATGTTGTCCCCAAGACTTATGCTCACTGGAATATTGTTCTACATCTTTAAAGAGGAGTTCTTCCTTCAGTGATGAATGTGTAATCACCTGTCTTACAGTGCCTGAATTTTTTTAAGGGGAGTAAGAATGATTACAAAAATAAACAAATCTTCTGCTATTGGTTTATGCCTTCACAACCTGCCAAAGGCATGAATCAGTTTCCAAAATTATGTTCCTGCTTCTGTTTGTATTACACTAATTCTAATTCTTCTCCCCTCAGTCTAGATGGTATACTATATTCCTGAAGCTGCTAATGTTTTTATTCAATACCGAGGTTAGAGTTTTTTTATTGTTATTTTCACTACGCACTTTCAAAACCTTCTCCAGATTCTACTTCTGTGTTTGCATGTCGCTTGTGTCTCTGCAAATGCTCCGTATTTGCAGTTTGAAATTCCTGCAGGTATATCTTTACAGCTTTTTTGCATTCCAGTGCTTTTAGCGTCTTCTAAGAGTGAGCATAGAAAATCTTGGGGCTTGTGCTCATTTTAAAATGTTACCTCTTAGTCTGCTGTATTGCATGGGGTACGTGCTCCATTGCTCAGAGCCATGTAACAAGCCCTGTAGGTTCTGCCTTCTCTTAACTCTCCACCAACGAAAGGCTTCAATCACTTTCTAGGTTTCTGTCTTTTTTCTTATTCCTTTGGTTGATAATCTGTGCGTTCTTTCATCCCTTTCAGTTACAGTTGGTTTCCAGTTTTCAGAGGGTGTTATGCTCTCCAGCTTTGTTTGCTTTCCTCACGCTCTTCACAAAGCAGTGCACATTCTGATTGATGCGTGGCAGTGCTGGAGAGAGAAACCCACCTAAAATTGCTTGTCAGTGTTGTGAGAAATAAGGAGGTTTGATTTATGCATACAAGTTTGTCTTGTACTTTAGTTTGTCTCCCGAGTCTGGAAAGAAAGGGAAGGTTATGTTTCTGTGTGGCTTGAACTGAAGTTTATAGAGACCCAGGAACAACACCTCCATGGACAGATGGCTGAGTTTTGTTCTTTCATCTTGTTCTTTCTAATGCTGTGCTTCAGCCTGCTTTCTTTCTGGTTCCAGCTGCTTTCTAAATCAGCTAGCTAGCACCTTGCGCCATTACGTTGTGTCTGTATCTGTATCTATGCTTATTCTTCAGCAAACCAGTCCTTTTTCAAAATTGGAGCCAGTTTGCTGTTAGTCTGTCCCAGCTGTGTTAAAGGACATTATTTTAGAATCTTAAGCATAAAGAATGTCTGTAAATTGATTCCTCTGTAATTGGTAGTGAAGCTCTCATTAATTTCACACATATCAGGATTTCATCTGTGGAGCTCAAAACTTAAAATTAAAAGCACTGAATTTCAAAGTGCTAAATCCTGGTCTGTGCTTACATTTTGAACAAAAGAATAATAGTGACATGATCTGGCTGAGTATGTTTTTCAGTCTTGTGTTTACAGCTGCCTGTATTTTTTTTTAACTGTGTTAAAAAATGTTAACTGTGTAGTGAAGCTTTCTATAGTTACGTGCATTTCTAACCATTGTGTTGGCAGAGTAGATTACTGTGATGGATGTTAGTGCTAGGGTTTCTAATCTTGTGTGGGCCATGTGGCTGTGGGAAATTATTTCAATGTAGACAGGCATTATTTTAGGTCATCACAGGTTACTACATTAAAAAAAAAAGTGAGTTTTTTTAATTATTGTCACCAAAATATGGTAGAATCATAGTGTGTAAATGTATATCTAAAATGTAACTTTAAAAATTCTGCATTGATGACCTCCCTCTATGGATAAAGCTTTGATCTCCCTACTGCTATGCATGCTTCTTAAATTTTAAGTGTTAACAATCAACAGGACTGTTGAAGGGATGACTTCATGACGAGGTGGTGTTACAAAATCTAATCCTGTTCCTGCATTAATTAATGGAACCGGTGATCAGTGTTCACTGTTCAAAAGAGAGTGGTTTTCTTTTTTACTTTTTTTGTGGGCAAAGGAGATTAAGAGGTATCAAATGAAGTTTAAAAATAACTCAGGAGACCACTTGCTGCTTTTTTCTTCTAAGTTTCTTAAAACACTTATTTTGCAAGATTCTGTGCATCTTGTCTCTGTTTCACAAAGACTGCTTCTGTTGTTGGCTAGTGCTGAACTCTCTAATTCCAGTGTGCTTTGCATTGGGTGGGTCCTTCTATTCACAAGCAGTCTTGTTCATTTTGATAGTTCTGCCTAGACATTTCGGAATGCTTTTCAGTGCTTTCATGGTCTGAGACCAGATGGTTCAGCACATAGTAAGATTAAACCTGTGTTGTTTGTGAATTGTAACAAAATCTCTTATTACTGAAGTAATACACTTAAATATATATATATACACACACACACACACACATAATTCAGTTAAAATGTATTTTAAGTGATGTCATGCTTGCAACTTTTACTTCCATGAAGTTCAGAAGAAGAAATGAAGCTGTTCTTTGTGATTTCAGTGTCAATGCTACATTTGGAGTGAATCCAGCACATCTGTGTAACAAGGAGAACCTGATACCTAATTGTCAGGTGAAGGTGGCACCACAGGTTTTTTCTATAGCAGCTTCAATTATGAATAAAATCATGTAAATTCAGCTGTAGCTAGGTAAATCTGTCACTGGGCAACTAATAGGGATCATGTGAATTACTGCTGTGGGTATCTTCATCTTGTATATATTTTTTATTTGTGAAGTTTGGTTTCAGTATGTTTCCTACTAAATGCTTTCTCTTTGTAGGGGCAAAGAAGATCAAATTCATCACCATTGTCTCAGAGGGGTCTTCAGGTAGGCTTGACATAAAGTTTGGTTACTTGGAGAGATGAGCAGTAATGAAGACGATTGTTATGGGAATAAAATAAATACATAATGTGACCATGTGGTTCTGTTATTGTTCACTGTCTAAATCAGCATGATGTCAAATCAGCAAGGCTGCTGTAGAGTAGAAAGCAAAAATGAAAATTTCACTTTAATAATGTCTAGAGGGAATAAGAGTCCTGAATTTAAGTGATCTTTCTGTGTCTTGAATTCTACAATTTAAACTATGATCTCTGTCTTGACTAAAGTATATAGTGACTCAGGGAAAGACAAACAGATAGGGCTTAGTTTGTCTTTTAAAAACCTTTGAGTTAAGAAACAAAATGAGATTTTATCATTCAGGAACTTTCCAGCTTGTTCTGACCATTTCTGTAGGAAAACCTGTCTGGGATAAAAGATGAGCGTAAAACACAAAGACCCTGATTAATAAGACTGGAAAGAAAAACAAATATTTTGGTTAAATTGTTAACTTCTTATAGTCCTAAGTTGCCTTCAGGAATACAGGGGAACAGCTAAAGCAGAAACTGTCTGTCCTTGGGGTGCTGGGACTGCAGAGTGTGGAGGGTGCAGGGGAGCACATGTGAGAGATGCTGAGTTCAGGTTTTTTCTTTCTTTTTTTTTTTCTTTTTTTCAGAAGACAACTTTATTCTGGATATCTGATATGTCACTTTTCTCTAGTTCTCAGGCAGGCGCAACTGGAATGCAGCAAAAGACTTGCAGAGATACAGGCATCATTACCCGGTATGGACTAAATGATAACGCACCTACTCTTGTGGCTCTTCCTCATTGCACGCTAAGTTTAGGAACATGTTCTAAGTTTGAGGACACCCTTTCATCTTTGCATTGACAGGCTCAGAACTTTAAAGGATTAGTTTCTGAGGGGGAAGGGATAATGTGCATGTGGGTGCATCAGAAACAAGCTGTTATTTCCGAAAACATTTCAAGGATTTAGCTTGTGTAGGAAACATAAGGGAGAAAAGTAAGGAGAAGTGTTGAAGTGGATACTGCATTTTAAAACACTGCTGCTTGTTGATTTCTTGTTCTCATCTCCAGGGTTTGATAGAATCAGAAAATGATGAGGAAGAACAGATGTGGAACTTGAGCTTTTACAAAAATGAGATTTCTTTTATGCCACAGGGTGAGTACCTTGCTTGATTACTGCCCAGTGCAGCTCTACTGCAGCTGTTTGAGTTGTGTGATCCATGTGGGACAACTATTGGGGGGAAAGAAAAAAACAACAAAAACAAAAAACAAACCCACAATTTCCATTTTAAAATGTTTTTGTTGCTGCAGTATGTTCCTTAATTTTCTGTTTTGTTTTGTTTTGTTTTTCTCCTGACTTCTCAATAGTTGTTTAGTAGAGAAGCTAATGCCTGTATGCTAACACCTGGCTATAGATAATGGACCACCTTGGATGACTGGCTAACTTTAATTTTCATTTGGTGTCATTTCTTCTTGCCTCACTTTTTTGTTTTCTCTTCAGGTTTACATATTGAAACTGTGCTTGAATCTTGGTGGGACAACTATGAAGTTCTGGAAGAAAACCATTCATACATACAATGGTAAACTGCCTGCATATCAATATGGTGCCTCTCTTCAGTTGTGCCTCTTAAGTCAGTTGTATATGCATTGCTGAATTCAGCTTCCCAAAAGACCAAGAGTTACTCTTGAGTGAGACTTGTCAGTTTTTTTGGTTTGTTTTTTAAATTCTTTTGGAAGCAATGCTCTGGAAATCTTGAAGACACAGGTTTCCAGTGCAGCTGTAGCAATAGATCTCAGTTGTTCTGCAGTACGTCAGAAGACCATGCACAAAGTATTATGGCAGTGAGAGATGCAAATAAGCGAAGTATGGTGTTACCACCTGTGTGTACAATTCTTCTATGGAACGGATTTGTCATATAGTGAAGTACTTCTGTGTCCGTAAGGATATGAGCTCTCCAAGAGGCACCTGTGATATCATGATTATTGGAATCATTTGAATTTTAACAAACTGGGTTCCCTGGGCTGGATGTCATCTTTGCTCATTTGGTCTGAAAACTTCTTTCTCCTTAGGCTATTCCCTTTACGTGAACATGGGATGAACTGGCGTGCCAAGCCACTAACACTTCAAGAAATTGAGGTATTTAAAGCTTATGTGCTTTTTTTTGAGATCTGAAGGATGTTAGAATTTTCCCTAAATGCCTTATATTTGAAGTCTAGCTTTTTTTTTTTTTAACTTCCTTGGGGCCCTAGTGTGAACAGGGCTTGCTCAAGCACTGTTAAGCAGTTGTCTGTCTTGTGTGTCTGCCAGTTGCTAGCAGCAAATGAAATCATGAGTAATAAATAATTAAGCTATGTTTAATGTTCAAATGCCACTTAGTGATGCAGGTAATTAGGAAGTTGCAGTTTATACTCATTGGTCTCTCTTGTTTTCAGGCTTTTAAGAAGTCCAAGGAAGTTATGGAAAGGTTTATACGCGCTTATCAGCTCATGTTGAGATTTTATGGAATAATTCTGACTAACCAGGAGACTGGAGAACTCAAGAGAGCAGAGAATTGGGCTGAAAGATTTCAAAACTTGAACCGGTGAGTCTCTGTTCATACTACTGGTCATTTACTACAGCCATGCACCTTTTTGAGATGAAAAAAGTCAAAGTCAAGAAAATTTTCAACCATTGACAAATGGATGATTTTGTTGATATGAAGGTTAGCTAGCTAATGTGTACTCAACTTGGCTCAGCCTCTGACTGTAAGTCGTCACACTCTGTCACTTAATAAAGTTGTAAATATAGTAAGTAAACCAGCTGAGACTGGTTTTCTTCTGTATCTGGTGCAGCTGTTAACAGCAAGCATTTTTCATGTTGGTTTCCTAAAGGATGAGATACAGACTTGGAGATGCTGATATTTGTTCTGCAAGGACTTGTGTTTAAAACTATATTTTAAGCAGAAACTACTGAAAGATTTTTAAAGGTAGTCCAGTTGCCTTTGTATTATTCTATTAAGCTATGAAATAAGAGTGTATCCATATGCTTCTCAGATTTTTTATAAAGCTACCTTAAGGTGTGTGGAAGGCTTTGAGTCTTCGGTTGAAAAATGCTGCAAATCACTGGTAATGTTATATTATTGCAGGTCTTACAATAGAGGTAGTAATAACCCTTAATATTCCAGTATCCTTAGTGATATTAAAAAGTCTCTAAAAGGACTGGGCATACTCACAGAAAGAAGTCAAAAAAAAAAAAAAAAAAGTGTGTCTGGCTTAAGTCCCTAAGTCATGAATCTCTGGCGGCATCCTTACGTACCTGTGTTCTTATTTTTGTACAGCTTACCCTGTAGCTCACTGTCAGGGACAGGATATTGGGCTGTATGGGCTTGTGTGTCTGACCCAATATGGTGGCAGTTACCTACTGGTGGATGATGCAGAAAGCCAAAACATTTCCAAGCAGTTGGGATGTTTAATCCAAGCAGTCCAAGAAGGGCTAGGAAGGTACTGTTGAAGGTAGACAGCAGCAACAGGTGCATTAAAAGTAAGCCAGCCTCTATTCCTATTTGCATTGTGAAATAGCCTTTTACAGATCCCTGTCAACAATACACAAAGCATTCTGCAGGTACCCCTGAGGTTCATTATGACTTCAGGCTTGTAAGGCTTTCACTTAACTTTGCTCATCTGTTTGTCTCAGGTTTAGCCACAACAATTTGCGGATTACTCGTATTCTGAAGTGCCTGGGGGAGATGGGATATGAACACTATCAAGTGCACTTGGTAAAGTTTTTCCTAACAGAAACTCTTGTTGAGGAGACGTTACCAAATGTCAAGAGAAGTGCCTTGGATTACTTTCTGTTCACCATCAGAAGCAAGCAGAAGAGAAGGGAACTGGTCCACTATGCTTGGCAACACTACAAACCTCGAGGCAACTTTGTATGGGGGCCGCATGACAAACTCTTGAAGTACAGACCCCATTCTGCCAAGTCACAGCTGCACCAAAAGGCTGAAAATAAACAAGAAACTCCTGGTAAAAAATGTGATGATTCTGTGGAAAAGGGTCAGAACCTGTCTCTAGAGGAAGAACAGAAAGCTGGAGATGCTGCAGGCTTGCAGCCTAAAGTGAATGAAGAGGACATGAGAGGGAAGTTAAGTGAATGTGTTTCAGAGGGAGGGGTTGGTGGAGATGAAGAGACTTCATTTGCCCAGCAGGAGGAGAAGGATTTCAACAGTGAGGCTGAAGTGCAGGGTACAGCAGAGAATGATTGCACAAAGGAGAGCAAGAAGAGAAAACTAGATGCAAATATGGCAGACACTATAAAGAGTGGACCGTTGAAAAGCCCTCCTGATATTGAAAAAATTTCCCGTAATCTGGGAGAATGTGCAATTGATGCAGAAATCCCCTGCTCAGGTTCACTCTTACAAACAGAAGAGGACCAGGAAACACGGAAAGAAGACAGTGTAAACAACAAAGACTTAACGGTGCCAGAGACTGCTGATGCTGCCATAAAACGGAGGAAAGTTGATAAAAGAACACAAAGAAACAAAACATTCAACTTGGCCATAAACCTGAACATGGGGCTATCTGCCCACAGTGCCCAGTTACATCCATCTGTTTCAAATGCTGAGGCTGAAGATGAAAAAGTCGGTGAGAAAAAAACAGCTGTGGAGGAGACGGGTGAGAAGGCTGGGGATGACACAAATGGTGGGGCTCTGAGCCCCCCGGCTGGTTCCGTGCTCCCCGAGACTAGCTGGACTTCTCCATTAAGTGATGGCTTGGAGTCAGGTGCAGATCAAGTCACAGCAAAGAGTGACCAGCACCACTGCGATAACATGCTCCTAGGAAACAAAAGCGAGGCAGATGGGATAGAACAGCATCAAAAGGCAGCTAATGCGAGTGAGAAAGAGGAAGCAAAAGCCACAGGCAAGAAAGAAGTTCCAGGGAGTCTTGAGCAGAATATGGCATCCGCTTGTCCTGAACAAGACAGTGCTGAGGTTGCAATACAAAAAACTGATAGCTCTGAGCATGCAGCAGAACCTGATGAAGAGCAGGAAGCAACAGAGTGAGACCGGCATAGCAAGCACTTGCGCAAGCAGAGATGACATTGCCCTAACTGTCAGGAGTCAGCTTTAGTGATTTGTACACCACACGTGCATGGAAAAATAAACTTTGTTTGGACTGATCCAGGCTAGCCCCTGTCTCGCTTTCACCCTTCCATACTTGTTTTTTTATAGTCATCTGTAGTGACTTCATTGAGAACCAGCTTTTGATTACCCTAAAGAGGAAAACTTTAAATTAGTCATCCTCCTAAACAGGCTGTGTCCTGTTCCTATTTTTTAATCTGATGTTCAGAACTATCTTGGAACAACAGGGATTTTTGCACTTTGCTTTGGTTATGGTACGTCCCTTTTTAAAGAAGAGGGAAATTAATCTTTCCTTGTTTGAACTAGAGAAGTATTTATGAAATACATGAATTTTAATGTAAGTAGAAAGGACGGGCAAATGAGGCACGCTATTACGATGTAACTTCTTTATCATTTTGCATCAGGTAAGAGCGTAGTTGCCTTTCCTCCTATAAGAAAATAAGTTTGAGTTTAGACTTGGATAAAATGTATGGTCATAATGTGACTCTGACCAGTATTAACCTTTGTGTACAGATCCTGTTCTCTAGGGTGCAAAAACATTGGGTAATTTGTTCTCTTTATCCTCAGCAGAAGTTGCTTTGTAGTGCTTGTTAGATTTGTTAATAATACAAATTGTCTACTGGTTTCTAAGACAAAAACCTTCAGACTTTGTGTAAAGCTGACTGGACCTCTTCTTCCCCAGCTTTTTCCATCACATTCAGGAGCTTGTTAGTCTTCCACAGATATTTATGTCTGCTACTAGTTCAAAGGTCTTTCTTCCTCGATTGCTAAAATAGAATAAATATTTCTGTCATTGCATCTTTTCAGATTTTGGTGTTACTTTGAAATGACCTCTGGGGCTGTTTTTTCTGCGGGCCTACTGAATGAAGCTAGCTGTCTCAAATCTAACCTGCTTCCTAGTTATGGCAGGATTGTTCTACCATTAATGATCAGCATGTCAGACACTGAGGGCATGTTTGAGTGCAGCATGTCTGGTGACCACTTGGGGCTTTGTTGTGGGGCAGTTAATTGAAGCTTTAATTGGTGGGCGTACGCTTGTCTGGTTCGTTCATTTACAGCCCTCAAGAATTTACTTTCAGACCTTGCCAGCTCCTTGGCTGCCTTAATGTTACTGACTTCTCTGCTAGCTATTCTGCCTGACTTGTATGGGGTTCAACCAAGTCTGAAGGAGCATTAAACAATTTAGCACTTTTGCTCCTAGAGATTTACAACAGAGGACGTGTTTCGTGAAGCAGGGGAAGCATTTTCAACAGTCAGAAGGTCTGGACTTGCTGTTTGCTCAGATTGTTTGTTTTAGTTTGGGGGTTTTTAGGTGCTGTTTGTTTTGTGTAGGAGATGGCTAGAGGCTTGCCCGCCTCATCAGAGAGCAAATGCATTAGCCTGTGCAATGTTAATGTCTTTCCTCTCTCTGCTACAGCTCTTAAGAAGTTTATCTTTCAAGGAATTTGATCTGTGATTGGCCTTCCTAGACTGTAGGCCCTGGTCCAGCATGCCGCATCCATGTGTGTGGGAATAAAAGTCTGCAGGCTTAATATTTAATGTTCATGGTCACGCACGTGCTGGAAAAAGGCTTTAATGTTTTTAAAATGTGTTTTTCTTATGAAAAGATGGTGTTAAATAGCCAATAAGAATACACTTAACTACAGCTATAAATACTTGAAGATCTTGAGTGAAAATTCTTTAATAAAAGATTTGTAAGAAATTGTTAATCATGGCTTTTGTACAGATTTATAGTAATTTTGTTATTTAATGAAGTTTTCATTGTGAATATATGCTCAGTTGGGGCATAGAGCATAAGTCTTGTGTGATGATGTGCAGTTTGTTTTGTGTTTAATGGGACTTCACTGTGAGCCCTAGTCTGGAGTGCTCAAAACAAACCGTTCCCTATTGTGATCAGTTCAGAGTTTCGGCCATAGGTGTTTGCAGTGAGTTCACGGGATGTATTTTCCAGCATTCAGAGCTGTATGACAGTCCGTTACGTTATTGTTGCCTATTAAAGCATGACTTTAATGCATACCGGTTTTCACTTATGTTTTTTCATCTTTGAGGGCAAGACCTGACCATGTATCTAGTCTGCCAGCCCACCCTATAGCCATCTGCTGCTGCTTGGGCACCTCTAGCATGTCCAAGCACAGCTGATAATGCAGAGGTCTGGTGGGCTTGCATTAACATGATCCTGCTCCTTATTCCATCTGGAGGTGGTGATCAGTCTTCCTCTGCTCCTGTAAAACATGGCCAGTGAATGTTTGTGGGGAAAAGACACCCCACAATTTGTGTTTAACGTTGTGCTACAAAATGTTTCAATATGCCTTGTCTTGGCTCTGTGCTGTCATTCTCCCAAATGTGCGTTGTGGAAAGCTGTGGTGATGCTTTGTAGAGCAAACCAGGACTTCTCTTTGGAGCAGCTCTTAGGGCTAACCGGCAGGAGGGCAGCTCTCCAGTGTGCGTGTGGAGGTTTTAGCTCTAGCGGGCCTTTTCCTTCAGGACTCGAGCACAGTCTTTGTGGTAAAGACTTCTGTAAGTCAGTGTCCCCTCAGCTGTGCTCCCCCTGCCTGTGGAAGGAGTGTGGGACTTGGGGATCAATACTCCTAGGGCTTTTCCCTTGTTGGCTCAGCTCACAGCAGCCCTCCAAGCTCTGGCTTTCTATGAGCAAGGTGCAACAAGCAAAGGTGCTGGAGCATGCACCTATTTGTGTTCATCACTTTCTGCTGGGTCATCACTTCAGCAAGCCCTTTTTGAGCTGAAAACATCCTTCCCTCATCTTGCTCAACAAATGCATGTTGCTATTCAAGTGGAGTTGGGGAAGTTGGATTTGCTTTCCCTTCTCTCCTGCTATCGGTTGGTCTCAGTGTGAAAGAGGAGGTACGAGCTCTGTGGGAAGCAGTTCCTGCGACTGCACTGCTCTCCCTCAGTGGGGTTTGTGGTGTCTAATAGAGCGTTCAATTTACTTCGAAGCCACCTGAACACATACAGCTGCACACTCCCTTTCTGTCCCCAGCTGACTGTTCCAAAAAATCTTGTAGACTCGGTAAATGTTTGAGCACTCTATCCCCCGTCAAAGCTGGTGGAATATTGGCTGCTGGGGAGCTGGACAGACACACACTGTTTGCTCATACAAACCTCCTGGCATAAGGATGTGAAAAGTGGGGAAAAAAAGTGAAATCTGGTATTTCATTTTTAAAGCTTTGCTTTTCTACTTCTGCTCTCCTCTTGCTAACCAAATGAGCTGTGTTACTTCAGTCCCAATGAGTCTTTCCACTGTCCCTTTCCACTTCCAAGCTCTGCTTTGAACGAAGTTGTCTTTAATTGATAAAAGGAAGTATGAAACTGTTTGTAGGAGGTGTTTCTTTGTGCTGTTTCAGATCACCTAGCTGGTAACTGTCACACTTCCTTCCTTGCAAATATTTCAAAGGCAATTCTTAGTTTCTTGTAGCTCCAGGAATTTCTCCTTTTTCCTTCCTGCTTGTGTCTCTGTGATCATCAGTTCTCTGGTCAGGATTCATCACTTCCTCAAGAAATCACCCCGGCCTTCTTTGGATCTGCCTGGAGAGAAAAACAAACAAACAACAAAAACAAATGAACAAAACAACACAGTTGTGAATACACCTTCAGTGCTAACAAACCATCTTGCAAAGCAGTGGGTGCATGTCTATAATTCATCTTCCACTTGTTACAGGTATATTAACTTCTCTGGTGAAATTAAGTAGCCTCAGGCTCTGGATGAGTCTCCATCTGCGTTACTTTTTAATCTGTCCAGCACTGAGGTGGTGATGAGCTTTGAGAAATGCCCCAGCTAAGACCTAAGGAACATCTTTGTATCTCCAGCTGGAGCAGCTGATTTTTTCTCCTGTGCTTGTCTGCAAGTCCAGCCCTTCCCTAGGTTCCCTCCCTGTTTGCTGGGGCTGCCCAGCAGGGCATGAATGAGAGCCTCTCTTCATGACAGACTGCTACTCCCCCTCCTGCTCCCACCTCCTTTCAAAACCTCCTCTTGCCTCTGAGCTCAGCCCCTCTTGCCTGTGCTCCTGAGCTCTGCCCCTCCAGCTGGAGCCGCAGGTTTATCTGGAGGCGAGGAGTCTCGTTTGTAAGCTGAGACCCAGGAGGAGAGAAACCGTTTAGCTGCCCAGGAGAACTGAAGAGAGGCAGAGCGTGGCACAATGACGGTATTCCCCACTCTTGGGCTTCTCTTCCTTTGTCAGCTATTAGCCACAACATCAGCTCAGGTAAGAATTTTCTTTTATGTTTTATGTTCAAGAAATGAGTCCCAGGGAAAGACATACTGTAATGTGTGTATATTATAACTGCAGGATGAAATGTGGCAATAGGTAGGTTAATCTAAAGTTTATTTAAAATGTGCAAGTAGGACACTCTTGCTACTGCAGTAGCACTCTGTGCCTGGCAAACAGCTGTTTTCCTACCTGCATAGGTAGGCTTTTAGTTTGTATCCTCATGTGCAGAATCTGCAGCTTTAAACTTTCTGTAAAAGTATTGTCTTCCCATTCAGGAGTGCAGTTACAAGAGATAAAGCCTTGAGAAAGGGAGACCTGTTGATGTAAGAGAAACAATTTTCTTTTACAATGAAGTAATAAGTTGCCAGTGAGACTAGGATGTCCTGATCTGGTTCTTCGTGAGTCAGAGAATTTCTTATTCCTTCCCTCAATCAATTTTAAAACTTTACATTTATGAAATAGCATATTTAATCCTTATTCACTTCAATCATGAAGCTATATTAAACTTCCCTGAACGGTGTTAATATTATTGTCTGGGGAAGTAACTCCTCAGTGAGGTTTTTCATTGCGTTAGTGAGGAATTTTTGCAGTCTGGCTTGGGAATTCAGAGCTGCCCTCATCTGCTGTGAGCAAAGCTGCTTCCACAATGCAGCCTTTGTTCGCTAAAGCTACAGCAAGTTGCTCTCTGGAGCCCTCTCCATACAGAAGTAATTTGTTGGACCTTTCTTTCCCCCACCTCAGACCTCCTCCAAAATCCCAGATTTTCAAATGACATCCTGCTCAGAGAGGAGACTTTCCCTGTCTCGTTCTCTCTTGAGCAGTGTCTGTCTGGTTCCACCACCCCATCAGACTGCGACTGAATGCATTTTTAATGCCAATCACTCAGCACCTATTTTCCATGGACTTTGCATTTCCCCCCAAATAAAATGCATTTCCCTGCCTGCCCAAAATGAAGCATTCCTATAGGCAGTGAGGACCAAAGCCTAAAAAACCAAACCGATTTGCTTCCCAGTGACCCGGTCTCACTCCCAGCACAAGCCCTGTTAAATGGGTTGGGAGCCCTGGAGATGTGCTCAGTCAAAAGGATTTTCCAAAGAGCTTTGCTCTGGTCGTGAACTCTTGAGTCCACCCAGGATGGTGGGGGACACTGCGGGATGGAGTGGCTGTGGGACTCAGCCATTGCTTTCTTATTTAGTCTGTATGTTTCTTCTGATGCAAAAATACTCTTCTCTTTCTCTTCACCCCTGCCAATCCTTTCAGAGAGTAGGACCACAAGGCCCTCCTGGACCCCGAGGACCCCCTGGACCATCTGGCAAGGACGGCATAGATGTGAGTGCCATACGGCAGAGGGCAGGCTCAGCTGAGGGAGGGTGAGGGGTGGAGCAGAGGCAGAGCGAGCTGAACAGAGAAGCGCTTCTTGTTCTCCAGAGCCCCAATCTTTGGGCCATCCTTCAGAGGTGGATGGACCTGGAGAACCAGCCCACCTGCAAGAGACCTTGTTCTGTAAGGGTCAGAACAGTGAACAGAGCTGCTGAGTGGCGTCACTGTCTTTGCAGGATCAGTCCTCTGTCTTGAGAGAGTTCAGGACAAAGCTACTGTGTGCACAGGGATTCACAACCCTGCCTACAGAGCTGCATATTTCCCTTTCCTTGTGTAGGGAGGAGGGGGAACAAAATCTGGAAGGTTGTGTGCACGGGTACAACGTGCACCAGTGTTACTGCACATTCTGTAGTTCTGAGAGAGGATTATGTGATACTTCAGAGCATCCGCATTTCTGGAGAGCCTAAAGAAACTCTTAATATGGACACTGCTCTTACTTGTATTGGTTTTATTTCAACAGTATAAGTATGGCTATGCCTAATTTACGTTGACAGATGAGAGGTCAGAATCAGTCTCATGTGTTTCCAGACATGAGTTGCCTTTAGTGGCCCAAACAGCAAATGAAACCTTTATTCCAGTGGGCAGTTCTTTAGATGTACATATCCTGCATAGATAGAAGACTGTACCACAGGTGTTACTGGAGAAAAAAAAAAAAAAAAAAAAAAAAACTTGTCCTATTACTTTTAATTGATGTTTCCGTACAAATGAAACATTTTGCTTCAGTGCATCTGTTGGAGAAGAACTGTATTGTGTTCTGTAGTTGGCAATGGATAAGAGCATCTAATGAGTCTTCAACATATCAAATACAAAAGACCAGATTTCCATTTTGTTATTCAGTTTGAGTAGTGCTTGTATCCGTAGGCTGCTTATGATCTACGGCAAGGTTTTCTTTTAAGGCTCGTCTGAAGTAAGTTTATTGCAATTGGGCCTTTAAGCAGCCTTGAAAAATTCTATTCGTTCCATGCAGGTCATTTTCTTTTGGATAAGAAGGTAAAAAAGATATATTAGCTCCCTTGTAAATGGTGAACAAGGAGCTTTTTTGTCTGCGGTGGCGAGCTTTCACAGTGGCTATGTGAGCAAGGCTGGTCTGAAGAGAAAGCCACTAATTTGCAGCTATTCCCTCTAAAGTGTCCTTTCAACTAAAGGAGACTTTTACTGAAAATCTCTCTCTGGTTTTGTAGCATATGAAGTTCAGATCTGGTACCTTGACAGTTTCTCTCCACTGTTTTTCATGATAAAAAGCCTAAGGGGACACCCTGGAGGATGGCAAAGGATATACATTCCCGTTAGCTGCAGGGAGCCTGTGGAGTCACCGCAGCAGGATGTCAGTGTGGCCAGTGGACTTCAGGAAAGGGTGGCTGGTTTTGTATACCAAAAGAAAAAGAGGAACTTGGGAGGGACGAAGCCCTTCAGACTTCAGGTTGTAACTAACTTCTAGGTAACAGCAATTGGAAAGACACAAATCCCTGTGATTGTGTTGTTCAGCTCCTCCTTTCTACAGAATATTTGCATCTTATTCTGGAGCTGCATCAACATCACTTCTGACTGCTCTTGGAAAAAAGAAACCCGGGGAAATGTTGGTAACGTGAATCTACACCTTTTTGTCCTCTCCTAAAAGCTTTGGAAAGCTTCCTGTGGGACAGGACCAAATAACATCTAATTGTTGTGAAGAACCTAGTCCTAATAAATCAAACTGCTGCATGATGCTAAGTCTTGCAGTCCCAGTTCAAGACTTGGAGTTTGGACTACATGGGAATGGTCTGTCATTTGAACAGGCTCAAACTACATCCCTTCTACAGATGTGGGTCAGTTCAGGTGCCCTGATAATGTGGGATGGTGTCAGCTGTTCAGGGACAGTTTCTGCAGTTCAGTCAGACATTTAGACCTTTAAGGAATTACACAGGAGATTCAAAGCTGTAGCTAGTGTTGAGCACATTCATGGAGCCTTCCAGTTTAAGGGCTACTGTTTTTCTGGCAGTACCTTCCAAAAAACTACGCCATGTAAAATCTAGCACTGAATGGAGAGGAAGATGTGGAGCCCGAGTGGTAATGTCGATTCTACCACTGCAAAGAATGAAACCGTTATTGTTTTTCTTTAGTGCTGAGCCTTTTTTTTTTTTTTTTTAGCACAATCAGAACTTTTCTGGACCCTATCTGTGCAATTTTTCTAAATTCTGTAAGCCACTCCAACTGGATTGTCTTCACAGATGGCTTTGGATGAATGCTGTGTGGGAAGAGTCACTGAATGGTCCTTGAGATTGATGAGCACTGCCGAGGTGCTCAGCAGTCCATTACCATAGGCCTTGAGCTGTAAGTGGTGCATAACACACAGCTGAATTATTCAGGATATCTCTAAACAAACCTTGGATGAACCCCATAAGTACAATTTCTAGAAGCTGCTGCTTTGGTTCCTGCCTTTCAGTAGGAGCTGCAACATGAAATCTTTTATAATTATAGCCTTTAACATGCTTCACAAGCAAAATCTCTCCCTCCCAAGAATAGAAACAGCATGTTGTGATCAAAAGAATTAGCAACAAGTTCCTGTGAATTATTTCTGAGAATGTAATTCTCCAAATTGCTAATAAGCAATTGTCACTTTTGAAAAATCAAGCTTTATTTTTTTTCCACTTTTTGTCTCCTGGTTTGTCTTTAATGCAAACTTGCTAAGAAAGAGTAAACTTCCTTCCCTGTCATCAAGCACCCAGGGGAACACTTCGTTTTGCTGACAGTCTTTGCCTCTAATTCCCAGTGATCTGGCATTAGGGGTATAAACACTTATTAGGCTTTTGATTTATCTGACTGAAGTTCTGGGGCTCCTGCTGAGTCCTGCAGGGGTCCACAATAGCAGGATCAAGGTTTAAGATGGTCCTGAACAGCATTTGCTAATGCCGTGACCTTGCTGTATGGATTGCCATCATATCGGCGAGGAAAAAAAATGCAAAGGGCTGGAAATGTAATGTGTGGTAAAGGAGGAAGTAAACCACCTATGCTGCCATTTCTAGCTGCCTTTCCAAACCATTCATTGCAAAAGAAGTGCTCCTTTCATTTCCTTGGCAAGGGACCTTCCCCACCTACGATCATGATAACTATTTATGGAAAGTCTGTGGGTAAAGGACAGCAAAAGAGTTTCTTCATCAAGCCAGAGGACAACACTCCCTCTATGCAATGGCCCTCTGGTCTGAGCTGTGATCAGTCACCAATGCTGTGTGTAAATCCTTGCCTGAGCAAATCAAGGCAGCCAGTCTTGTGGAGAGCCCACAGACTTCACAGTTGCCGACACAGTAAATGCAGAAAAGTGCTATAAATTCCATGACTTCGCTTACTGCCTTATAACTGCTAATTATCAGACCCGCGGTGGGGATGGTGTTATTTCTAGCCTTGTTCAGTTAGTAACCACCATTTTTCCATATAGAGTTTCTTCTTCCAGCGTATCAATGTGCCCCATCCCCTCTGCTCGCCCACCATAACTGAGCCTCTCACAATATTTAGTGCACTTATCCTAAAGTCAGGAGTGGAGGGTCCCATCCAGAGACCTGAACTAGGACATGGAGGAGCAAAGTGATTTGGTTCGGGATGAGATGAGGAACTGAGACAAGATCGTCGAGTTCCAGCAATGCTCCTGCTTTTCACAGACAAATGCTTCTTTTGGGGGCTAACAATAAAACACAAATATCTTGTTGTCTGGGGTCCACGTGAGCTCCTGAATGACATTGCGCTGGCTGAGCTGGAAGGAGTGTTTCAAAGGCTTTTTAAATATTGTCTCCCAGATACCTTTAATTCTGTTTCCATTAGGATCAGAAAAAAATGAGCACTTTAAATATATATATATTTAATAAAAATTGGGTTTAATCCAGATCGTGCAAGTGGATGAGGTAGAAATTAGTTGGGGGTTTTGTTCATTTGGTTTTCCTGTCAAAGTTCAGTCATGAGAAGAAAATTGCTGGAGACTGTTCTTCGCTTTCTGATAGTCTCCAGCTCCTGGCAATACCACAATTTCATAGTATGTCCTGGATAACTGGATCTTACTGCATCTGTCTGTTTCATCAGGAAGATGTTTGAAAACCTTAATAGCCATCCAGCTTCCTCAATGCCCCACTTGCTGTTAAGTTAAAGTGCAAATAAGTATATGTGGAAAGAAATGCAGATGTTGGGCACGGTTCAGAATGCTCTGGTTCTCTCTGGGAGGCTGAGGATGTGGGTTTCTCTTATCTGCTATTGTAGATGTGGAAAAGGCTATCCAGGTTCATCCTGCTTTAGGAGGTAACAGGATCCAGAGCATCACCTTTATCAGACTGAGTGTGTAAATCTTGGGGCGGGAATGAAGGGAGACGTGAGCACTGTGACAGTTGGGAACACCACTGTTGCAAGAAGTCAAAAGAAAGACGACGTTCTTCACTAACACTGAGGTCTTTTCTCTTTCATTTAGGGCGAGCCGGGCCCTCCTGGTTTGCCAGGTCCACCAGTAAGTATTATCTGGTTGATATCAACTTGTTCATCCTTTTAAGGAGTAGTACCGTACAAGAGCTAAGACTTAATGGTTCACTTTCCTCTTGATTTGCGGCAGAATTTCCATAAGGGATACACAGGAGCAGAGATACTCAGCACTGGTCCTGGGGACAAGCATGTTCTCCTGCTTCATTGCTAGAGAGAGGATATGCCTGAAATAAAGCACATGCATCACCAATATAACAAAAACTGGAGCCTAGCCATATATGCATGGTTATTTTTGGCGTCAGTTTGAGTCTGCTTCAGCTCCTCGATCTGTCAAGTGGTGCTGAAAGCTGTGCCATGTGGCACAGCTCTTTGCTTTGGGCCCTGTACCCATCTCTTTCTACTTCTCTAGGAACAGCTTAAGGGTAACTGTATGTGTAAATGATTAATAGTGTTGCAGAGAGCTGAGCTAAAGCATTGAAATGCTTTTAGGATTTGTATACAGATTCATGACAAGTTTCACCTCTCTGGAGGAATTCTTCCATGTTGTTTGGTGTAAGATCAACACACAAACAAATGAACTTCCACCTTATAGTTTTTATCAATGTATGGCACATTTCTGTTGTTGTTATAATATAAGAATTGCCTGTTTTCTCATTCAGGGGCCAAAGGGTGCACCAGGGAAGCCTGGAGCAGCTGGTGAAGCTGGATTGCCTGGCCTTCCTGGAGTAGATGTGAGTGTTTTTGTCATCTTCTATTAGATCATTTAAATACTTCATATAGGCATGAATGTTGTCCCACAGTGTCTCATCAACTTTCTCCATGTCTACTGGAGAAGCAAAGTGGGTACTAGATCTACATGTCTTACGTATCAGGAGAAATTTTAAGAGTTAAAAGCATCTCTAGATTGAAATAAGCAGTATGAGAACAATTTTGAGATATGTAACTGGTAGGACGGCACTGTTACAATGAAACATTGCAGTTCTTCAGAGGTGCGCTGGTTAGGTCTGGAGAAGTATGGGCGTCTGTTGGCATTTCTGGAGCAAACCCATTCAGCCTTATTTTAGAAATCCAATCTTATTAGCTTGAGGCTTGCTGGTCACTGGCCTGGGTTTTTCCCTAAAGATTTGGACAGGGGACTGCACACAGTGAAATTTTCACAGCTTACCAATTTCCTGCCATGGTAACTGAGCATGGGTAAGTTTTTAGTACACTTTTGTTTACTTCAGGCTGAGAGGAGGCATTTAGGCAGCTTCCACAGCTAAGCTGAAGGACAGCAACTCAATAAACTCCAGTAACAAGACCACTCGATAGTGTTCATCCACACTTAAAACGCATAGGGAACAGTACAGATAATTTACTTCTAATCCTCTCTCTTGTGATTAATTACAGACAGAAATAAAGTCGTTAGGCTTTCCTGAGAGCTTGGAATATGGGTGATTTGTGATAGTGACAGGGATTTGCTACAGCTCTTATTACTGTGCTTCTCTATCTTCACGTTTTTCTTTTATTTCCACAGGGATTAACAGGAACTGATGGCCCACCTGGCCCAAATGGGCCTCCAGGAGACCGTGTGAGTACCACATTAGATCCCAAGTCCCTTTAAATCAAACATTGTCCTTGCTTGTATTGATGACTTCTCATTCCTTTGTGAATTGGTGACATTGTGGTGTTGATGACGGTGACTTATTTTTCTGCAAACCCTCGCAGAATGCTTGGGCCCTTGAAATGAAGCCACAGATGGCTTTTCTGTAGGCAGGGCATGACAGCCATGTTTCTTTCAGATGGTTTTGAATGGGCTTGGATAGCCTCAGTGGGAATACTAGGGCAGAACAGCTCTTGTGGTATTTTGAGCATCTAAAAAGCTACCTGAAGCAGTCAATAGACTTAATTAAGAAGTTTATCAAAGTGAAGCTATTTTGGCTTTAATTTGCAGTCTGAGTACACAGCTCTGTTATGGTTATAGTTACTGCTGCTGTGTATTAACTGTTTAAACTTTTGCCTTTCATTAATTCGGGGGCTGTCCATAAGGTTGACATTATTAGTTGCTTTGGCACAGACTTCCCTAGCCTGTGTAGCAAGAAATAAGCGGTTTTTCTTGCTTCCTGCATATTAAAGCTCTGCTGAGGGGGCACCACAGAGATAAATTGACTGCCTGAGATGTTAAAGATGTCCTTCAGATCATCTACAAAGGGGCCAGAAAGACACTTAGGTCTCCATTATGATACTAAAAACAAAACATAAGTGAGCCATTTAGCACAGATTTTATCCAGTGTGGCTATCTGCCTGTCTCAGGCAGGGAGATAAGGGTTGTATCCAGAGCTGGTCCACCATTGTCTTGAACATGGGGCAGCAGTGGTGGGCTGAACATATATCACAATGTGCAGAGGTTAAAAAAAGAAGGTAGTGCTTATGGAGGACTTTTCTAGTATGTTCAGTGTTTCTCAATAATCTATTTTTTTTCCCCAGGGAATTACCCAAAGTTCAAAACTGTGAGTTGTCTCTTTTAGTTGAAGAAATGAGTGTTAGAGCCACGTATCTTTGATACACTCTTCTTCCTTTCCCACGTGCAAGGCAAAGTTTGCTTGGCCACTGGGGAAGTTGAACCCAAACATCTTGATCGCAGCTCTGAGCCTCCATCTGTCAGCGCTGAACTAAAAAGCATCTCCCGCACTTTTCCTCAGGCTCACCTTTCTCCCCAGAGATCCAGGGCTGCCTGTGGCAAGAGTCCAGCACCTTCTGGGAACCGATCTTTGATTTTTAAAGTGGAATAGTTCAGGACCACACACAGAAGACTGAGAATTTTTGTGCCCTTGTTTCATGTTCGGTGGTAATATTTGCCCGTGCCCGCTTTAGCACACAAACTCCTAGTTTGCAGGGTAATGGAGCAGATAATTTCTGGGCACAAGAACTTCCTCTTCAACTGTTCAGGAAAAGCTCACAAACACAGTTTTAGCACACAGTGTTACCGTAACTATGTGCTCTGATTTGACATGCGTTCCCATTCTTGTAACTCAGTCTGTCAGCAGGGGCAAACTGGGGACTTGTCATTTATGGGAGCTTTTCAAGGTCAGTGGTCCATCTGGAAAATTATTTTAATTGGTCTAATAAAAACCTGGAAAAAGAAAAGAAGCTCTAAAAGCTCTAGCACTCTAAAAGGGCAGCATCATTATTCTGACTTTCTTTCTTCTGCCCGAGTTTAAGAACATATTTAGGTCTTACAGGAATTCTGAAATAAGCAGGTGTCTGCTGACTGTTGTGGGATTGAATTCTTGCTTAACACTATGACTTCTTCTGAATAAGTATGTATTTCTGAATTGGAGTGTCTGAGAGTGAAGGTGTTTGGCATATGGAAGTGGGCTCCTAGAAGGCAGTTTTTAGTAATACATTATTGCTAAACATTTCCTTTCCTCTATATGCCATGCTTCAGTCCAGCAGTGATTCATGTCTGACAAAGTATTGTGAAGCTGGCATAACAAAACGGCTTTTATCTTAAATATGTGTCAGTCACAGCATGCATTAGCTTTTCTCATGATTCTGTTTACAGACTGATCAGATCAGGCCTATTTTTATGTTGTTGTTTTTTCAATTAAAAAATACTTCATTTTTCTCCAGGAATGAGCTATGTTTTGACCTCACTGCTAGATACTGATGTCTTTTATTGGAAAGTTTGCAAAGGCCATTTTGAAGTTTGGTGCTTTACACTAAAAGCAATGAGGAAAACATCAACAAATCAGTGGATTTCTAAGCAATTGACAGTGCTTTAAAATTACATAATTACTCATTAATTTATGAATTCATAATGCCATATTAATCAAGTATTTCCTGTGCTCAATAGTTGTATATTCATCAAATATATTACTTTAAAGTGGAAAATTATGGTAAGATTGTTTTCTAATCAAAAAAGAAAGAACATTGTTATCAGGAGAATGAGTTGAGTCAGACTGTTATTAAAATGGAGGTGTAAATTAGAGTCTCTCACTTAAATTTAATGGAGTCGCATCAGCTTGCTCAGGAACTCAGTGATTCATTACTGCACCAAAGATGTTCACTGCTGAATGCTCCACCCTACACCCTCAAAGATATCAAAATTAAGGAGAGTAAAATGCCAGCATTTGGCACTTTGGGTACACTGCTCACCTTTTGGCATGTGGGCCAAGGCAGAAGGGGGCTAGAAGGGGGCTATGCAGCTGTTTGTTTTTTGTTTTTTTGTTTTTTGGTGGGGGGGCAGGATTAGGCTGTAAATCAGTAGGTGCTAGGAATTCTGTGTTTTTACAGGAAGAGATCTCAGCTTGTCCCATAGGCGTCAGTGGTTATAAAGACTTCAGCCTAAAGATAAAAGTGACTGGAAGAAAACCAGGGTAACGTGCAGCAAGAAAAATGAATGAGCTGACATTTGTAACAGAGTTGATTTTTATTGGATTATAGTTCTTTCCTCACAAGACTAGTCTTAATGAGGCACTTGAGTCCTCAGTATCTTTCTCTTTAGATTTAACAAGGGAAAACGTTTCTAATCTCATTTGGTATGCACAACATTAGGAAAAGGCTGCAGTCACCACTGGAATCAGCACTGTGTTGGGATGCTTTCCAGGTCTGCCCATCTGCCTTGTTCCTGTGGCCCTAGGGGTAGATACAATCTATTTCCAGCTCAGGAAATGGTTCTCAAGATGTTTTTGGTAGAGCATTTTGGGAAATTTGGGAAAACAGGTTTGGTCGATCCAGCTGGTGAGAGGCTGAGGAAGGCTTTGCGTTGCAACAAAGGGATTAAGGTCTGGCTGGCTGTATTATTATCTTTTGTTAAGCAGGAATTTAGCAATTTCAAGAATGACTTAATTCTAGTCTAAGACTTAAGATCACCAAACTTTAGTCAAGCTTAAGAGGAAAAATGCAAGTTGGGAAAAGTAGATTGGGGATTTGCCAAGAAAACTAGTGAAAAGGGAGAAGCTGCCAAGTCTGAATGGAAGTGTATGAATTAATAAAATTCACTAGAACAAATCCAAATCTTGCAAATAATTCCAGATAATTTAGTCACTGTGTCTACATCATGAAAGTACTATGAATGAGAATATTTCAAATTAATTAAATTCCGTTTATGAACATTTAGCTATTCATGGAGGCTAATCTGAAGCCTGCTGTGACTTGCAGAGGTGTCTAGTCTTTTAGGAGTAGCTCATGTTTTAATCTCTACTCTCTCTTGCCCAGTAAATGGTGAAGAAAGTTGTTGGGGCCAGTTCGGAGCATCATCCCTACTGTCTTAAAATGTTCTTCAATCAAGTAATTAATCAGGAATGACAGAATCATTATCCATAAGTTTCTGTCCTTATATTTTTAAATTCAGCTGAGCATCTTCAGTTCTGTGCTGTTTCTATAAGACACTGCTGGAGTTTCCAAGCAGAGAGTATTGTCAAGCAGAGCACACACTGGCATCTTACCGTCTGGGAGTTTTGGTTTTATTTCTGATTGACCTGCTAATTTGCAATCTATTGTTTTATTCCTGTAGGGTGCATTAGGACCTTCTGGGCCACCTGGACCAGCGGTAAGTAACTCCTAGAACTGCATATGTAAATGTGGTGTGTAATACTATGCCAGAACCTGCACCAAGAGAAGATGGGAAGCCTTGTATCCCAAAGAGATCAAAGCCTGAATTAGTGAAAATATTGTTTTAAGTATTTAAATATGTATGCTTGAGCTGTTCTGGTAACACAAGGCCTGTTCTTAGTCTCTGAGATGTTATAAAGCAACCTAACTTGAGATAAAGATTAGCATATCAAAGCTTCCTTCTATTAGATAATGTCTATTGTATTGTGAAAGAAAAAGAAATAGATTGTTTCATATATTAAGCTGTTTGGCTGCACACACATTACTGGTCATTCCGTGCTCATTTTGAAATCCATATTGCTTTGTTAAACATCTCATTATCTATTGGCAGGTCACATTTAGTTTTTGATGTCTATGTTGATGGAGTAATAGAAGAATCATGCTAAGTTCATAATGACCAGAACTGATGTCTCTGTAAAGAAAGCCCCCCTTAAATCCCTTTCATCAAATCAAATGATGACTGTATATCCACATTCAACATCAAGCCTAAGGGTCCCTGTTTCTTCGTGAAGCTGAGCTCAATGGCAGAACTTGCTATGCTGATTCAAATATTCACATTCATCTGATGCCATGAGCAGATGTCACCACATCTTGTTTCTTGCTAATGTAAATGTGCTCTCCAGGCACAGGAGCAGAGCAGGAGGGAAAGACTCACAAGTCCTTCACTGGCATGGTGGCATGGCACGTCTAGGCATCTATTTTGTTAGATGGCCACAGCTAACTCAGTACCCCACTTCCTTGTCACTACGTGTGGATCTTGCATTGCCGGGCTTCTAGCGGGTGTCAGTTGAGATGAGGTCTCAGGAAACAAAAAATGCATGAAAACAGAGAAAGCAGATAAATAAACTAGAATGTTGTAATGTCATAAATGTCTGCGTCCCACTATCATGTCACTGTATGTGCCTTTATTTAGAGAATACAAATTATTAGAGGTAACAAAAGGATTCATTAAGACTCTAGCTGTGCTTTGATTGCAAATTACAATAATTGGGGGGCAGGAGAGTGCTGTGAAAACTGAAAGGAAAAAAAAATTAAGAAGCATTTTCCAAGGTGCTGCTCTTCCTCCTGTATGTTCAGTTTCTAAGTGATTTTTTTACCATTTCAAATGTTGTTTCCAGGGCAAAGGACTACCAGGACCTCCAGTAAGTAATGAGTCTCTTTTTCAAAACAAATATTTAAATTACTATGCTAGCTTTATTGGATACTCTGATTTTTTTTTAATCTGAATGTTACAAACCCACCCCAGGTCTTGGGTCCCTTTTTTGTGCTGGGCAGCTGGGTATGGAGTCCTGCAGGTTGGCAGCCTTGTGGGCTTTTTATATGTATCTTAACCCCAAGGCAGCTGGCCACTGATGTTAATTCAAGGCAGAGCAGCCTTGTAATTGCTGGAAGTGGCCATTTCTGGAGCAGCTTTTGTTCTGTGGGCTGCGTGTCTCAGAGCTGCCCTGGGTCACTGGGGGCAGATGTTGGCAACACGTGACAATAGCATGCTCCATGGGAAGGTGGAGCATAAAGAAGGACGTGCATTGGCAAACCAGTTGTCTGGGTGCAGGCTCTTTTGGGGTATTAGACAAATGAATGCACAGCCAAACTGTTCAGCCCTGGGCTTTGGCACCTACGTGAGGTTGCCAAGGGTGTAAGGCTTTTTTCTCTGTTCAACAGGGGCCTCCAGGACCCAGTGGGCTTCCAGGTGGAAATGGATTTCGGGGTCCTCCTGTGAGTTTCTCCCACCATTTGATCCCCATTTACTGAACATACCGCAACCACAGAAGAATGAGGTTCATTTCTGGTTTCTTTCTCTGTTCTGGAAGCATGAGGCACAAGGCATCACAAGCTCTACATATGCCCACGGGCAATGCTATCCCTTGTATCAGCTTGTGTAGGGTCACTCCAGTCTACCAGTGCAGTGCCAAAGGCGTGCAGCTGCTTGCAGCCGTATCTTCTTTTATCAACGATGAGTAACAACAAAAGAGCAGCCAATGTCACAAGAGCAAAGGTCAGTCACCACTGGCATGTGCTTTCAGCATCCTCAATAAGAAGCTGTTGAGCAGAATGGGTCTGATCTGAGGGAGCCCATTCTGCAGAAGCATACCATCATTTTTGGATGCCCACGGCTCCACTGGAGAGGTACAGAGACAGTAGGAGCTGGGGTGTAGGTACAGAATATGTTCTTCCATCCTACTCCCTATACTTGCATATGCATCTGCTATTCTCTTTGCAGCTATAGAAGCCTCTGCAGACTGAAGGGTGCAATTTAGTCCAATTAGAGATATCTTGCCTCACATGCACAAATATGCAATGGTATTTGGTAGCTATCCTTCTTCTTCCTTGACATTTTCATCTAAATGGTTAAGAAGGGAAAATCTTTCTATTTTTCTCTCTTTTTAGGGGCCTTTTGGTCTGCCAGGATTCCCAGGGCCTCCTGGACCACCTGGACCTCCCGTAAGTTGAGATTTGCAAATAAATGTGAGAAACTTCCCATGGGGAGTCCAGAATTTTCATCTTGCTGCCAGAACGTGCGTGTTTCATTTGCTGAAATTGCCATGAGCACTCCCTCTCCAGGCTAAGTTCATCAGCCTGTAAACACTGTGCCCCGAGGAGAGCAGTGGCTTTTCACTGGCTGCACTTCGGTGTGGGGATTTTCTCCTGTTTATTATTTGTTCTGTAAGGCGTGGACAAACCCAGTGATGTCCAGGCTTTCTGGCATAGATCACAGTGGGGCCTTCTTGTTTCCCTGTCTGGGAGCCCCTGCTACAGGCACAGACTCCACCAGGAGCCCGTATTGTAGGTGTGTGTGTTCTTGTAGTGCCAGCAAGGGCTCTGGAAACCTGCAAGTCTCTATTTTGTTTTTTCTGGAGTGTCTTTGGAGGGTCAAATAGGATCAGGAGGCGCAAAGGTGCTCTCCTCAAATTGCTGCCTTCATGGCATAATGCTCAAGGATCTTTCCTAAGCTCAGCTGTGCATTTATAGCTCATGTCTGACATGTGCATTTTGAGGACTGGTGCAGCTCATAACACTCTGGGTTCAGGGGCTGCATTTTGCACCATGTGGCTAGGTATCTGCCTTGTGCTGATTCAACTGAGCTGGGTTTGTAAAGTGTGCTTTCTAGAGACAATATTTCTTCTTTGTGTTTGTCTAGATGTATTTAAAAGACCACATTTTATGAATTTCAGGGTCTTCCAGGCATCCTTCCTGATGGCGGTGGGGACCTTCAGGTAGGTTTTTCTTTATGTAGCATGAGAATATTTTTTGTTCTAATCCCTGATGTGGCTTTTCATTGACATACTTGGGTGAAGGTCAGAGCGCTTAACGTGCACCATTCAGACCTGCAGATGGGTCTAAACTGTCATATTGCAGGATGCATAAGTGTTGCATGAGTAGGTGTTTACAAGACTAAAATGTTCTTTCAAGGAGGTAGATATGCTAGTGCTGATTTTTTGCTTGATCTTTGCTTTCCAGTTTGATTCCCAAAATGCAGGTTTTGCGTACATTCTTCATCTACAAAACGACTTTAGCATTTGGCAAGTGACAACAGCTTTTCATGCATCTGTTTCCAATCTTGCTTTGCAAGAGAAAAGGTCATGTGTTTATTTCCATGGATGGTGGCACTGGGTTCCTATGGGCATATGCTTTGTTTAGACTTTCTTCCTTATGAGAATGTCTTGATTCCTTTCTTTCAAGGGAATGAAAGGAGTGTTAAGTCCATGAACGATGGAAGTGACATTTCCAGATTTCACAGCTGTTGTTGTGACAGCATCTTTGGTTTTCTAATTGGCATGCCCCAAAAAAACTCAGAGTCAGTTTAGACTACCTTATGGCAAGTCACATGGAAGTTAATAGAAAAGGATACTATTTCTGCAATTTTAATTTAAGTTACCCTGTGGAATATACTAGAAAATTAAATGCTTGCTACAGAGGTGTAGTCTGAAGTTTTATTAAAAGAAAAAATAAGCAAATGAAAGAAAAGCTGCAGAAGAAAATCTTGTTCCCTATTTGTACAGTTTTAAGAATATTGCCTTTGGAACCCCCATTAAATTTCCGTGCATGCTCTGATTTGTTCCCAGTCAAACTAGAGTTCCCACCAGGGGCTCACCCAGCCCTAGACATCTGCAGATGCCAGCTTATTGGTATTTGGGTTAATTTTCTATAGGTCGCCTTCTGATAAGCTCTAATGCTTGCCCTTGTTTCAGTTAGGTGAGTTGCCGCATGGAAATCAATAGTGGTCAATGTGTGCATAGAATTAAATATGTTCCTAATGATTTGCAGGGTGCCTATCCATCTTTACTGGGGAATTTTTGGCTTGTGGACAACTGTCAGCCTTCAGAATTTCTCACAGTCCATGCAAGCATGCTCAAAGTGAAGCTGACCAAGCATAAGTCATTATTTTGTCAGTTACAGGGGGCCTGAGGACCTGTTTAGGATCCCCTTACTGTAGGGAAATGCCAGTGAATAAATTATGCTATGAATGGATTAGTTAGTGGATTTAGAGCCAAAACCCACTAATGTTTCCAGACATGGCCTTTTCCCCTCTCCTTAGTAATGAAACCAGCTTCTGTGGATGTGCTGTGTGTATTTGATAAACCAGAGTGCTTCTGTTTCTTGCAGTGCCCAGCTCTGTGCCCACCAGGTCCTCCAGGTCCTCCAGGAATGCCAGGGTTCAAGGTAAGAAAAATGCCACCTGCAGATACAAGGGTCTATCTCCTAAAATAAATGTTACCATGATCCCCTGGGATAAAACTGTTTTACATGCAGTACATGTCTCCACATGTAGTCTCCACACCTCTCCAAATAAGCCATGCATTTGCCTGAGTTTATGGCAGAAAACCCCTAAAGCAGCCAAGTGTGAAGTAAGAGGAAGATGAGGGGCTTGATCCTGCCCTCTTTGCATGAGCTGCCTCAAGAACAACGTGCTGCCTTCTCAGAGTTCAGAGAGCTGTAAAAGTCTCATCAGTTCTTAAACTGTGCTCACAGACACTGTGAACAGAGCTACCCATTTTACTGTAGCAAGAAATAACTTATATGATTAAGTACAATTTAATTGTCATTTTATACCCAGTGTAGCACCAGGCAGCTTTCTGTTTGTTGTTTGATTTTGGTACATAAATTTGAGGTTGCAGCCCTCAGGAAACCTCACTCAACAGTCAAACCTCTCCTTCTCTGTATGCCCTGCCGTGATTCATACGAATTCTGTACAGTAGATACTCTCCGGGTGGAGAGTGAAGGGTGTTACTAGGGTCTTTTTAGCAAGTTTTAGCAGAAGTTGGAACACCTGGGATGTACTCTCAATTCCTCATGAACTGAGCTTTTGAAGGTCTGTTTGGCCTCTTAACTGAGTCATAGATATCATTAGAAGCATGCAATATTTAGGGTATAACTATTCAAAATTCATAGCTTATGAAATGGAAAAACTCATGAAAGTCTCCAATTATGATGCAAATGATGCACAGGACCTCCCGCATGGCTGCGTGGCTGCAATTAATCTGGGTCTCTTACAACAATAATAGGAAGGGGGGAGCCAAGAAGCGAATTGAATTTGGGCTTATATAAAAGATTTCAGTGGGACATGGATTTCATTTCAAGCCTGATGATGCCAACATTAAAGATGACTTAAACAAAAAAAGAGGCTAAAGATGCAGAACATGATTTTCAGAAATGTCTCAGCCCCATTTTCAAAAGTGATAGAAACTGAGTTCTGGTAACTGACCCATAATTGAGAATTGCATCTGGAGACCTGTAGCATACTCTCAATGCAACTCACTCTTGAAAACGAGATCTGAGTTTTTCCTGAAACAAGATAAATTCTCACACAATGATACATAACAGGACCGACAGGAATGGTGCATGGCTAATTAACCCCAGAAGTGACCTTGATTTGCACATTTACAGCACATATGTAGATTATTTTCGTAGTCCTTTTTGTTATGTGGGTTTAGGTCTTGTAGTTACCTAACAAAATTTAAATTTTGAAACAAGACTGTACTGGAATGTGGGTAATTTGAGCTCTTATTTCTAGGGACACACTGGTCACAAAGGAGAACCTGGTGAAATAGGAAAAGAAGGAGAGAAGGTAAACTTCAATCTAAGGGGGGGGGAACTATTCTCTTTAAAAGCACCATATCAAATGGTTTCTTCAAGAAGGCAGGGAGATGTAAGGCAATTGGCTGAACAGCAAAGAGAAGCTATGACTAAAGTGTACTTGCTTCCATTGCTGTGCATGTATGTCTGTGTGCTAATACTTCACAAAAATTCGTCTTCCCAATAGTAATAATGTTAAGATCAGTTCAACAAGTTAACTCCTATTGTTTCATATGCAGGGATGTCAGCTCAGGAAAAAGCCCTGCATTAATCACTCAGGTAAATTCCTGACTGATCAAGTGTTCTTGCACGTAGAAGAAATTGCATATGATGTAGAAGAAAAAACTGAAGCAGAAATCTGGGTGGGAGGGAGCTCAAGAAGAAATAAGATGAGAAGGTACCTGGTTTTGGGTTGGCAGGTTCATGCTATCTCTCCTCTTGTCTAATTAATTTTTCTCTCCCAGGGCAACCCTGGCCCTCCAGGTCCTCCAGGCATTCCTGGCAGTGTTGGCCTGCAGGTAACACCTACTCTTCAGACTGGTTCTCATGAACTTTTTACTGTAAAATGGAACACAGCCATCGATCATTTTGCATTGCACAAACAGCTCTTGCCTCTCCATAAAAACAGACGCAAAAGTTGATGCTGGTGAAAAAGTAAAATCATATTGGATTCACTGAGCTTTAATTCAGGTCTTGCTTTTGGCACCTCAACTTGGATGAAACATCTGAACAATAGCTGCTACCTTGGTACTCTGGTAGAGCCCTGGACACTTTTGCCTGGATTTGAGGCTGAGCTCTGGGATGGCTTGACAGCCTTGCAAGTGGGCTGGAGAGAGCAGGCACTCTAAAAGCGTGTTCACATGGAGTATCTCCACAGTGTTACTTGCTTCAAGATCATCAATGAAGGGGGAAAGGTCTTGTCTGTGCATCAGAAGGCTGAGCTTTCTGCCACACCTCAATGTTTCTTAAGGTTTTGTGTGTTGATGAGTTGCTGTATCATTCTGTTCCACCGTTTTGTGTTTGAACAGTGATTGGGTTTTAACTGATTTGTTTTCTTAATTAGGGTCCAAGAGGACTAAGAGGCCTCCCTGGTCCAATGGGTCCAGCTGGCGACAGAGTAAGAAAAACTTTCTTCTGATTTCTCTCACCACCGATTTGTCCCATCGAGATGGCAGGTGTCCGTTTGCCCTTACTGAAGACCACTGGGGAACTTGTAGAGATGCAAAGTGCAGTCTCTTTCCTGCACACACACTAAACAGAACAACCTTCCACAGGCAGTATGAGCCTACGTACCTGAGGGATTGAGAGGATCAAGCCCAGCATTGATTTAAACATTCAAGGACAATGTTCTGTCCTTGCAGGACTGACAATGGTAAAGAGTCTTGCAAAAAATTGAGAAATATATCATGAATGTTTCGCTTTCTGTTCTGTCTCTTTACAAGAAAAAGCCAAAGAACCTCTGATGGACAAAGATTTTCAGGACACGGAAAGTCTCATCAATGAGAACAGGGTCAATCTGTCTCATCATGGTTTTGGACTTTTGCCAGAGTCCCTAGACCATTGGCCTAGAGGCTGAATGGTTTTGAGTTTGATAAAGTCATGCATTTATTTACGAACAAGTGTGTTAGCAAGATATCAAGGCCATGAATGATATCAGTGTATTGCAGACATAATGGTGGGGAGATCCAAAGTAAAAACCTGCTTATTCAGAGGGGGATCTTTTTGCAAGACTGTATTACAAGCTAGCAAGAAATATGGGGTATCTTTCCAGGGTTTTGTGTGTTTTCTTAGACTGTGGTATGATGTTGGGATATTGTTACTTTACCCTCTGCCAACAACAGTATTATAGGGATGTATTATTCTTTGCAGGGTGACATCGGTTTCAGAGGGCCACCTGGAATCCCAGGACCTCCAGGGAAAGCTGTATGTATCTGCTTGGTGGCCCCGCCTTCCACAACCACAGCCTAAAGTTGATCCTTTCTGCACTAAACTCTTCACTGCCAATGAACAGTGAACAATGAACACTCTGCCAATGAACTCCATCGGATTGTTCCCATCACATTTTTCCCTCCAGTTAGAGCAGTGTTATTTCACCTGACCCAGATTTCATGATGTCTTTCTATTTGTCCTGCCCCATGCCCATTCTTCCAGAATAAGTTCCCCACATTTCCATTGCTCTCTATTCTTCACTGTTCTTCCGTGAACATCAACAGCTATGGGCAAGCACTTAGAGAGGGGCATCTGTATTTCTTTCCTGTCTTCTACCTGGGTATGGGAAGAAGAGTCGTGAGGAAGAATCAGAAGCATTATCATGAGTTTGGGCCTGGTCTGTGCCCAAGTGCCAGCAGCTCACAAGAACTTCTGCTACAACCAGAATTAGTCAGTTGTGTATTAAAGACGCAGCCTTCATCCTTTTGCATACCTCTGGGGGGAAGTGCAGGAGAACACAGAACCTGTAGACTTACCTGTGGATAGACCCCTGTACCCTCCTTAGTGTGCCCAAATACAAGACCAGAGCTGCATCTGGAGAATTACAGCCTCTCTAAGAGCATTTTCCACTGGCCTGCCACCCGGTTTCTCTTCAGTGTGGATAATGTGACACCCACTTTACACCAGACACCTTCACCTATTTATAGCAGCCAACACACTGCAATCTGTATTGACCCCAAGACAGTACCACCCTCTAGGGACCTTCCCTAGTCTTCACAATTATGGAGTAAATTCATCTGAGCTAAAACAAAATGAGGTGCTTACTGTCCATCGAACACTTAATTACAACAAGCAGGATCTAGGCAGTGGACGTGAAAGTTTTTCTCCTACCCTGTTTCTGGTTAAAGAAAATGCTTCAGTGAATAAAGGGGAAGATGGTGTCTGCACTGAGGGATTGCTTGCAAAGTCCTTGCTGCAATTCATCCATGTGTCAGGAATTACAGAGTGTAACTGAGAAAGTACAGCCAAGCTCCTAGGGGAATGTGTATGCTCACTCCTCTACTAATGCCAGCAAACAGCACAAAAAACTTCATCATTTACACTCTTGAAACATTAGTCTTTGTCAGTGTGAAGATACTTAATGGCTTTTCCCCTTTTGTTTTAGGGAGACCAAGGAAACAAAGGACCTCAAGGATTCAGAGGACCCAAAGGTGATACTGTAAGTGCAGTAAACATCCGTCTGCTCCAGTAATGGACGTGACATTCAAAGCAGTCTGTCTGGCAGCTTTATTATGACTTGTCCTTCGTGGTTTATTTTTTAGCACTTTGCAGTGTCCATTCTTAAAGCACAGTAGAATTTGAAAACTTGTTACTGGCTGAGAAGCTGGTGCAGGGAGATGACATTGGCAGGGGCTAACTGGAAGTCCTGGCTGGGAGATTGGTTTGCTCTCAGTGCTGTCTGTTTTCTGATGTTTTATCTAATTCTATCTGTAAACAGAGACTAATTGTTCTTATGCATCCTTCTAAAGTACTGTGGGCACTGTGAATAAGAGAAACTAAGTAGTGGTAATAATCTTTCTACATGTATTATAGTTTCAAAATGAATTGTTATTTTTCTTCAAAAAAGAAAATACTTTAATTTATTCTTTTAGTCAGATGATATTTAACCTTAGATACTTCCTCTCAAACACAGTCCAGGTAAAAGTGATGAAAGTATTCCTCTCAGAAATGAGATATTAAGTCTTACTAAAGATGTGTAAGCGGTAAGATACCTAAGCGCTTCTTACAATCTTGAGCACAGGGATCAGATCTTACATCTCCATCACCTGAAACAATCGAGAATTTTCCCCGATGCTGCAGCCAGCATTCGGTCAGTTTTCTGGTGCGTGCTACAGGAACCACCATACCTATATGAACAGGACAGAAGCCAGTGCAAACTGAAAGAAATGTCCCTGCAAAGTTTGAGGATTATCTTTGTTTACTGATTGTTCATAAGGGTTATGTCCTGGATAATGCAGGATTTATTGTTGATTTCTAGGGTAGACCTGGACCAAAAGGAAACTCAGGGGCTCGTGGACTCATAGGAGAACCTGTAAGTCAATTAAGTAGGATGTAAGTCTCTCTGGCTTGCTTGCAGATGACAAAATAAAACATGATAGGAGGAATCTTGCATCTTAAAGTCTTTGTTATCAAGCTTCTGCTCTGTGGGTCTGTGTAACCTTCAGAGTAATCCTGGTTGGAACAAACTCTAGTTGCACTGCTCTTAATGAAATATTTTCCAATTTCCCAGAACAATTGGAGATGGACTCAGTGCCAAAAGCTTCTTTGTTGCGAATGTGTTTTGCAAACCGCAGTGTCTGCCTTGTAACCTTAGCCTGCATTGTGCATGGTTGCAGGGCATACCTGGCAAGGATGGACGGGATGGAGCTCCTGGACTCGATGGTGAGAAGGTTTGTAAAGTCCTACTTACACACTGTGCAGGAAAGATTTCTGTTACTGTCCCATGTGTGTTGTAAAGCTTCCAATGCTTGTCAAGAAAGAGCGCTGCTGGAAAGCTTTTGCTTCTAGAGAATTTTCCAATAGTGTAACTAGTGAAGAAGAATGAAGTTGCTTATATTAATTAATCCCAAGGAAATTCCCTAAAGAAGATGCACATAGGGGCCATGTACATACGATCTAAACTCAGCTATGTCCCTATACTTTGTGGTTCTTATTGGCTGACTGTAGGCCTTCAGAGATGCCTTTTCAGAGCTGTTGACAGAGGCATCTGGTTATTTTAATTGCCTGTAGACAAAGTGCTGTCAGGTTCTAGTTGCCTGGTTTTTGAATGGTGATCCCACAGGAACATGCACCATGTGCTGCCAAGGAACAAAAGTTTTTGGATTAAGGCTGGGAGCTGCAAGGGGACTTGGGAAACACCTGGGAGCTCTGAGCACCCGACAGCCTTTGTGTCTACTGGGTGCCCACCTCCTGCAGGTGCAACAGGCTCTTGGTCCTGCACATATAGGGAGGGAGAAGATTACAAATGCCTATATGGGAATGTGTCCCCTATCTGTGTCAGACCATTTTCCAGTAGCAGAGGGTCCCTCCTAACCTCTTGATATCCACAGGGTGATGCAGCTCGTATGGGTGCTCCTGGAGAGAAGGGGCCAAATGGACTTCCTGTGAGTATGGCAGCATGACTGGTTGCCTTTGAGGTGTTACAACAGCACGGCCTGTTTACAGAGATACTGCTCTGGGAGAGGGGAGCTTCATTTTGCGCATAGTCTCACAAAGGGCCCCATTTAAACCAAGATGAAATGCATTTTCCCACCATACAGACAGGGAGCAGCATACAAGACAGGATGGAAAATGTCTGAAGTAGCACCAGATAGTAATACCCTGGCTTTTGGCTACTCTGGCCCAATATAAAATCTAAATCTGAAAGGGATTTTCTCTTTCCCATCCCAGTGATGTGCATCCCTTATGCAGGGAGGTAAAATCTGGGGTACAACTGACCATGATTCAAAAGTATGCTGAGCTCTGTCCCTGCCTTACTAGTGTTTATTGGCAAAACGTTTCATGTCTCCTGTCTTCCAACTATTTAAATGGAGGTAAAGTATTCCTTTCTTCCTGTCTTACAGAATATTTTGAACACCCCTGGAGGGAGATTTCCACTGTGCAGAATGTTGCTGCTGTTGCTTTATTGTATATTCCTTCTCTTTGCTCTAATTGTCAAGGAGTAGTGTATGTAGAGCAGCTATGACAGTGAACAAGAGGAAAATTGAAGGCATCATTTTCATGGTGAAAGCTGCAGAAATGTAAATCCTCCATTGCTTCAAGCAAACATTGCTTCTTGTGTGTCAAATCAGACCAGAATAACAAATGTAATAACTTTACTTCTTCTGACATTGCTTTTTTTTTTTTTTTCTTTCAGGGACTGCCTGGAAGAGCAGGTATTAAAGGCTCAAAGGGTGAACCAGTAAGTGAATGTCTCTAATGATGGGTTCTGGTGGGGAGACCATTAACCTGTCACAGCAAGGGGGATCAGTGGCCACAGGTACACTGTGAGAGCGCGCTGCAGGAAGACATTTCTCCTTGCATAAAGATGACACAGCAATGAATTAAATGGGGTGCCCTAAGCATGTCTCCGAAAGAGCATCCCTGTCTCACTGAACCACTTCAGCCTGAGGTGGGGTAATGGTGGCATTGTCCTGGGGCTGACAGCCCTCCCTGGTCACTGGTCCCAGGACAGGACATACTGCTCACCCGTTCTTTAAATGTCCATTGCTTACAGTTTTCTCTTCTTTGTCCTGAAACTGTAAAAGCTTAAAGCTATTCTTATTTCCTGACTCAGGTTTTAACTTCCTCCTCTGTTTTCCAGCTCATTGCTCCAGATAGGACAGAAACGAATCTCTGAAGTTATTCCCTAATGAAGCATTTGCTTTCTCCTCTGCAGGGCAGTCCTGGAGAGATGGGAGAGGCAGGTCCCTCTGGAGAGCCAGGCATCCCTGTACGTATCCCCATCATTTACATTTATCATGAGCTCTGCTGAGTGTGTTTTAAACCAAACTGTGAAGCTGAAGCTGACATGCTGCTTCCCTACAGAAAGAAAGATTTTAGTAACAAGATGGGTGCTGTGCTGCCTATAGCACATGCGAGCCTATGGTGATGAGAACTTCCAGGCAGCTTCATGCTTACAAGGAGCTACCCAGCAAGCATGGTGCAAGCCAGCCAGCTGGGCACCTCCATGCACAGATACTACACTGCAGCAGAGGTCAAAGCCCACAGAGGCAGGTGGCGTGACCTAGAGGATTGTAATAACCTGGGATCCAAGATTTCACATAGAGGCTCCGCAATGGGATGGAGGAGGGTGGATTTGCTGCTCCTAAATGGCACATCTGACTTTGGTGTTGTTGCCAGGGTGATGTTGGTATTCCTGGTGAGAGAGGTCTGCCGGGACCCAGAGGAGCAACTGTAAGTACAACGCTACTTGTAAACCAAATAGATACCAAAGTAGAGTTCAGTACGTGGGATTACTCTCTCTCTAAAACAAAAGGCCACATTCTCTAATAGTATTGTCCCTGGGATTTTCAGCAGCAGAGGAATTATTATCCCATAAGTGGGTCACATTCTGCTCTTGCTGACAGCTCTGTGCAAATGCAAAGCAGTTCCTTTTATTTCCTTTGGCAAAGAAGGCTGAAGCTGCCCAAGAAGTTTGTGGAGCTGCCACAGTTCATGAGGAGAGACTGAACAGTCAGCAGATCCCTGATTAGACAGTGATAATGAAGTTCAGCTTGAGCTGAATGCCAGTTGCTAGTGAAGGAAAACTCCTGTTAAGCTATTTCAATATACATAGCCACCAGCATATGAAATCTGTCCCATTCCTGTATCGTTTTCCTTGGAGCGGTAGAGGTGCACTGCAAAACCTGAAGCCATACAAGCAATAACACTGGAAAGCCTGCACATTGCAGGCCTGAATGACAGCAGCTTAAAATGTGTTAAAAAGTTGGTAGACCTGCTGGGAATCTGGTGCCAGAAAGGCACATAGCTCCAATGCTTTTCACAACTGCTTGAAAACATCCCAAAGCTCTCAACCATATGGTGCAAAGCCAAAACAATTTTCAGGTGGGGAATCTGTTCACACATTTCATTGCCCGCCCCCAATACTGCAGCAGCTTTATCTTGCTGAGAGCTTGTAGATGTGAGCCACTAGGAAACAAACCCATGTACAGCTCTTGCAGTTTTTGCGTTTACTCTCTGAACTGACAGCTTTGTGAAACTTCGGGGCTAGAAACCACTGAGGTCCTCAATGGAGTGTTTTGTTCCCACGTTCATTGCATTCCTTGCATCATCCCAGAGTCTAAGAAATAAAAAGCTAAAGGGGTTGCAATGTAAACCTGAAAATAACTGCATGGCTGCCTGTCATGTCCTTGCTGAACAGCAGGGATAATAAAAAAAAAATTATATAAGGATGATAAAAACTTGATTTTATTCATAATATTAAAAATTCTAGGATACCATTTATTTTCTCATTCCCTAGCTAGTGCTGCCGTTGTGGTGGGACCTGACCTTCCAGTGGTTTTGTTGGGCTTTGCTTTTTTTTTTTTTTCTTTTCATCCATTAATCTCGTTTTGAAATCCAGAAGCCTACAGCAAGTCTAACGTGATTTCTGGTATGTGCCACTTGGAAGAAATTGAACAGTATAATGATTTATTGTTTGTGAGCGATTGCTTTTTAGATGTCCAAGCAGAGGGAAATCAGCCCTAGAAATAAACTCAATTAATAATGTTTGCTTTTATGTCTGCAATTTTTCATCTATATTGCCAGCCCCACAAAAGGTAGCATATTATTATAGCTAAAGAACAAATGCAATTGAGCTAATTACATTGGTGCAGGCTTCTGATGTGGATGCAGTAGCATTTGAACACATGCTTGTTTCTAATTTCTGATTTGTGTTATTAGAGTTCTAATTTATACAAAATGTCATTAAGCCTGGGCTGTTCTAAGAAAGATGCAGGATTTATTCAGTGTTAAGTCTATTTGGCTCAAAACAGTTTGACTCTGTCATAACAAATCAAGGGTTTTTTTCAGGGTTCAGAGACTGTTAGGTTTTATTAGGTACCACAACTTTAAAACCAGTAGTACAATAGAGTCATTTTTGACATAATTTAATGTAACCATCTTAGAGCTCTATCTCTATAATTCTTAAAGTTTTTCATTAAACTACAAGCAGAAAACAGAAGTAACCACAGAAATACCTGAGCAGTTGTCTGGCTCGTTGAAGATGATGCTGTTCTGTTTCAGCAGATGGGCTCCTTCTGGACAGACCTTGCTTTCTGTACAGCCACGCTCGTCTTGAGAACCAGGCAGGGATAAGGGCAACTGGTTTAGATTGTACATTGAGTCACACATCACAAGAGGATATCCTCTTCCTCTTGATAGTGACCAGAAAAAATGAAATGAAACAGTGGTGGCTCAGATACCAGTGTGAATTTGTAGGGTTAACAATCAGGGGAAAAATACTTAGGGAAAAAATACATATGCCATTTAGCACAGCGCACACCTGCACTGCAATCCCGTAAATGGTTGTTTTTTTGGGTACATTGGACAGTCTGTGCTGACTGATCCTCCACCTGCAGTGGCCAGTTTGAAGTTTGTGTCCCTTAACACTGCGCCCAGCAGAGATGGCTGTGAAAGGGTCCAAGCAAGTGGATGCAATTGTCATTTTTTCATGTCCAAGTGCATGCAGCACATGTCTTAACAGCAGTTTCTTGCAGAACAGGATAATCAGGGGAAAAATACTTACAATATCAATTAAAAGCACAATAAAGGGGATAGCAGATCCCCTTTAATGTATATTGTCCATGCTCTATCATGCTTACATCTTTTGCTGTCACTGATCTGTACTATTCATGAGTATGATATGTTGTTAACCATTAATATATACAAATAAACATGCTTATTAATAGTAACATTATGAACAAAGTTCAGTAAACGTCAGGCACCACTGTCATGGCTGTTCATCAGCAATGCCACTGGGAAAAGTGTTCTGCAGTACGAAACTATGTGCTTTCTCTCTGTTAGAAGTTAGCCAATTTAATTACACACGTGACTTACCTGGACCTGAATTACCTCCTAACCAAAGATTATCCTTCTCTTTTCAGGGCCCACTTGGTCTCCAAGGCCCAATAGGAGCCCCTGGTGTCAGAGGCTTCCAGGTTGGTATGCTGACAAGGGTAATTTCATGTGCATCATATTCTGGTAGGCTTCTGTTTTCTGCAAACCTCTGGCAAGATAATTGTATGATGGCAACAAGTGATGGGGGAAATGTCTTTCCACTTGCCAGGACCAGGTTAACATCTTCGTTAACACAGTACGGTAGAAAGAACACAAGACCAGATAAGCTGCTTGCTGGAACCAATGATATTTAGTATTTACATAAGAAGGGTTGGAGCTTGATCTATGTGAAGACACCTTACTTTCTTTTCCACTTGGACACCTTCAGCCTATATGTCTTCAGTGAAATCCTTTTCCCTTCTGCTGCACTGGGGACTCTCCTATTTCTTCTTCTCCTCTCCGAGGGAGTGTTCACAACCGCTCTCCATTCCCCTGTGAACTGGCTGAGAAACGGCGTTAGCTTCTGGGAGCATCACGCGATCAGGAGTTACAGATGGGATGTTATCAGCAAAAGGCCGGAGCACCTTGTCAGTGTGGTTGGCCGGTTGTGAAGCCTGGTGGGACAGAAGTCAAAGTAAGCTGTACCAACTATACAGGTGGTACCAGCAGTAAGCAAGTAGTCCCTAGGTCCTGGGGAATAAAGGAGAGAAGAGAACTAAGACAAACAACCCTTTCAAACATTTTATGGAGACTGATGAACTCTGGGGATGTCAAGACATGCAGGGTTTCCTGTCACTTTAAGCTGTAGCTCTCTTTTTGTTGTTTTCCTAACAGGGTCCTAAAGGTGCTAGTGGGGAACCTGGCCTTCCTGGTCCAACTGGAATTCGTGGGGAGCTTGGTGACAGGGTAAGGAGAAGATAATATCTGTAACTAATTCCTGTTTGGGAGATGTGAAATTAGAGCATAACAGGGCACCCAAACACTATGTAGCTGATGTCATCACATCAAACACAAGTAGACTTGGTAGAAGGTTGGTACTTTGGGCATCCCAGTGCATCCTTTCGGCTGCTGCATGCCCAAGATGGACCCCAGGGCAGGTAGCAGAATTTGAGCATCCTCTCTCTTTTCTGTCTCAACTCATATTCCTGCCCTTGTTTCCAATTCAGTTCAGGAACTCCCACTATTTTTAGACAGGATGGATTGCTTAAAAGAGATTCTGGGATCCTAACATAGCCAGAGCACACAATTGTTGTTTTTTCTGCTCTGTATGCTGATTGCACCAAAGACTAGCTCCCCATGGGCACAGGAGAGCTGATTCACACGTCTTTGTTTTTCCGATGCTTGATTAGGGTTTCTGGATTTTTTTAAATTACAATTTGCTCAGTGATTTCTTTCTGAACAGCAACACACCTGGGCCCCACATCTCAGAATAAATCCAAGTTTTTATTTAAATGAATTCATTCTCATTTCAAAGAAGCCAGCAGAGCAAAGTGAATGGCATTTGTTCGGGGCTCGCAGGAGAACAGTAGCTGTGTGTTCGTCAGCTCCCTTGACTCCAGCTTTAAGGTGAAGTTTCTGTGTAAACGATCGCTGCGGCGCCATGGGGATTTCACAAAGGCCCTTCTGTGCAGGCTCCAGGCATGTTTAAAAAAGCCCCATAGTCGGAGGGACTGTGAGTCTGGAAGTGTAAAACAGGAGGGTCATTGTGGAGCCATGGGGTCCTGCCCAAATTCAGAGCTTTGCTGTGGTGAAAAATGTGTGTTAAGAGGGTCAGAGGCCCCTGCACAGAGCAGCCTGTTATCCAGAGAGCTGCTCCAAGCAGAGGGAGGGAAAATCTTATGCTTAAAACAAAAAAAAAAGGGACTGGGAGCAAAAAATAAAATAAAATAAAAATCTAGGTTTTATTTCTGGCTCTGAAGTTAAATGTAGTTACTCTAAGATGAAATTGTTGATTGTTTCTTAACGCCCCAGTTCATTAACAGTTTCCTCAGGAAAACATGCTGTAGCAGGTTAGGATAACCCCAGAAATGTTCCACCTCTGTGTGTGCAACTGGTACTTGCAGTAACTTCCATAGGCCCATGCAGTGCCACTGGTGTCGATGACAACCCCATGTGCCTGTAGTGCGGGCAGCAATGAGGGCTGTGCCAGCAATCAGTACTGCAAATTGCCCTGCTTCTTACTGGGCACAAGGTGTGGACTGGGGAGACCCCAAAACCTCAGTCCATGCCTGTATGGGTTAAAGAAACAGCCGTTGTTGCTGGGAGTGATTGCATCTGCTGGGGGCTGAACACAGAGTGCAGCAGATACTACTACCCTGTGTTTGCAGTACTGATCATCTTGCCTGCTGGTGCTGACATGCGCAAAGAAGGGAACTGCAAATACGGGATCGATACAATGATACTGTCCCAGCTGCAACTAACCCTTAGTTAATCAATTTTTTATTTTTTATTTGCTTTGCAAAAAAATCCCCTATTCCTGCAAACCTAAGTTAATGGGTATTGGTATGCTTTTTCACAGTCCTTGAAATGACTGTGGCCAGAAATATAAACCAACATATCAGTGAAAAACACAAGAGGTTTAGTGCAGTTTGCCATAGGACATAAAATAGCATTGAGATTATATATAAACCGTCTTGTTGTTGGAGTGGGATATTGGAGAGGGGAAGAATTTGACTGCTGCTGCTGACTGAGGCAGCAACAGGCAAATATTTCTCCTCATGATTTTTATTAAGATTGAATTCCTGGGAATCCTGTATGCCAGCAGCACTCTGGGGCGACATCTCTCAACAGTCCTTCACTACCTACTGGCATCATTGGATGCTTGTGAAAAATGGTAGTTCTGTTCAACTGATAAAGAGGCACAAACATGAGAACGGCCAGTGGATGTGGTTGTCCTGGCCCCTGGTTGTCCTCAGGGGCACTAAAGTCTTGTCACTTTTTCCAGCTGCTAGGAATATGACTGTAGTAAATCACACAGTTTTGAATCAAAATCTTTTTGACTTGAGCTCTTTTCTGAGGGGGTGTTCCTTGCAGGACCCAGTCTTTGGTGACTGAGCTGTGTTTTATTGCCATAAACTTTCATGGAACCTTGGGACTCCATGAAGTTGGAGGCATAAATCTAGATGATAATGTTCAGAAAAGAATATATTGCCTTTGCCATTGGCAAGCACAAAATGGGAGCTATAAATAGCTGTAGCCATTCTTGCAGTTCCACATTCTGCTGTCTGTTTTGCCAAGAATTATTTTTTCTTTAATAGAAATCCCCCCTGCCTTTTTTTTTTTAACTTATTCAGTGCTTGACTTGAGCAAAATGACATGCCCTTATTATATGTGCTTGTCCTCCTCTAAGATTCCTTCTGCTGAGCCATTCCAGATCCGGTTATTAAAAAAGATCAGTTTGCAGATGCCAGATTGATGAATGTGCTGTTGAAATGCTGTTTGAAGGGTAAAATGGTTGAATTTCCCATCCAGATTTTGCAGCAGAGAAAAAATTCAGGGGTTCTCCTGAACTCCTTGTTGTCTCTGCTAAATGGGCCCAAAGTTACAGAATAGCGCTGACAGTGTCTCGTGTCCTCTCTGTGAATGCCAAGTAGATACAGTTAAAGTTGGAAGGATTTTTTTAAGCTGCCTGAATTATTCCAAGGGTGATGATCAGTTGATCATCTAAATGTATTTTATTCCTTTGGCCATGTTGTTCTGTGAATCTCAAAGTGAGGAGCACCTAACTCTAAATCCCCAAGAAAACTGGCACTCTAATAAAGCCTCGAAACACCATCCTGACTTTTTGCTCTTAGGGTATAAAAACATTCTAATTCATTTTAGACCATGAGTAAATTCAGTCTCCTTCTCACGTCATCAGGTGTGAAAGGCAGAGGTCAGTCGCCCAGTATCATTCTGGACCTCATTCTTTAATTTGTAGATTTGTAAAGCTGCTGTTGCAGTCATGACAGCAAGATGACAATGATGAAAAACAGAAGGGCAGAAGAAGAACAGAGTTCCTGCCCCTGGGATGGATAAGAAAGATTACTTTTTGAAACAAGTGTAAAAGACTAGGATTTAAAGCACATAATTCATTTTAGCTTCATTTAGGAAATTGAGGAGGATGGTATGAAAAAGGCCAGTGTGGATAACCCATGCCAGGTAGTTGGGAGCAGTGCATTGCCGAACCACTTCAAGAAAGGCCCTCTGGTCTGGTTGGATGAGGACCTGGGGAGCAGAAGAGCACCAGGCCTGGTGGGATCCTGCCTGGTCTGGCAGCAGCTCTGCGCTGTAGCTGGTGTGGGATGAGTCCTGAGAAACTGTCCTACAGCACACACTGGTGACTGCAGAGTGCGCTACAAGACTAGCAAGGACACTTAAAATCTCTTCTTATTTCTAAGAAGTATGAATGAGATCTGACCCCTCCTACTTAGCAGTTAGGAGGCTAATTCCCGGCCCCTTGCTGTGTGAGCGAATGTGTGATGTGTGAAGTATGAGAAAAAAAACAAAACACTTTGAGCTCATTTGCCTTCTTTTACTCATTCTCAGGGTCCTACTGGTGTTATTGGTCCCAAAGGTAACCAGGTAAGTGAAACTGATCTTGCTGTGATGAGTTTCATGCTGTAGTCAACAGAGGCATTTAAACCATACCTGAGGTGCAGTCTGTCACAGCACAGCCTGCTTTTCCTTCCCTCAGATGAAAATTTTCTGGAGCAGACACCAACAGAACACTTTTTGTTCCACTTTTTTGTGATAGCAAGAGAGATGTAGTCTGTTCTGATGGAGACATACAAAAGTGCTGTGATAAAAATGCCAGACTCTTGCTGTTTATTCTGTAACCACGAGGCATGTCGCATATAAGCTCCTTGCATCAACGTTCCTCCTGAGTTAAGTTTAGGAGCGCAGCTTTTCACTGGAGCTGTTCCTGTGACTAATGACGGGGATTTGTCATAGCCTCAGAGCTTGGCAGACTAATAGACTAATTTAATCTTTTACTTTCTGCTGCTTAGCTTCCACAGTTGGATCCATCTCAGTGATGAGCTTTTGAGACAGTTTCCATCAAATATATAGCTTATGTCAGTGCCTGACTTTGTTTTTGCAGAGAACAAGTGCTTTCCCAACAAGTGTTGCTTGTTTTGTTTACCAGCTTCTGTGTCTGTCTGGTCTCTTGTTTTGTTGCTAGGGGAAAGACCAACCTAACCTCTGTTTGTCTTGAAATAACTTCCTCTCTAAAGCCATATAGTCACCATAACAATGTTCATTGTCTGCTCTAATTGCTATGTAATAAGCAGGTTTTGCTGCAGAGCATTCAGAGTGGGAGTGGGAAGCACTGCACGCAGCAGCCAGTGGCAGCAGTGTTCAATGGTTTGTGTCGCCTCCAGTGATGCTTGAATTGCGCATGCTGCTGTTGACTTAATGGAGGTGATCAACAAATTGATGCTTCTTGTCACAGCTAGTGGGATTCCCAGAGCTTTAGCCACCCTCACGTTATGGTGTGAAACTGAACTGCTGCTGAGCCTCTCCCCAGACAGAGTGGAGAGGGATGGTTCTCACCGGGTGATGGATCACTTCTGGTTAAGAATGGGATGAAGCACTTCTGCAGATGACTCTTTCCACTGAGTCCTGACCAAATTAGAGGACAAAGTGACACTGGAAATTGAACATTTAGCTGTCACTACAAACCCATGTCTTCTGTGAGACACTGAGCTGGGGAACCTGAAATTTAGATCCCCTGTAAGAAAGCTGTAGAAAGTCCCATCATCAGGCATCCAAGTACCAGCTTGTCGCAAAGGGCGCCCAGTCCCTGTGCAAGCTGCCTTGCACCACGGGTGCCATCGTCAGCGGGGGAATGGCTACTGTGCAGTTCTTCCTCTTGGGGGAGCAGTGTATAATAAGCTGCTAAATGTCCCCATCTCCCTTAGCTGAGATTATTCAAGGCTCAAAGAGTGAGCCTGATTGTCAATAACCTTTGTGCACTAATAAGCGTCATGTTAATTCTTTTATCTCACTTTCAGGGCATTGCTGGAGCAGATGGCCTCCCAGGTGACAAAGGAGAACTGGTAGGTGTCCTTAAATTCAGCAGAATTGAATTCTCAAGTAATACAGGGCTCTAGAGAACCATGAATCAAGAACTGATATGTTAGAATTAACCATCCAAGAGCTCCAACCACCATAATTACACAGCTGGCTGCAAAAGGGAGAAGACAACCCAAGCCTTCCAGCCACAATATTCTGGGTGTGCATTAGCTCTCCTGTTGCCTTCAGGAAGAACCAGGTAGCGAGCATGGCCTTTGCAGAGCTGCAGCATATCAGCACTCTTTGCCATTTTGCTCATCAGAGCAGCAGGGCACAGTGGCCATTGCTCTGTCCTTGGGAGGTTTAGCCCCTCTCTAGAAGTAGCCAGGCTGCCTGGGCGTGCGTTCAGCACTGGTACCCAGGGCAAGTCTGTTAGTGTCAGGGTGCTGTGCGCAGTTGTGTCAGGGCTGGATTAGGTCTCCAACACCCAGTTATTGTTCCTGGCCACTTTGCTGGAATGACCCATTAGGTGCCATGTACATGTTATTGCTGCTTCCTAGATCTTGCAGAGCGGGAGATTTGACTTTAGATGCATGTTTTCTGAAGGATTTGTCATTTTATATTTCCCTCTTCTTTCTAACAGGGTCCCTTTGGTCCACCTGGCCAAAAAGGAGAGGTATGTGTCAGGCATTGCAGACTCGTGCCCCGTTAGATTTGGTTATAAACATACTTATTGTATCTTTCAATGATGTATCCCCATAAACTATGTTCTGGTATTGTTTCCTAGAAGATTATTTTCTTCATGGCCATGCTATAATATCTATGACAATCTTTTGTGGCATTCATAACATTGCAATGTTTTTGATCATTTTGTTGCAACATGGACTCTTATGATCATGACTTAAATGTATGTAAAACAACCCATAGAATGTAAGAAATACACACGGTCAGCCTGATCAGTTAGAGAAACTCAAAGAAAGATTTAATTAATCCCCATGAGAAAATAATGGACCATATCTTGTGTTAAGTGTCGCTTTTTTTGTTTGTTTGTTTGTTTCTTCTTTATTACAGCCAGGAAAAAGAGGAGAACTTGGTCCAAAAGGTGTCCAAGGACCTAATGGGACAGCTGGAGTTCCAGGGATTCCAGGACACCCAGGGCCCATGGGCCATCAGGGGGAGCAAGGCGTTCCTGGTATCACAGGAAAACCTGGGCCTCCTGTAAGTATTGTCTGCTTCTGGGGCACAGTCAAGGAGTCACTGCAGTGAATAAAGGGATTGCAGGTTTTGGATGCATATTGAAAAAAAAAAGGTTGCATCCTGCTTTTGAATAGACAAAAGTAAGTAAATGTGCAGGCAAGCTAGCAGTCTTGCACCAAGAGTTTACCAGTGGAAAAGGATTAACATTTTGCAAGCTTCAGAATTAAAATCCTCCCAAATGTTTATCTTGGAGAGTTAATCTTCTCTCACAGTGGTATATGAACAGATTATCTGCATCCATTGGAATGGGCTGTAAGTCACTTTGGTCATTGCAAAAGTGAATTAGAAGTTGGTAATTTAAAAATACAACTTCTATTCAGTACTTCAAATGTTAGGCCTCTATCTTGGTCCAGAGCTCACGTTTCATCACTCAGGAAAGGCCAAGTAACCCTCAGATACCTGGCCTTAAACATTGAAATTAATCTCTGTCATTAATGTTGTGACAAAGCTTCTAAATTGAAGCCATCATCTTTTGAAGAGGAGGAAGAAAAACTCATCTTCATGCAGGATCCTATGCTTCTTACTGAGCTGCTGGAAATGAGTTTCAAGTCTTGAAGCTTCTGTCAGTAATAATTATCAATAATGTGGTTTGTGTAAGGCAGGATTCTTCTGTTAATTGCAGGGCAAAGAGGCCAGTGAACAACATATAAGAGAACTCTGTGGGGAAATGATAAATGGTGAGTATTACTGGGAAAAAACTGACTTCAATTACCATATTTAGCTGAAGATGAGGAGATCCTGAACATAAGATGGCTGCTGAGATTTGTTATTTTTCTGTCTTAATTAGGAAAAATATGCTGACCTTTAATGTAAGGAAATTATTCAGGAGGTCACCATGTTGTCTGGGATGTCTTTCATTTTTCTGAATTTAGTATTTTTAAATGATTCATCAGGGCACCATGCAAAGCATGCTGAAAGAATCTTTGACACAACTATCTGGCATACATGCTGGCAAGAGCGCGTCCCCTAACCTGTGTCACTCTGAGCTTCAGCTCCCACCTCCTCCTCCCAGCCCTCCTCTCCCTGCTGTGGCACACCCCACCTCCTTGAAGCAGGGCTTCAGGCAGCTGCCAGCTCCCAAGAAGCTGCCTGAAGTTACTGTTTTTCATTTAGAGGTTACGTTCAGCATTGCTTGTTTCAGAAAATTATTTAAGTATAATTTTCCAGAATACATAATAACTTTTAAAGTGGTTTAGGAAACAGAAAATATCAATGGCTTAAAACACCTACAGATTTCTGACCAAAATCTCCCTCAGTAGAGATTTAAAAAAAAAAAAAAAAGGTTACAGATAAGCTGACAGGACAGATTCTGCAATGTTTGGTTGCTTCCTGACAGAAGCTCTAAGTGTGTAGGAGTGGCAGGGGGCAAGAATTGCCCAAGCATGCAGCTCTGCTTTGTTGTCAGACACTCAGTTTTCAGCTGTTCCCTCAATTAAGCACATTTGGTGGCAAATGACAAATAGCTAAGCAAAGAGTGAAAATGTTGGACATGCAGTTTTTAATTTAGTGTTGTTTTTTTCAGATCAAATAGCACAGTTAGCTGCTAATCTGAGGAAGCCCTTGTCTCCTGGAATGACGGGTCGTCCTGGCCCAGCTGGTCCCCCGGGTCCTCCTGGAGCCATGGGAAGCATTGGGCATCCTGGTGCTCGTGGTCCCCCCGGATACAGAGGGCCAACAGGAGAACTTGGTGATCCTGGTCCCAGAGGTAAGTGAGACTGAACCAAGCAGTTTCTTTTTCACGCCCACTGAAAAAAATTACAAACTTGTACTGATTTCAGCAGGGGATGAGGAATGGATCAGGTTTTGGGCAGCCTGAGTGCTGGAGGGCAGTTTTGCTTGCATCTTTTAGGAGGCAATGCAAGCAAAGATCTTAGCAATGACCTGAGGATTTTGAGTTCCTCTGAATCGTTTCCCTCCCTGTCCTCAGATCTGGTTGCTGTATACAACTCATTGCTGAAATTGTCTATTTGTGATTAAAGGTGACACTGGCGAAAAGGGAGATAAAGGACCTGTCGGACAAGGTATTGATGGACCTGATGGCGATCAAGGACTTCAAGGTAAGGCTGTGCAAATAATTTAATCAGCCAAAACTAAAGTAAAGGCTAAAGAAGAACAGCTCTGCATGTTCTTGGCACTATGTTATAGTTGCTTTGTCCATGTAATTGTTATAGTAGGGTTGTTTTCCTCTGGGTACAGTAGCTGCACACAATTTGAACAGTGGAACTTAACTAGTATGTTCCCTCTTCACACCACTCCCAGCTTGTCCTAAATGTTTTGGAGAATGTTTTAGAGAAAAGGTTGCTGGGACAGCCGGACTCTTCATTTGTTCTTGGTTCCTTCCACAAATGGCTGTGAAAGGTTAGGAACTGTTATAGATTTGGAGGTCAGAACCCTTCAGAACTACTCTCAAGTGGTTGCCAGTGTCAGAAGGTTATTATTTTCAGTGGTACTTCATATACAATAATCACTTAGTTAATTAACAAGTAGTATATCATCAGCTCATTTAAAAGGTGTGTAACACCAGCGAAGCTCTGGCTTCAGATTAAGACAAAAGAATAATTCCTGCTGCCTGTTTCCTGCACTCTGTGTCTAGAGGGACACTTGTCTTTTCGATGCTCTGGTACAGAGTGGCTGCAGTGAAAGCTGTGTCCTGGACTACCAGCTATAGTCCTGCAAAATTCAGTTCATATCCCTGGTTTAAACAAGACAAGTTCTGCAGAGAAATCAGGGATGATACTTCATTTTACCAGAAATAAATATAACTTCTTAGTGTGATGATTGAGGAGTATAGTGGTGTTATTGCTTTGTATTAGGCTATAATCCCATGAATCCTTTATCAGAGGATTCAAAGATTAATTTCTGCAAATTAATGAATATCTATTAGAAAGTCTGAAAGAATATTTTTATTTTGCCTTACCTATTAAAGCAGCTTTTCTAAGTGTGATTACATCTTCACAGTGAATAAGTTACAGGCAACAAAACCAGGCTCTGCATTCATATACTTTCATAAAAACAGAATATTTATATTCAGTTGTCTCAGATTCTTCCAAAAAATAATTGCATTAATACATAAACATCTTCTTTTCCAAAGCATGTAAAAAGATGCTATTTTTCACATATTAGCTATTAAGAGCATTTGTCCTATTCATGAAGTGCAAGATCAACAGTAGATGCAATCAGTAAAGACAATCAGGCACCATTTCTTTATCACAATTAAGACAGGAATGCAGTTTTATACATCACCTATTGATATAGCTGTCCCTCAGGGAAACAGACTTTTATTTTACAGTACTGAAAAAAGCTTCAGTAGCTTGTTATTATAGAAATTAGTGTTTGGCATCTGAAAGAAAAAAAAATAAAAAAAAGAATAGCTCAAGTCTGCCTAAAGCAGAAATTGTTTTTGCCAATAAACAAAACATGTATTTCGCCATAAGTAAATTTTTGAAATTAGACGCAGGTATAAAGGAAGCTCCTTATCTGTAATATCAAGGAGATGTTCTGTATCATCACTCACTACTATTCTTCCCTTATTCAGAGTCTTACTTGAGTCACTGCCTCCCACTAAGGACTGGGAAGTAGGGGTGAGGTAGAGGTGAGCGCTCCTATTGGCATGATAAGTAAGCCATGAGCTCACAGATCCAAAGCAGCATCCCTCAGCTATTCAGGGACCCTGCAAAATAATTCTGGTTACAAATTAACCATTGTCAGTCATGGAGTCACACACTAAGGCAGTCACACCGAAATAGAATCCAGTTCTGCAGTGGTCAGCAAAAGTCAAAACGGACATATGCAGTAACAAAAGTGCAATACTAAACATCTGCCTTCAACTGTACTCAGGTAATTCCAGTAAACTGGGAGGTACTCTAAAAAAATCCAACACTTGCACTCCAGATTCAGGCTGAATTTATTCAACACCTTGTACTCAACAGGCTGTAACAAGTCTGATATACAGACACTCAAAGTATTTTAAGAACTCTAAAAGTAATATATATTTATATATTTTTTAAATGAAAGGCAAGAAATATTTCATGTAATCTTTTTCCCTTTCTTTTTAGGACTTCCTGGTGTACCTGGAATTAGTAAAAATGGTCGGGATGGTGCTCAGGGTGAACCCGGTCTTCCAGGGGATCCTGGTACTCCTGGTGCTATTGGGGCTCAGGGAACTCCAGGAATATGTGACACATCGGCTTGCATGGGAGCTGTTGGAGCATCGACTTCCAAAAAATCGTAAAACAGTACAAGAAGTGGAGAAGTGACTGAATATTTAAATAAAGAGTGCATTGTAAGAAAGCAGACAGAATCTTCCTAGTGATAAATGGACAGATGTTCCTTCTATTATATTAAATGGAGACTTTGACACAGTAATTCAGTTCTATGAAAAAGAAAGCATCAGATGAAAACTGTAATTAAAGATGCTTTATGAGTATTTTTTCCTCCCCCAATTACTTTTCAGAATTTTTACTGCTAAACAACCTCACCTTCCCTTTCTCCCTTTGTTGAAGAGACCTGCAAGAGGAAGCATCCCTTTTTACCATCATCTCCCTAACTGTACTAAAGATCACGACTTTTCTGTATAAACGTTTGAGCCTTGTAAATTGAATTTCTTGGTGCTGCTCCTACCGACTTCAGTTATGCAGGTTTGTGCACTAATATCCACATTGTTAAGGTATTCAGGCACCTAACTGTTACTTACATCAGTGGAAATTAGGCATTTAAATGTCCAGTATTTTAATATCTTAACATTCTGGGCTAAGAACATAGCTTATGTATATGCTGTCTATTATCAGTTTTCAGACTGCATCTCAAATATTTGCTAAGACTAGTAAATACTAAGCCTCCTGCAATCAAATTCTGCAAAAGGTATAATGTATATATTTTAATTTACATGGGAGAGGTTTTGTATATTTCCATATGATAACAAAGGAAGTTAAGTAACAGCATTTTCACAACCTCTACTTAAGCTATTTGCACAGTAATTATGAATGAAACCCCAAATAAGAAAGGATGCTCTTCTAAAGTTCAGCCAAAAAATCCTGTATGAACTGTTGTAAAAATAAAAGGAGATTTTTTTTAACCTTTTCTTTGTGATGTTATAAGTGTCATTATACACATCAAATGCTCAGATGAACTCTATATTCCAAAACTGTTTTTACTAGGATTGTTTGGAAATAAATTACTGCAAAATTGTCAATATCCGTGATTTAAAACCGTATTTATTTTGGGAGACCTTTTGTACTTTAAAACCTGCTGGCATCATCTATTATTACCAAAATTAGTACAGCCACTTCCAGCTCTCACACTATTCTATTTCTGCCCTAAATACTGAAGCGTATGAACAATAGAGCCATACTAATCTTTAAATATTAAAATAGCTAGTGCATTTAAATAATCTGCTGTTTACAATATGCCATTTTTGGACTAACTTAACAGTAGAAGAAACTGCTGGACAGTTGAGTGATAGGCATTAAAATAATGCACCACTATAAAAACAATGCTAATAGCTTTGTATTATTCTTTTGGGGTGAAGTATGTTAAAATACACATGGCAAACGTGAACTCCATAATAGCAGCACAGTTGTAACTATGCACTTACTCGATTAACCAACATAACCTTTAAACTTCTACTTGAAAAAAATGGGCATTATAATATAGTACCTTTAATTTCTTTTTACACTTAAAGAACACATTTGCATCTAGTCATTAAAATAACAGGATAGGTTGATGTTCTACAACAATTCCTAACTACTGTATCACATTAAAGAAAAAAAAAGAAAAAAAAAGCAGAACAACAAACAGAAAAAGAGCAAAAAGAGAAAAATACTTAGTAGCTGTCATGACGTTTTCTTATTGCCTCTAGTCCCAAAGCCCCTTTAACAGAACACTGATTTATATTGCTGGCAGTCAATTTTCCTTTCCATTTTGAATGAAGACTGTTTTCTTTTAAGCTCTATTTATGCATTTTTACAAGCTATATTTTGGAAGTCATTCCTGGAGTATATCAAATTCCTCACAATGAGATGAAGCCCAGCATGTCACAGAGAAAAAAAAATACAATTTGGGTCATTGTTATTTATCCACGTTTTCCATACAATTCAAGGCAGTCAGTTCAAACTACTTGGTCTCCATAGCCATGCGTGTTTTCCTGCACTGGACACGTTACAAATGAGTCTGATCTTGCTATTTTTAGTCTCCTGCCTGTTTTACCACAGAACACAGTCTCAAATTCCTAAAAATCAAAATTAAAAAAAAAAAAAGATTATGCTTAATGTAGGTATTTACTTGAGACCTATGTTTCACTAGTGTCTTGAAGAAAACTAATACTTGAAGAAAATAATTATCTTGACAAGATAATACACCTATTAAAGGTGTATTAGCTGTATTAGTATTTAATAGGCCATTATCTTGACAAGAAGGTTTTCCTACACACACTCCAGCTACACACACTCCAGCTGTTCTCTTAAAATACTTAGCAGAGGCAGAATTACTCTTGGGCTGCAAGTACTGCTGTAGTAATGTGGGAGCTTATAGGGCATATAATCCTTTAGTACTCACATCCGTTTTGAGATAGCATGGGCATATAGCTTCTGAATCCCATCAGGTAACTACCAGTTCATGATAGCTAGCTAGAAGACACCTCTGTGAACAAGTGGGGAATAGAGAAAAAGGAGGGGATAAAAAAAGGAATGACTGAAGACCCTAATTCTACAGTATTGTCCAGACAGTCCAATTCCTGAGCATGATACTAGCTAAAAAACAATCAAATGTGAAAACCCTGACTGAGGACAGCCTATGATATCACACTACTAAACTGAAACTGTTCTGAGAGCAGCTGGTCAAAAAAAAAAAGTTTAAAGGAGAGTTCAATGACACATCAGTCCCTCACAAATAGCATCCAGCAGAAGCATCCCATATACTTTGAGCTATGTTATGATAACTTTAAAATACTTCACAGTTTTATCAAGAACAAAAATGAAATTAGATTTGAACCTGTTTCAGCGAATCACCATGCCTTTCCTGAATATACTTCAGAAACGCGGTCGTCCACTGTAATGTTGTTGCTTTATCAGTATCAGCAGTACAGAATGGAACCAGAAGATTCAGTTCATCACAACAAATCCGGATTCTGCGCCTAAAGACAAATACAAAAGGTTATCATCCAGATGGGAGAGAGTGAAGGAAAAAAATAAATTAAAAAAAAAAAAAAAGAAGGAAGACTACTCACATCTGCTACAAGCCATGAGCTCTGGGGACTGCTTTTTGTTTTATTTTAAGCTAGCTATCTCTTATTCACTACAAACCTTTTATTTGTGAATTAGTCATGTTATATGCATGTTAGTTACCTTATCTTTCTAGAGCTTGTTAAATGTTTTGAAACACCCTTTCTGTTTATAGAGCAAAAAACAACAAAGCAGCCCACAATTAAACATACATACTTTTTTCCTCTAACACCAAACCCTCACCACTTGCATTGCTTTTTCTTGTAAGTAAAAACAAAATATGTCAAATTTACCTTTCACTCTGGATAATGATGGGAGTGTTACAGTATCAGTATTTTAGGCTTCAAAAACTTTGTATTGCAGCTCCTCATAGAAATTACCTTCTGTCTCTCTCCATGCGGTTATGTCTTTCTCTTCGCTGAGCAACTCCTTCCTGTGTACCACTCTGCACCTGCATACTTGAATTTGACTGTGCTGACTGCCAAGAACCCTGGGCAGACGCAGTACTCTGGCTATCACGCATATTTTGAATGTCACTAAGAGGTTTGCGATCTATGTTTGCATCCAATGGGCTTATTCGGCTGCAACTTCTTTTGTTTATCGCTTGCTTGCATAAGGTGTCTTCTTTGCAAAACAAAGAGGAAAAGAACCTGTTGATAACCCTCCTATTGATCATGGAAAATAGCGATCATTGAAAATTTATTTTTTGTTGTTTTATGTAGAATAATCTTTGAAGCTTTATGGCCAACCTAGATTGCCTCTTATAGCAGTAACATGTCCTGTGCCCAAAGGCACTGCTTGCTGTTTCAAAATCCACCTAGCTTCTATTTTCTCAGAGAACCCACTGAGATCATGCCTGCCTTCGATTAGCATCTGAGGAAGTCCTTTAAGTGTTCTTCAGCTGGGTAATAACTGGATCTGCTATATCAACTTTTGGGTCAAAAAATGTAGAAAGAAACTGATTACTTACTCTAGGCCCAGACTTTCAAAGGTACTTTAGAGCCTCAGGTTTTCTCATTTCAAGCTAGAAGTACTAAACAATTTTGGAAGTATTGCTAAAATTACAGGCATTGAACTTTTTTTTTTGAGAAATCTAGTTCCATATTGCCTATAGTGCATCTCAGACAAAGACCACACCTCATGTGATTCACTAAAATCATATTCATTGTGGAAAATACACAAATTCAGAAAAAAAATGTAGATTTGACGGTCAGAGAAAGCTTAGTGAAAAGAAGATAAATGGTTTACCTCCAACTTTAATCCAAACTTCCTCCGGCAAAGCTTTATTCATAGCACCTACTGTCTGCTTTGTGGATTCAATTTCCTGATGATAACAGAAAGAAAACGTTCTGGGTATCCCAAGGTCTTGATGCTTGGCAGCTTCCAAAATAGTGCAAGATGTTCCAGAGGTCTGTGAAAACCAAAAAGGAAATGCTTAGGGGATTATACACATAAAAAGGAAACAATTTTGATATCTTCATATGAATTTCTTAAGTTTTAGCTCCACGATTCAATGTGTTGTATAAGAATAAATCTCAATTACTTCTGCACAGCACAACCATGGGCTTTTAACAGACTGATGATTTTTTTTTTTTTAAATACACCTCTGGCATTTCCTGAGTGCCATGCTATCATTCTTGCTTCAGAGGTTATTGTGAGTTGGGGAAAAGAAATCTTTTTCATCAAAACAAATTAGAAAAAAAAAAAAACAAATCATAGAAAATTGTACTTGTTAAGCATCTCCTTCTCCTCTTGTATAGAGGAAACTGATAGACACACACAAAAAAAAATGTTTCTCTTAAGAAACCTAATGGTGCACTGATCATTATCTGATGCACATTTACAAATGACAAAATTGTCACAAAATTTGTTTGAATTACTTCTGGTAGTCTTAAAGATTAACAGATTAATAAATAAATTACATTATAGGTCATACTACTCATGCCTATTGAAACCAAGTCATACTTTAATGCAAGCCTTTAGAGTTCTATTACACCTAAAAGATCAACAGAATTAGCATTTGAAATTAGTGGAGTACAACTGGTGCAGACTGTATTACCTACCTGTGCTTGTGAAGGATTAGCACTCCCAGTAGTAGAACACGCATTCATAGTAAACAACGGATATGTGAACTGTAAAGAAGGTGTGGCAGGTGCAGTCTTATTTTTCAGCAGTGTAGCACACTTGTTTTGATGCTGATGAAGAGGGACACCTATCAGTTCTGACGGCTGTCGAATCAATGTTACTAAACTAAAAAAAAAAAAAAAAAACACAGAAAACATACAAGACTGAATACTTGAAAATGAGGAGCACAGAAAAATTTACAGCTACGTGTAGTCTAGTAACTACTATCAAGAAACCACTTTCATTTACTGTAAACAGAAATCATCATTGTTGTTGTATCTCCTACCTCAGGGACAAAAAAAAAAAGGATCAGCTGAGAAGGTATTTTATTCTGTGCAGTAACGATTCAGCTTTATGCCTCAGTAAAATGCTTTATCAGCACACTAATACAGTTATGGGGCCAGATTGTAGAAGAGTATTTTTGCTGGAAGTTTTGTTCACAGTCAGGCCTCCAAGTTGTATCATTAATTATAATAATCAACTGCTCCTCATGTTTTATTAGGATCAAAAAGCTACCTTGCTTTTAGCAAGTTGCAAGTTAAACCTAGGTAATGTTCTTCTCTCACCTCTACTTACATTACATGTTGTTATCGAGAATAAAGTTGTAAAGTAATTAATTTTGTAACCACATTGTGTGCCATTCATGCAATATAGGGAAGGAAGTAGTCTGAGATCAGTGGAGTTGCAGCCATGTGTGACTGGCACAGTTTAAAAAAGCCCAACTCACCATCTCGTGTATTAAAGAAGTACTGATCATAGGTTTAATTTAGAAAACCGGTTTTGAACTACATGAAAATACATATCTTAACAACATAAACTAAAATTAATTACAACACACTTGTTAAGAGTTACTCCAGATTCTTGGGGTTCTTGACATCTGGGGTTTTCTGTCTGGATGCTGTTGAATCTGTCTTCCAATCGAACTCTGACTGCAGATTTAGATCTAGACTCTGGTGCCAATGCCGAATTTTCAACAAGAATGTTTCCTTTATTTGTCCCAACAAAACTGTCACCATGTTTAACTCTTACTAAACTGTGTCCTGGGACTTCTACAGAGCTACTCTTAGGCGTTTTATCTGTTTGGTTTGAAGGGGGGTTAGACTCGCTAAGTAACATCATTCTGAGCTCCTGGAAGTCAATGTGGCCCAAACACGGGTTTGAACTTAGCAAATTGCTGTCGGGAGGTAATCCTGACTGACAGATAACCGGGTAAACTGACTGGTTCCCAGAGCTGTTTGATGAACACCCATCCTGACTGGTGTTCACTGAGGCCTGGTGCAGGGGGCGGTCTGCAGAACTGCCAGCTGAGAAGAAAGCAGAATTGACCCTAGCTTCTACTTCACCTTCACCAGCTTGTGCCTCCATGTGTGAATAAAGTATGTGCTGAAGCTGGGTATACTCTATTTCCGTCATCTCCACCAGGCTGAGGTCTGTGGTGGTGAAGCTAAGATTTTGCTCACCAAAGGAAACGTCACTTGAGCCTGCAGGTCCGCCAGCACCCGGAGCAGGATCAGGAACACTAGCTGTGGCGGGAGGAGTGGAGGTCTGAGGCTCCTCTGGGGCCGATCCTGATCCTGACATGACTACGATACGCCTAATCAGTTACCAACGTCTCTTTCAAACACTAAACCATAAAACCTGTAAAAATTATCAGTAATAGCCGTAAAACAAATAAACAAATACATAAATTTGCACGTAATACTGATTCTGCAGGTCCAGTACCACGAGGACACAAGCACCAGCCCCCGGCCGAGCGGGGCCGGCTTAACGGCGCCTCCCCGCTCCGAGCGCCGGTAACGCCCTCCCCCTCCAGACACCAGCTGCTCACGGGAAAGGGATTTCACCTGCCAACACCCGGCTTCAGGAGAGAGGCTCTAGGTTCTCTGCTTGCCTAAGGCTCCCTCAGAGGAGCCCCCACGCCTGGGGCCCGGGGGAACGCAGAGGGACGGGCCCCCGGCTGACAGGAGCTGTGG
>VXAA01003386.1:1169535-1202755 GCA_013399115.1 Anseranas semipalmata | reverse complement strand
CGCCAACGGCCGCGCGCAACCGCCTCCCGGCCGTGCGGCCGCGCGCCTGCGCCCTGCAGCCCTGAGGCGGTGCCAACCGCCCCGCGGCTGAGGGGGGGTGGCTCGGCCCCTGGCGGTGCCGAGGTGCCCATCGGCCCGGCTCGCCCCGGGACCCCGCGGGGAAGTGCCCGCAGCGGTGTGGGGATAGGTACCCAGCCCTCCTTCCCGGCGTGGCGGCGGGGACTTTGTGTTTTGTCTCAGTTTGGGCTGTGGAAAAACAGCGGGGCGCGGGCGGGGAGCCCGGTCCGTGAGGGAGCGCCGAGGGGAAAGCAGGGAAGCGCTGAGGGGAGAAAAGACGGCAGAGCCTTTAAATAGGAACGCAGCATTGTTTTTCCGCATCAAGCCTCCCCATTCGATACGAACACGGCAGGAATTTATTCCCTAACACGGGGCTTAAGAATCCGTCATCCCACAGAAGAAAGTCTTAGTGAGCGATACCTGGAGAGCAGGCAACGGAGCTCAGCTGTTGAGCAGCACAAGGCTCGTTAATTTCAGCGGCTGCGTGGCCTAAGTCACTGCCGGTATCTAAACGATCCCCCCCAAAACAGCTGAGTGGGGGCCCAGCGGTCCCAGCAGCAGCTGGCCGCACGGCCGCGGCCGTTTCGGCCGGTCAGCACTCGCACCCGCTGGCTGATGCCAGCAGCACATAGGGAAAAGCGTGAGAGGAAAAAAAAGTTATAACGTTTTGAAATTAACGCCTACGTTTTGTTTCATTGTTGCAGGATGCCCTCTTCTCCCTTTCTGGCTTTTTTTTTTTTTTTTTCCCCACCAGGAGCGCTTCTCCAAAGCACTGGAGGCGGGAGACTTTCCTACGTCCTATACGCAGGTACAGTGGAGATTTAAGTGTCCATAGCCCCGCATTCCTATTGTAAGATTGCTTTTTAATTATAAACACCTCAGTAATTTACCAGTGTGTAAAAACCGTTCTTTGACAGAAAGCGAATCAAAAGCCCCTTTAAAAAAGGTACAGTCTGCTGGATTTGCACAGCAGTATTACCACACGATGTCGTGGCAATGAGCTAGGTCTTTCACTCGGAGGCACCACGCAAATGCATCCCCACAGAATCACTCTTTCCACGACAGACATCTTATGCTTGTGAGCAGTTTGTTTGTATATTCGGTCTCTATTATGTATCTGCTAGTGGTTGTGTATTTTAGTATTAAAAACAGATGCTTATTGTAGAAGACTGACTCTACAAACAAGCCATAGAGTGAAAGGCACAAAAAATACTATTCTAGCTCATAAACATAATAAAAGAAAAAAAAATTTTCATACTTTATGAAATCTTTATTCCCTTCAGGAAGTACAAAAAAAAATAAAATCTATTTATTTTATTCCTTTAATGATGTGCACTTTCAATAAAGGCAACATGCATAGATATTTTCCATGTCAAAATGTACCATATTATGAGGTATAGCCAGTCCAAAATTTGCATTTGTGACTTCTAGAAACAAAATCAGAAATTTTAAAAGCAGATTTGTACATGGTGGACTCAATACACCCTTTTCCCTTCCTCTCATCCTTCTGCACAGTCTCCTGTGGTATGCATAGAGTTGGTATATTATAGTCTTTCATAGATGTAATAATCCTTCTGCTTATATTGTTCTAGACCTTTTAGAGGCCTTTACAGAAAAATTTAGCAAAGTACACTGGAAAGCTAACTCAGCTAAGAACTGATAAAAGGTCGAAATAGTGAGTTGTTTTGTGCTAATTAAAAGTTTGACGAAAGCCAGAGAATTGTTTATTTTTTCCTTTTCTCACAATGCATGATAATCTAGTACCGTATTTAGTCTCTGTAAATTGAGTTAAACTGTTATGTTCTTTTCAACTTAGATTTTATTGTCCACTGCAGTAAGACCACAGGAATCTTACTGCAAAATACAAGTCTGGGTCATTATAAACTATTATAAAGCTATGATTTAAGAAATAAAATTAGTCATTAGTGTCTCTCTGTATGCTTTTTTTTTTTTTTTGCCACTATATCTGTAGGAAGACGTATTTTCTGTTCCTTAATTGCGAACAGATTCTCCAAACTGATCTGTGATAAAAGAGTGTTTCCTAGAAGAAAAAAGGAAACTGTCACGCATCTATTTCACAACAATGAAAGGACTGGGAATTTAGTTTTTCGAAAGTTCAAAGCCAACCTGAATTACTTTATTCTTTTCTCCAGATCTTTTTGGTGTAAAATCAGCAAAGGACAAACTTCCTAATTCAAATAATAAAATCTTCAGAATAAATTAGGGCATGTGTTAGAACTGAGAGAAAAATCACAAGAACAAACTTTCATGTGTTTTTCAGAACATCTACAAGTAAATATCAGTTGGTAGTGGTGGCGTCCTGCAAAGTATCTTTTGCTAAATAAAAGGAAATTAAACCTGTGTGCCATCAGCCTCTTATTGCGACTCCTCTGGCCTGTTGAGAAGTAGCAAATCTAGTTAGAAAATAATATACACATACAGATTTAAGAAATGGACAACATTTCACTGTAGATGTTTATTCTACTTATAGTAACAAAAACCTGTGAAGTCCCATATTTTAATGTACAGTGATATATTTTGTCATATAAAATACAATTTACAGAAATTTCTATCAAGTAAACCTAAACAAACACACTTGCTTTTTGCATACTTTTATGTATGTCTTTAAATTAGAAACATCTCATTAAGAAAAATCTTACACCATAGTAGATGTTTGTATTTAATACCACCTCTTTGCATTTTAACATTTTGTCTACAGGTTCAGAATACAGACAATCATTTCAACCAGCAAATCCTTGATGTATAAGGACTTGTTAGATGCACCAATATGAACTGTAAAATCTGTAGTGAGATACATGACAAACATGCTACTTGCAATGTAGACTTCAAGATGCAAATGTTTATAGGAATCTAATTTTACATTTGCAAAACTATTTTATAAAAATATCAAAATACTTATGCAACTGTTAATTTACATGGTCAAAATGTAAACTAGCAGAGTTTTCTTTATTTCATACTTTAGAATTACATACTTGAAGAATACATGAAAAGTAGCAGTGTAATGTATTTCACAGTGAAAAACTTCCCTCTTGAATCACAACATTAAGTATTACCAATCTTCTTTTCAAGCTTAATGCAGTTATACCTTTTTCAGTCGACAGTCTTATTTACACTACCAGCATAAGCAGGGTCTGACAAAAAACAGTGACACTTTTTTTTCAGGAGCAAAACACTTTTAGAGTGGAAAGTACAAGAAAATGGAGACGTTTCTTAAATCTCTGGCAAAGTTCTGCCAAAACCCCATGAAATGCTCCACATAAATCAGTTCAATCAAATAAATAGATTTAATGGCCTATTTAATAATCTTTTTTTCTTTCTTTTGGTATACCAATTCATTTGTAGTCTTAGCTCTTTGCCAATAAATGTCTGACATTTTTAAAAATTTTGCTGGTTATAAAGGTGCTACTCTTATATGCTGTTTAATTACAGGTTTGTAAAAATGTGAGATTTTAAATCCCTCATCCTCATGAAAAACTAGGTACGACTCATTTCTTTGTTGTACACTTAACAGATGGATTTCAAAACAAAAAATACCTGTATATAAAAAGGAAGATAGTGCACTTTAAGCTTATAACATTCCATTTTCAAATCCTCCATCAAATAATTAATAACACTGTTCTTCTGCAGTCTTTTCCTAAATACACATGACCCTTGCATTGTAAAATAAACAAGACAGCAATATTTGACTCCTTTTTTTTAAAGCGTGTGCTGTAGGAACAACTTTGACACCAAAATATCACATAAATGAGATGTAAAGGTATGGCTCCTAAGGTCTTGATTAAATTCTCTTATAAAATTACAATTCAAGTTACTGGAAAACATAACTTTATAATTTTAAAAAGCAATATGCTCTTCTTAGACTTTTTCCATTTCTGTACTGTAAATGGAAATTTTAAGATAAAGATGCAAGTAGAAAAAAAATTTCAGAACAGGTAACGCTGTGAATTTTTATAAGAAAAACGTTATGCACAAAATGCAGCAAGTGAAAGTCCAGTATGTTCTTGCCTTTTAGCTATTTGAATATTTTCATTCACAGTTGTTCAAAAATTGCTAATTTGTCAGTACATTTTGTAAGGCTAGTTTTACAACAGCATTTTTGTAAAGGTAAGAATATACAGTATATACAGAAGACATTGACTCAGTCCTTGCAGTGTTGTAAAAGTATATTATTTATGGGAAATATGATAGCAGTTATATTTCTATGACTGATTAGTGGAAGATGAAGCTTCCGTTTCTGTTGGTTTCTGACTTTCCTTAGGTGTTTCTGGCTTCATCTCTTTACCAATCTCCCTACTTTTACTCCGATCTTTCCGATCTTTCCCTCTTTCACGATCTCGATCTCTCTCTCGATCTCTTTCTTTTTCCCTGCTTCGATCGCGGTCCCTGTCTTTCTCTCTGTCACGATCTCTGTCTCTGCTTCTTGATCTTTCTCTATCACGTCTTCTGTAGGATTCTCTCTCTCTGGTTCTTGCTCTCTCGCGGTCTCTGTTTCTTTCCCAGTCTTTAGCCCGCTCTGAGTCTTTCTCTCTATCTTTGTTTTGGTTTCTGTCTCTGTTTTTATCCCATTCCTTGTCCCTGTGTCTCTCCCAGTCCCTGTCTCTGTTCCAGTTTCTGCCACGGTCTCTTTCCCAAGGTCTGCCATGTTCTCGATCCCTTCGTCTTTCCTCAAAGGGTCTACCTTGTCGATTATCTGCTTGCTGAGGCTCTGGCTGATCTAAAACCTTGTCTTTATTTCCTCCCTCATATCTCTCTCTCTGTCTCCCTTCAAATGTCTGGCCTCTAAATTCAAGATTTTTGCCTTCTCGGAAGTCAGATGCTGACCACTGTCCTTCTGACTCAGGCCCTTGTCCAGAATTACCAGAAAGAGATGCAGATGGTCCAGCTTCCTCCCACATTTCTTTTCTGTGGGGTGGTGGATGACTTGGAAGGTCCAGGAGTGGTCTTGGGGTTGACTTCATACTTTGTGGTGACTGACCTTGGAAATGAAATCTGGAAGGGGGAGGTTCATTTTGTTCTGGAAACAGTGCAGGCGTGGCTCCTCTTGGTCCTCCAAACTGAAGTGGTGCTGGACCTCTCTGATTGGCAAATCTGGGTGGTGGACTCCCTCTCCGTTCTTCAAATGGCTGTGGCAAAAGTCCTCTTGGGCCAGGTATATGATTTGGAGCTGGACCTCTTTGCCCTTCAAATTGATTTGGGTGAGGTCCTCTTGGTCCCCCAAAATGACTAGGGGCTGGACCTCTTGGCCCTCCAAACTGAGGGCCTCCTCTCTGTCCTTTAAACTGAGCTGGTGCAGGTCGTCTTTGACCTCCAAAAGGAAAAGGTGAAGGTCCTCTGTTTCCCATAAACTGAGGTTGATCAGGTCCTTCAAACTGTCCTGGAGGCCTAATCATCTCATTATATTGGGAATCTGAGAATTCCCTTTGTTCCATGTGAGGTTCCCTACGATCTTCAAACTGAGATGGTGACATTCCTCTTGGAACACCATGATAAGACGGAGCAGGGCCCCTATTATCACCAAAAAGAGATGGCGGTCCATGTTGTGAAGAAAATAAGGAAGGAATGGGACCCTTTTGACCTCCAAATCTTCCAGGGGCAGGTCCTCTTTGCCCGTCATTATTTGGAGAACCGTGCTCTTCTGAGAACTGTGGTGCTGGTCCTCTAAAATTAGGTCCATGAGGTCCTCCAGGTGCATTGAGCATCAGTGGTGTTGGAGGTCCTCCTTTCTGCCCAGACAAAGAAAATGGAGGTCCAACTCTGTTTTCTTCAAAGTGCTGTGGGAGAGGTCCACCCTCACCCTGAACTGATGGAGATTCGGTTTGTTCTACAAATTGATGAGACTGAGGGTTTCTTTGTTCTTCATATTGTACTGAAGAAAGACCCCTCTCTGGTTCAAAGTGACCAGCTGCCTTTTCCTGAGAAGTAAACATTGTACTTGAAAAAGAATCCCTTCCTACTACTTCCTTTGCCTCATTTGACCATGATACTTTATGCATATCTTGCAAAGACTGACTGTCACTTGCTGTGGAGAAATTAGGCTGAAAAGAGGTACTTGGAGGTGTTGGAAGCAGCACTTTACGTAAAGGTTTGGACGTAGAAGCTTCTCCAGAAACTGTTTGACTCACATTTTCCAAATTAACTTGAGCAGTGTTTTCAAATTTGCTATTAGATGCCTCTTTCTGCAACACTGTAGAAGCCTTTTCACTTGAAACCCAGTTATCACCACTGTAACTAAGCTGAGTAGCAGAAATTAAAGTTTTATCTTCCTTACCAACTGAAGTCTGCAAAGCATTTGGAAAACTCACTTGAGAAACTTCTCTTGTGGACATCTCATTCTGTACCGACTGTGGCTTTATTCGAGAATCAGTACTGTCATTAGTTTCTGTTGCCATTCTTCTAGCTTGTCGAGGATCTCTATTCTGCCGAGGGTCACAGCCCTGGTTTAAAACTTGTGGTTGCTGATTTGAAGATGAAGGTAAATCTACTTTTTGTGCAGCCTGTTGGTCCTGATGGAATAATTCAGTCTTTATTAGGGAAGATTTTGGTGGTGGTGACATTAAAGCATCAGACACTGAAAAATGAGCCATTGAAACACCAACAGCTGCTCTTTGTTGTCTGAGGGCTTCTTCTTGTTCCTCTAGTTGTCTTTTCTGTTCTTCTATTTGTTTGTTTAATTCTTCCAGCATTTTTTGCTGTTCCACCAAGGATGAGGATGCAGATAAATCAGGCACATATGAAGCAGATGTTTCCACAGAATTGTTTTTAGTGTCTGTATACATTTTGTTAGGTAAATCATCAACAGTAACTTTTGCTTCTTCCAAGATAGTTTCATCTTCTGGATCATAGGCCTCATCCTCTAGTTCTGCTGTATTGCTTGGCTTTTCCACATTATATAGTTTTTCACTTTCACCAGTCTGCATTTCAAAAGCTTTCTCTGGATCATATTCTTCTTCAGGATCATATGGTCTGTCATCTTCCTCATCTTCTATAGCTCTGTCTTTTGACATCTGTCCAAACTGTTGTACAATGGGGTCTAACAAAGGAACAGCTGACATACCTCCATCAACAGCTGCTTGAGCTTCCTGATTTGAAGACTGGACAGTTTCAGAATCCTTAGCGAGAGGTTCAAAAGCCTTCTTTTTTCCAAAAAGTGTCTGTAGGATGTGCTCGAGAGGTGTGGCAGTTTTTGAGGACGAAGAATGCGTAGCAGTAACACTTGCAGAAGCAGTAGCTGAAATTGGTGGCGTTACAGTAGTTGCGGTTCCACTTTTAATCGAGGACAGTATTTTTAATACTGAAGGTGTAACTGCTGAGGTTTCTGGAATGGGAAGTGGGGGTGGAGGTGGAGGAGATCCAGGTGGTGTTGTACTTACAGCTGAATCTCCCGAATACAGTGTGTATTTTGGAGTTTTCTTTTCTTGTGAAGAACCTAGTGTCCCCTTGGAGAATAGCGATGTTTCTGTTTCCTCTTGCATTTGAATTCGGCTTCGCTTTTCCTCTATTTTGTCTGTTTCCATGCCAGTAGCAAGACGTTTCCCTTTCTGACAGATAACCAATCCAAGAATTAAATTTGGACGTGAAGACTCAAGACCTGAAAGGGAACACAAAGATTGTATATGTAAAAAACTATTTTTCTCCATGCTTTTAACAGGAACATTATTTTATATAGTGGCAGCTATGAAACTCATAACAATAACAGTTCTTCTAAACTTCATGGAATGACCTATTGGCAACTTCATTAGTCCATAAGCATATGTATCTATATTTATTTACTATTTATATACATTTGTATATAGTAAGTAAAGCAATGTTTTAATTCCTTCCTTGATATTTCTTTTTTTAAAAAAAAAAAAAAAACTATTGCAGTAACAGGTATGATTATTAAAAGGTGTCTTTGCAAATGTCTCTAATATTTAAAAATTAAAGAAACTTTTCCTATTTTTGTATTATTACTTTTTTATTATTATTATTGTCCACTTCCCTCCCCCCCAAATCAAATATTTCCTTTCAAATACTTTACAAATGTATTGTATACACAGAGATATTGATAAGTGAGAAAACCTGGACAAGCAGTCTAACTTTCTCTAAGCAGGAATTTAAGAACCAAAAATAAAGAGAAAAAAAAAAACAACTAATGCTATTAAAAAATATATTTTCTGGTACAAACAAAGCACATGGCATTGTTAAGCTTCATAACTACACTTCTGTTCCAATCTGTGCTAAAAGACTAGAGTGACACACCATTCCATATGTATTTTGTTTATCTCAAAGTTAAACAAATACCAATAATTGTTAAAAAGATAACTTCAAACAAACTGTGTTTGGAAACAGTATTAAAGCTTGTAACTATTTTTTTTTTCCAGCTAGACATCACTTTAAAAACATGCAAGAAGTAGGGAAACTGATAACTAACATACCAAACAAGCAAACGAGAGCTTGAGCAGATAAAAGTTTAGCATGTGGGAGAAAGGGACACTGAGTGTGTTTGCTTTCTCTTCAAGAAAACGGTTGGTTGGGCATGCGGAGAGCAAGGTGACTTTTAACCCCCTGTTGTAGGATTCAGTTTGATGCTGCAGGCCTTTCTATAAGTGAGCAACATCGTGAGCAAATTACTCCATTGTGAAAGCTTCAGATTCGAATCCTTAGAGAAGCATATCCAAAAAGGACCAGAAAGTTTCTGGTAAAAAGGAAAAATGCAAACATCTGAAGGTCTGTTTCACATTATTGTATTCCTTCCTCTTACATTTACAGTTCCCACTGGCACTTGTGTAAGATAAATATGACCAGAATAAAGGGAATAAATCCTTTAACATACAGTTGGTGGTTAATGTAGAAAAAAAAAGCATAAAGAGAGGATTTTTGACTTCTGGATTTAATGACTTGAGATCCTCATCTGGGGGCCACATTAATTATGATTTGCATCCAGCTAGGAAGCAGAGATATAGAAACAAAACTAACGGCAAAGGAACAGATTCGCTGTGGTTAAATGATGACGACTCTAAAACCTACACTGGTTGTTCTGTTCATGACCCTGTAAGTTAAGAGTTTCAAAAGTGTAATATACTAATTTATGTATATCTTTGTTGTTCTTCCTAAACAAAACCAACTGCTCATTAAGGAACAATTTATAAATAACTAATCATTGCCACTGAAAGCTTCTTGATAACAGCAAAAAATACGAAACCCCCATAGCTGCAGATAAATTCTATTTGCAATAAATCTATTTGCAAATAAAGTAAGTCATAAATATGTATCTTTGCTTAAACAACTAATTCAAAGCTTTAAGGGGACTCCTAAATTTATTATCTAATGAGAAAATTACATCAGCTGTTTTTATTTATATAGCTGAAATTGTATACACGTTTAACAGACTTCACCTTTTTTAAGTTCTTCTGGTTGCTAAGTTTACACTGAGAAACAATTAAATGAGTCTAGCCTACTTTTAAGTTAAATGTGAAGCTTCCTCAGCGAGAGGATACCATCATTCTTACAGCTTAAACTAAGTTCAGTTGGAACCTACATAAATACAAGGTGAAAACTTGGCTGAACTGATGCCAAAGAAAAGCCCAAGCATTATAACCAGATAAGTCAAGATTTCTTCTTCTTCAGTGAAAGTCTATACTGCAAGAATTCTTTTCAGTTTGTGAAAATAACACTCCAAAACCACAGCTGTTCTAGTATTTTTTCTTCACCGCTTGTTATATATTTCATTAAGCAGTAACTTTTGTTAAAAAAATTGCCCTCATCATCATCAGTACTTCCATTCCTTACACTCCAATCTTATCCCATATGAACCTTATTTTCCAAACAATGAACTGTAGATAACAACGACAGTAATTTTTCAAATAAAGTATGTTAACTTGAAAGTCTCATGACATCTCCTGACCACTGAGGGAAAACAAACCCTCCTCTGAAATTCTGTGTTCTTCTGATTGTAACTGGTAATAGTACAGTGAGTCTGTTTTAGCCACATAACAGAGAGACCAGCAAAATGGTTACTGGCTAGAAAGTTTTTGCAAAAAGCCAGAAAAATTTGAGGGCAATATAAAATTTGCTTGAGAATTCCTATCAGAAATGGTTCTCATTTTATGTATTTTGAGAAACAAGAATAATGAAATTTGATTGAATGCATTCTAGTTCCACAGCTGATTTCAGATGATTTCACAGTTCAGTGTTTTACATATTTCTGTGGTTGAGAGGATGTTGGACGTGCTGTTTTAAATAATTTTTTATTTTTCATTTTGTAGCGCATATTATTTCCTATTTGTATATTTAAAATTCAGTGCCATTTTTTTTCTCCAGATATAAGATTTCAAAGTTCTGTAAGTGTTGCCAATTTTCACTTTCTTCCGTATTTAGAAATATATATATATATACACAAATTATAAATGCATGAAGAAAATGAACTAGCCATATTGACCAGAACTAAGATTTGCTCATAATTTAGTACATACACAAATTTGCCCCTGGAACAGGGAGAGGGATGGCAAGATGTACAATGAAAGTAGGCAGGACAGGAACTAAACAAATAATTATCTTCAGGGAATCTAAGATTATTTGGAAAGGATCACGTAAATCCTTGACTCATCCAATTACAAACTCATTTGCACCCATTGCCTCAAAACAATTCTAGCAGTTCTTGATCACTATAGTTTACTACCCCAGATGAAGTTATATTAATACATAACATCAAGGCATAGTTCAAAAGACAAACTTACTTGGAAAGAAAATTATTCACAATGTACACTCCGAACAGACTCAATAGTTAGATATGGTTCACTCTGTGAGTGAATTTGCTTCACATTTTTTCTTTATCAGTATGTGAGTAATGACTCCACATTTGGTCAGCATTGACCAGTGCAGAGTATCTCTCAAATTTGTCTTCACCCCAAAACTCCTAGTAGGCATTCATTGTTCTTCTGTCATTAATATATCGGTTATCTACTTTTATGCAGAGACTTGTGATTTATGCAACTAGTCACAACATGCATCTCAAACACTGAATAATTGAAATGAGCAGGTTTAAAAAAAAAAATAAATCTATCAGGCTGTATATCTAATATTAACAGCAAAAAAATCAGTTCTGAATCCCTGTAAGAAACAGAGATCACTAATAAAAACAGGGTAAAATTTAAACCCACATTCAAGATAATTTCCAGTGCTAAATTAATAACAGTTAGAACTTCATCTGTTTAGTTTAGTCAGAGAACAAATCCATTAAAATTTTATATTTTGATACTGTAATTTTACACAGATGTTAGAAGTTACACCTAACCCAGTTTCTAAATTCATTCAGTCCAAAGTGATCAAACAGTAAGTGCTTCTTCTGGATGGAAACATACAACTAGACCAGCATTTCAAAGGTCAGACCCGTTCTATTTCCATATCCATAAATAGGTTCCAAGATCCATAAATAGGTTAACTGCCTAATTTTAGGTAATAATGAAAATGTTGGCTGCAGTCTCCAACTATTGCTCAATAACTATCTTTCACAAGCAAGCATTTTAAGTGCTGCAAGCTATGTCAGTAGAGTTAGTAGCATTCAGTGCTTAATTATTTATAAAATATTTTTAAATCCATTCTGTATTTGAAGTACATGCTGGTTTTATTGAGTTACATTCTATAACTAAAGCCATTAAAACAAGATATACTAAATATTAGTATTGGATGAATATTTGCTTTTCTTGCCTTTAAATATGTTTTTTCATGAAATCAGCTTTGCTGCGTGTGCGTGCGTGTGTGTGTGTGTGTGTGTGTGTAATAGCCACATATTCTGTCCCTGTCATTTACAACTGGTAGGAAGTTAACTGTGCCATTAAAGATATATCCCTAATTTCTGTATACTGATGGCAAAACTTGGGAATAGACTAAGCATACCCATGATAAATATTTTTAACCTGCAGAGACCAATACAAGCGATTCTGTAATTATCAACACACCATTTAAATATTTGACCCAGTTAATTGTGAGAGTGTGATTGAAAGCTATCATCAAATTTGTGCATCTTGATTCAATGATATAGATCACTCCCAGCATTGTAAAACTGCTGCACATTAAGGTACATTTGCTGAATGGAAGTTGTTGGCATCAAAAATAAGGTTTGTAGTACTGTTTTTCTACTACTGCCACTTTTCATATTGGTATTGGCTGAGATGAAGACACCCAAATAAATACAGAGTACTGTTTGTTGCAATTTTTAAGAGTATTCTAAATAGCTTGAAGAGATGTCATGCCTTCATACTTTAAGAAAAACACTTCCAATTTTAAACTAACAAAAGAGATATTGTGGAATGTCCTTTGCTTATATACCTTTTTTATTTTTTAATTAAAATTCATCTATTTTAAATATGTGTGGTACCTGCTACATTTCCAACGTTGCCACTAAATCCCTCAATAAATGACTCTTCCTATTGGTAATTACAACCGATTATACCAACTTTTTTTTTTTTTTTTACAAAGTGCTTTGAGATCTACAGATGAAAGTGCTAAATAGCGTGTGTATGTGAAACAGACAAGTAAATTCACATACAGTAAACTATCAAAAAAATGCAGAACATCCCACAGATACATAGTATCTGGTAATAAATATCTGAGATGATTTAAGTGAATGAACATGAATATCCTTCCATTTTCCTCTATTTTTAAATCACCCATGTCAAAGTTTTCGTGGATCTTCTAGGTACTATAGCAGATCAGAGGTCCTCAGTTGTGTTCCAAATCCAGTCCACCAGAAAACAGGAGAAATTCATAATCCGTATGTGCCTGATGGAACTGGTTGATACAGCTGGAATATCTTCCAACTAGGATTTCTGGAGCAACAGGGTTTTACTGTCCTCTCCCTCCTCCCCCCCTCCAGTCATATTTATCAAAGCATCTTACACTGTCTAGAGTATAATGCTTTTTGAGTACTTGCTAAACTCTATTTGAAGGTACACGATTAAATTTAAGGAGACAATGACCACTTTCCATAAAATATTTTTATTGAGTATAAAAAAAATGGTAAATTCCATCAGATGTCATTAAAAAGTATAGATTACATGTCTTTTATGCTGCTATTTTAATACATACACACACAAAAAAAAAAAGCTTACCTGATTTTTTTTTTCCCATATGCTGGATTCTGGTTTTAAAATATGAACACAACTTAGCACAACTATGAGGTAAAGGCCTTTACAGAAGTTTCCAAGAAGAGTGAAGTCTAAGTGGGTCTTCCATTAATCTTTTAGATCTTATGGCCTGTCTACCTTTGGAACCTTGCATCTATTGCTATGCTTTAATCACTTTGTATTTCAATTTGAAAATCTTGACTCACAAAATTTGCCTGCACAGACAATGCCTGCAAACGTTTATACCTATGTTTCTTCCGAGCAAATACCTCCACTTTTGAAAGAACTTTTACTATTTAAACACCGTAAAACCAGCCTGACATTACTAATTTCTATCCTGATACTAAATGAGTCTGTTTACATTTGGCAGAACTCCAATTTAAGATAAAAAGTTTCATTTGAAATGAAATCTACAATGGAAAAGTAAAAGAAAATGTAAAAGGACAGCCAGCGTTTCCACAAGAATGCAAGTAGGCGAAGATCATGTAAATGCTTCCCTAAAGCAGGTTACCTAAAAGCACAGCAAAAGACTGTGCCAATTCAATGGCCAACCCATTCTTGTGTGTTATTGTCCAGAAAGCAAGGTATTTCTTTTGTTCTGGCCAGAAAATCTAGCCCACAAGTTAGGACTCTTTGCCTGCATCCCTGTGCCACTTCAGTGTTTTTGTTTCTTGGCTATGAAATGGGAATAACAGTTTTCGCCTACTTTTCAAGAATTCAGTAAATTAAAGACTATCAGGTACTCACATTCAACAATTAGAGACCACATGATTACTTAAGATAGCAATAATCCTGCCTTTTTAGCTATAGTCTGAAAACAATGACATAGACTGTGCACTGTTCAGGAATGGATAAGACGGACTCAGAGTGTATGAGAAAAATCTTGTCCGAGGATGCAAACCAAGTGCCCTTTGCAATCTCATGCAGGAAAGAAGAGCATTTTACTAATGTTGTATTGTTTGTTGTTGGTGTTTTTTTGTTATTGTTTTTTAAGTCATATGTCAATTAACACATGAAAACCTGGCCAGACAGAACACACCGTTGTTTCTGAATATAAGCTCTGAGAATAATTTATTGAGTTTAGTCCTAAACTTGTATTTGGGAAGTAGAGAACAGTCAGCTTCTCAGAAAGGTCAGCTCCTTATATATTTTAATGTTTAATTGTTTTGCACTGTTTAATATTTTGCAAGCCATCAGTATGACAATGAAGTATTGCCTTCATTGTAACCTGTAGCTCTTCAGTTTCTCAACCTGTTACTCTATATAAAGAGATACTTATTTGGAAACTAAGCATATGCACCTCCTCCATCCTCAGATGAAGATGACTTCAAATTTTGTAATATAAAGCTGTTTCATGTCTGAATTCATTCTCATTTCTTCTGTCACCATGTTCAATGCACAAACATGGAACAAATTCAAGCTAAACATTACTGCTGGTATTTTTAACTAAAAATGAAAGATTGTAATATAACCCACCTATACCAACTACTGTCTACCACCTACCCAAAAGAACATGGATTTCCCTACTCCCAGCAAAACAATTTTTTGAAGTCAGTGATTTGGCTAGAACTTGCTCCAGCTAGCGCAGAACATTTCAGACCTCTTGTGCATACATATTGCATGCACAGCATAATACACAGCATGAGATAATGACAATGTAGTGAAACCATAATTACCTTTGTCTTCATAGATTTCTTGACTCCTCTGTGGGCTAAGAGTTTCCTACTTGATTTAGGGGACAGCGCATGGCTTGTAGGGACCTAAAACTGTGGATTTATGGGTTGCTGAAAGTAGGGTAGGTTTATCGTTTTGTTGTTGTTCAGTTGTTTGTCTTAATACAGTGGCTGTTCTATGTACTCAATTTTATGGGTAAACACATCCCCCTTATAGCATGTATATATCTTGTTGGAAAGGCTATGTGAGTTTCAGACAATTTCACCTTGAGACTGTTGACTTTGCAATTTTTCCCCTATATACATACTTTAAAAATGTTTTTATAAAAATATTTTAATAATGCTTATATTAAACATTCAAAAACGACTGATCTCTGATTGACTTGTTTTGTGGTTTTACCTAGCAATTAACCTCCCCTATATTTTGTGCTTACCTGGTCCCTCAAAGGGCAAGAGTTTGGAAGGAATTGGGTCCTTAGAACTCAGTGGGATCAGGTAGAGATCCTTGACATGTCTGTTGTTATTAGCTACAACACCAAAACGACCACGACTGCTAAAATAGGAGTAGAGAGAAATATAGGCAACTTCTTCTTCTTCTGTGGCAGGATGGAAACGAATCAAACACAACTCCTGTAATACAAAAGCAAAGTGGAAAAATTCAACCTGTAACATATCAGCAAATAAAATGGTAAATGGCAAATTCCAGCATTAAAAATAAGTTGTATGTTTATTACTCAATTACTTTTTTCAAAGCAATACTCGAGCTTTAAGAAAATATTGTTGTTCAATTAGTAATATTAAAACAGAATTAGATTTGTCATTTTCGTAAATACCAATTACTTATGTATCTCACATCAAACTATACCTTTTGATGTTCTGAATATTCAAATAATTATGAAAGAAATGGAAAGTTCTTAGTTTCATGATTATATCTGCATACCGTGCTTCATTTTTGCCAATTGCAAAGTGGTTTTCATAGTAAAACTTATTACATACACTTAATGATAATTTCCTAATCTTTAAAATTTGAATTTCAATCTTCAATACTGAATAAATAGATCATTTATATTCAATCATTAAAAAAGTTAAGTAGTATAAAGATTTAATTACTATGCAGGGGAAAGACGATCAGCAGCTCAATAGGCAAACCTGTTTCTTCAATAAATCAAAAATTTCAAAGGAATAAGTGGTGGCGTTAGTTTTCTATGTATGATCTACATCAATATAAATTAGTAAACAGGAAATACTATCAGAAGTTGTCATTTTACATTGCTGTATATTTCTTCCGGGTTTTGCAAAGGATGTTAAGTAAATACCTTAGAAAGTGAAGATTTGAGTTTGCCAACATAATCCCAGACTGTCTTCGGTGAGATCCTCCCACCAATATGAATTGTGTCTGGTAAATCCTAAACAAGAAGTATTACATGGTAATATAAGAAAAGCAAAGAGAGGCTACAGTTCAAAAGCAGTGCAGATTGCCCCATCCCAGTAGCCTAGGGGATAATGCAGTATTATATTTTAGTAAACTTGCACATACACATTTCTAATTTCAGACAGGCTATTTCCAAAATTCAAGGTGTTAATTATGGCATGTTGCTGGAAGGCTGGCAGTATACATAAAAGGCACTGCCTAACAAAGCTAGCAGTGGAAGGTCAAGTACTTTTGTATGCCTATCAGCTAATTATATTTATTAGCTTTGTTTTTATAGGGAAGCTGTTATACGTAATACATATTTTCTCTACACTTTCAGTTTATCTGAAAATTTTGCACCCATGACTACAAGGCATATGAATACTAGTTAGCTTCCTGTCATGATGACCGTGAAACCCATTTTAGCAAAAGCAACAAAGGAACCACCAACCCTCCTAATAAAAATCTTAAAACAAATTTGAAACTTCCAGTCAGCAATATCTTCAGAGAAATGAGAGAAAGAACAGCTTAGTTGTTTCAGCACAAGCCTCTATACAATCCAATTAGTTGAATGTATACCCTCCCAAAATATTATGCAACTGTTTTTATTTTAAAGTTAATAAAAAGGATGGTACTTTTAATAAATGACCAAACTTTTGTAATAGATCACATCAGCGATCCATCTATTTGTGAGCAGAACAAGGCATCTATTTTAAAACACTGTCTTTAAAACTTCTTTTCAAAAACTGAACCTGACCTAAAGCTATTATTCCATGTTAGATACTAAACATATATAAACATATTAAAAGACATGAGAATTCTTCACAAATTTGTGAGGAATTTTTTAAAGGCTTTTTTTTCCTTGAGCTACTGTTCCTGTTACTAAAGGGATGCCATTTACCACTGTTACATTTCCAATACAACATTACACATGGTGACCCCAGCCTTTCTAGCAACAGGAATTGCAATATATTCTAAACACATAAACATGTCAGTGCTAACCTCACTAAGATAATCAAAGCACCCGGAGACAGGATATGCTTTAGTGACAAATTTGGCCACACTTTGCATGTTAATAAATCCTTTCCAAATGGTGTTGAGACGAGAGAGGAAGAGGGAAGTATCGCTGTCTTGAGGTGAGCGTGGCTCTGCAACACTGCAAAACAAATCCAAAACAGAAAAGTTACAGATCACAGTAAGAATGCTCCCTTTTTTCTTTTCTTCCCTCCTCCTATTGATCAATTACTTTATTTTAAACAAGTAAATAACAGAAACCTTAGTTAACGCTTTGTTAATGCTTTCCATTAACTGGGTGTTAATGGAAAATGTGGAGAATAACTGAAAATATACTTGTAGCTGTAGACAAGCAAAAAGATGCTGAAAGATATGACTATTTTAAAACTAGGTTAGCACTATAACTATTGTGATCCTGAGGCTATAACAAAATCATCTGAATTATATAATTCTCACCAAATGAGTCAACAATATGCATCTGAAAGAGATTCTCATATAAAAGGATTTGATATGAACAAAAATATTTCAACTGCAATTCCATAAGCAAATGCTTTGCAGTATTTTTACTATTGTATATATCAGAATATGTAGGCAATCTACTTCCTTTCAAGCTGATCAATTGGTTAATTTTAATTTATATTCATAAAGTCAGATGTAACAGTATTTTATTTTAACTTATTTATTTTAATATAGGATGAAAATCTGGAGTACCTTTAAACCAAATCTCACACTCACTTTCTATATTTGAATGTACGTGCAGATTTTAAAGTCAAGTGCCTTTTAAATTTTATTTATCTGTTAAAACACATTGTAGAATCTTTGCTGTCAATATACACTGATGCACGGAAAATTTTACCAACTAGAGAAAGTAAATGAGGAGGGAGATGATGAACTAAAAATATGAATCCAGCTACCTGAACTTTAAAGTTGAACGTGCCTTTTGATTATTAGCAGGGGAGGGTGGGAAGTAGAGGGGGACAAACAAACTTTGAAGATAATCAGACTAAAGATTCAGTAGCTTTGCTTACTATTAAATATACGCACTTGATATTGGGTGACTGATGAACAGCTAAGTATCTTGGATCTGGTGAGGATGATGGTTTTGTTAATATAGATTTGGGGACAGTCATAACTGGTTTCGACATTTCCTGCTTTGTTTCCCCTGTTGAAACTTTATCAGATGCAGGACCAGAACGTACGGCTGTTGTCGTAATACCAGAGGAGCTGCTCATTGCTGTTCTAGGGTCTCTGCCAGAAACTGTTACAGTTGTGACAACTCCACCAACACAAGAGGCAGGAAAAGCTGAAGCTTCTTCAGATAAAGAAGAATCTGTGTTGTTATGGCCTTGGGTTGTAGGAATGTAAGTTCTTTCTAAGCTTGACTGGGAAACTGCTTCTGCTGCAGGTCCAACTTCAGTTTCCACTGTGTTTTCAGATACTGCCTCTTTAGCAGGCTCTGCTGCTGCTGTTGGTGCAGAACTCTCATATTTTGGCTGAACTTCTGGTTTTGATTTTGACTCCACCTTTTTAACAGAAGACACTAACTTTGACTTCTTAGGTGGTAGTTCATCTTCGGATGCTGAAATCTGACCTATAAATTCATTTTAAAATGTTTTTGATTACTATTTAACAATTAAAAGGTTCAAAGAGAAAAACAAATAAACAAGCTAACAACGCTCTTAACAATTCTTTTACTTCACATAAAGTCAACACTGTAGGTACCTGTACAGATTTTGCAGTTCAGGTCAAAAAGATGAGCTCGATGTTGATTTGTTGTATCCTTCAACATACTGCTAAAAACATCTAGAGAAGGAGCACTGTTTAAATTTGGTACAGTTCGGGCTGACTCTTGCTGCTCCTAAAAGTGAACGAACACAGAAAACATTCTGGTTGATCATTAATTTCAACCATAAAAAAAATACTCTGGAAACTGTTAATTAGCTTCAGTTCTTTAAAAAATATTAAAGGCTGTGCAAAACTACTGCTCTGAGCAGCACTTATAAAAAGATGGCATTTTGAAATACACTTCCCCTTTTGTCATTTGTTTAAGGATATCATATCACACAGTTCTCAAATACTACTTGTCATCATTTCATTTCACGTAGTTCTGAAGTAGATACTATCACATTGAATGTTTCCCCAGAATACTCAATTGTAATACTGAATTTCTGATGAATAGTTTGAGGCCCTAGTTAACATTTATCTCCCTTGATGCCTTCGTGGTAAAGCAATAGCTAATACTTACATCAGAATCAGACACTGGCGGAGAATCTTCCATATTTACATCTGGCACATGTTCCCGTTTTACAGCTGTTTTCTTAATCTCATGTGATTTGTTTCTTGACTCTATCATCTGAGATAAACAAAAACAATTTAGTAAGAAGTCTGCATATTTATTTTATAATTTTATTTTGTACTTTCTCATCAGTTGGGTAGTGGAAGAGAAAAAGCTTACTGAAACTGGAAATTATTCAACTTTCATTAAGAAATATATTAATGTAATATGGGTGGTAAGGGCTGATGAACTTGCTGTTAATTCGTATCTAAGGACATACTGGAAAATTGTATTACTTACTGCTTTGGTTGGTTTCTCTTTCCATACAGATAGTTCTTTAGATAAAAGTTCTTCTGGTTTCATTCTCACTAGTTTTGACAGTGAGATTTCCTCACGAAGAACACGATGAAAAAGTCCCTAAAAACAAAACACACTTTGTTGCCATGCTGAAGAGAACCCGCTTAGGTAACTAACAAGATTTGCAGTGTTGAACTGTCAAAACCTGTTCAGATTTCTTAATTCCCTATTAAGAATACCAGTTAATCACAAGAAAATTTGGAAAGGTGCAGCAACCAGAAAACAAGGATGAAATAAACATGAAGTATGAATTTTCCTTATTACCATAAAAAACATTGTCAATTTAACTGAACAGGAATTTCAAAAGTTGAACTACCACTTCTGTCTCACATCTATTGTAGAAATTAAAAAAAAAAGACTCAAGTGTTCTCTAGTTACTATTTCCATCTGCACCAGCTTCTTTTTCTTTTAAAAGTTAAACGATCATGTAGACCAGTAGTATTCAATACATACTACAGAAGGTCACAGGAGAAAAAATAAAGTCTATATTTATTTTTAAGAATGCCATTCAGTAAACAACTATTTCACTCCAAAGGCCAAACTTAATAAATACACGTGATCCAACTGAAGTTCAATTCCTACTGGATTTTTTTTTAAAGATTTGAATGGCTTTAAAACAATCTTTTATAGTATAATTCATAAGTCTCTTGCCTGAAACTCTACATGTTGAGGATAGATTTTGACATATCATTAAAAAACAAAATATATTTCAGTATGTTTACTGTTTAAGGAAATTCCAAACCTGATTTTTTGGGTCCTTGAGATTGAACATGATGCTACGGTATTTACTCTTGTATCGGTTGTCCGTGACTTGAAACAAATTAAACATCTCCTTTTCAATATTGAGTGCTACTTTCCCTACTTCACTCTCTGTCATGACCAGATCATCACTATCATTGACTCTGTTAAAAACAAGAAAGGGTACGTGCATTTACGTTAGGCATGAATCTTCAGGTAGCATTCATAAAAACTAACTTCAGAGGAAGGAGCTAACCTAGGCTCATCTTCGCTCAGTGAGGACTCCTTTAAAAGACATCTCAAAGCCAAAGTCTATCTCAGGACCTCAAACTGTGAAATATGGCAACCTTTTGCTATAGCCTATAGAAGACCATGGAAGACAACCTTTATGAACTGAAGTCAGCCTTTACAACTGCTCCTGCTCATGACACTGAAATTATTTGTTTTGTCATGAACTACAGAGGGAGCCTAAACACTTGTGTTCTAATCCTAGACTCTTGGCTGTGAACAGCATTTCTATTTCAGAGACACTACCAGAGTGTAGCATCTAATCTCAGTTGACAAGAGCGTGGTACAATGTTTCAGCCTTTTGTTGTTGTTGTTAAAGTAGTACAGTTGTTAACTTTGGGACGAGATGGAACCTCTACCTGAGTAAGCCTTTAACCTTTCACTGTGATATTTCCTATGCTATGTTTCATACAACCTCTACAATTCCAAACACTGCCACTGGCAGATTTCAACTTCAGATCACCTGTATTATAAATGCTTCTATGCTGTGATTTAATTCTTCAGCTAGAATTGTCTCAGTATGAATGGGATAGTGACATCTTTTTTTTTTTTAAGGCTTTTTCACATGCACATTTATTTGACATCAGGATTTTTATTTTCAATAACCCTGAAATGCCAAATATAATTGTAGTAATTTCTAGTATAAACTAAATCTCTCAGTATCACTTATCAAGAAATAAACAAAACTCTGCAGGCTAAACATTCACTTCCAGTTGTAGCTTCCCATATAAAATAAGTGCTTTGAATTCCCACCTCTTCCATAAAATTTCTTTTAGGGACCGCCGAATATTTTGTCGAATCTGAGAGTTGGGTTGTGACTGGATAGGGCTAGCTGGTGCTTTTGCTTGACTACTTCCAGATGCAGTAGAGATGGAAGACAGTGAAGGTCTTTTCAGTCCTCCACTCAAACTGGAAGATGCAGCTGGTTTTTTGGAAAGTGACGAGTCATGAGAAAGAGCTGAATGTTTTGAAGGAACACTGCCCATGGAAGGCCATGGCTTCTTGGGAATTACACCTTTGAAACCCCCAGCAGAAGGTTTAAGTGGCTGTCTAGTTAGCGATGTGCTAGAGAAAGATGGGGACTTCTTCGAAGGAAGATTTCTAGTGAGGGAAGATGTCTGTTTCTCCAACACAGATGCTGAAGCAACAGCTTTCTTTGATGCCCCTGTAAACTCTGATGCTTTATCTTCATTCTTTTTCTCTTCCTTTTGAGCTGTTAAAACAAAGAAGAAAATGCACTATTGAATACTTAACTTTATAACTTCCTATTTATGAAGACCTGTTATAAAGACCATCTATAAAGAAGTCTGTGAAATGACACCTGTGGAGAATAACTACCAAGTATACAATTTAAGCCATTTATTTTTAAAGCCTTTTTAAAAGCAATTTTTAAAACTGTGCAGAGGTTGACTTCTTCTGGAAGAAATTTGCCTTTGATCCTTCAGAAAGTACTTCTCAGAGACTGTCTGAAGAGTTTAAGAGAGTTACATTTTGGCTGTAAAAGTTGAAAATCTTATTCATAACCTATGCAAGAAAACTGAAAAAAGGCACCACCTTCAAAGATTCCTGAGTTAGATTTCATAATCAAGCTTCAAAAAAACCCACTTTCACAAAGTCTTTTTTTTTAAATAATCAATAAGTAAATAAGCAATACAACCCATATCTTACATTTCAACAGAAAAATTCTCACAGCAACTTGCAGAACCTGTTTATTACAGAGGCTGACCTGACTAGAATCCAAGAATTTGTGACTGAATTAATATTGTCGCAAGCTTAGTATTATTGAAGTTTAAGAAATCCTCTCTCCAGACTTTTTACTTTAAGGAGCAAGCAAAGAGAGCCAAGTTACATAACAAAGAAATCGCTTAAAATTTTAAATATATACTCAATCTACTTGGTTGCTAGCATGAATATCACACTGATGCTATAAACTATTATCAGATCTTCCCGTTCAGTCTAGTTAAACTCTAGACTTACAAAATAATTAAATATTAAAATCATCGCTCAGGCTGTGGCCATTTAATTCCCACCAACTATTCCATTCACAATATCCAAAATTGCCATTTAAAATGATTATTATTTCTAACATTAATAAATGGATGGATACACATAAGGTACAAGAATATTTACAAATATAAATGAAGGCTCCAGTTCTCACATATGTTGAAGTTATACTTGCACAGGACTTTAAAAACAAGCAGTTCATTAGGTTGCATTTCACCTGTCCACATTCTGGCACTGACAGGAACAATTCAGTATAACAGAATAAGCCAAAAACCACCCCCTACCCAACAATCAAGATTTGCTCCACCTCAGCTTACCAGAAATATCATTTACAAGAGAGTTACAAGGGGCTAACACTAACACATTTATCATGACAGCACAAACAAGGAAGGGCTCTGAGGGAAACTACTGAGAACCAACTCCTGTAACAAAGTTGTTTCAATTAGAAAAGCCAAGCTTACTTCCCCAAAAGTCTTTTTTCCCTGCACAAATCTGCATTTGACTACCAAATAGTTAATGTGAATTTTTTATCTGACGTTTTCAGCTAGTAAAGGTTTGTAATTGAAGAAATAGCCCCAAAGCCTTAGCTGCAAAAAGCTGTATGCTTCCTGGGAAGGATGCAGAAATTTAACTTTGGATAATTTCACCAAGAACCAAACGGTCCCTCTTTATCTTCCAGATCTGCTACAGTAAGAACAGAAATAATCAGGAAGAGTCTAATGCATTCAATTTTCCTATCGTCCCCTTCAAATGTTTCAGAACAGAAGGTGGAAAACACTCCTGTGAAGCCTGGTTCAAGAAATCCCATAACAGCATACATTTTGAATGGAAATACACTTCAAAAAGGGAAAGATTTGAATTGCTTACGAAACATAATGCAAATACTCCCTCATTTCTGGATGAAACAGCCTTCCGACCTTTATCTGTAGTTAAGGTTCTGTTAGACCCTGAACGTTTGTATACACTTCCAGCAGAAATAATGCTTGTAACCAGTTTAATTACACTGGCTCTTACTGCTAGCAGTTTCACCACAAATACATAAACTGGTGGTTAAGATGAACTAAAAAACGATGCTGTACCTGAATTTTCATAGGGCTAAGTATAGAAGCATGTTCTCAGCATCTACTGGAACACAAAGTGAAGAAGCTGGAAGATCCAGAAGCACTATATATTCATCCTGAGTTTGTTTGGTTTTTTTTTTGAAAAGCATATTACAAGTGGATACCTTGCTGCTGATTTTTTTCTGAGCAAAAATTATCTGAAGTGTAAGATGAAACGGCTGCCATAATATATTGAATCATTTTAAAGAATGTGAAGATCTTGCTATAGACTGAAATTATAATTCTCACACTATTCCCATACTTTTCCCTAGAGATTGGTCTCTGTTGCTGTCAGAAACTGAACACAAACCTAGGTAGGCCTTCAGCTGGACCCACCATGACTTCTCTTATGTTCCTATTGTCCCCCAAAGCCTACCCCCCCTAACAATATACTATTTGTCAGAAAGCCTTTACCTATCCCAGGAAGGAAAAGAGGGATCAGAAACTATTGCTGTTGATTTTGGTTTGTTGAAATCAGGCACCTGGAACTTAACAGAGGTTAAAAAGCCAAACTACTTTGAATTAATAGTCTTGAAAAGATAGAAGAATATCCAAAATGTGTGTACGATAAGGCTGCAAGAATTTCTCTACTTCTGCTTCCTGGTTTATTGTATCTTCTGCGCAGATTTGTATCTTTTCAGTCAGGTGGGACAGAAGCACATTTCTGTGACTCGCTATGAAACGGCACGACAGCACATCTCAGGTTTCAAAATGACCACAGTACAATTCAGTCCTCAGTGCTAAGATATTTAGTTCTTTTGGTTTGCAATGTAAGTACAAAAGATGAAATACTAAACTTACATTTGACACTCTATATCTTTTTTTATGATCTGTTCAAATTAGTTAACAAGTACACTGATGAAACTAAAAACAGCAGTCAAGACATTGTGTTAATCGGATGTTGTGTATAAAAAAGAATACATCCACGCTCCAAACCTTATGTTCCAACAGCTACATCATAGTAAGACTATGTACATGTAAAATAAATAAAAGGTACTAGTGCAAAGGTAGATTGAAGTTCCCAGAGTTGAGTGGCAGCAGAATCAGCACGGGTTCAAGAAGAAAGATGCACAAGCATCCTTTATTCTGCAAGTTGACATTATGACTATTTAGAAAGGTTTCTGAAGTAAAGCGTGTAATTCTATGCTTCTTTAGCCAACAGAAAATGGGCAAATATTTCATGAAAGTCTAACAGGCTCACAAATTAAAATACTACTTTATACCAATTAAAACTGTCTACCTAACAGTACTTGATTAGAGAACTTGATGGTAGTGATTTTGTATGTAGTAAAAGGTCCCTACATTCTGTACATAGGCTATTCAGTGCTTCAGAACATCTACGAAGTACTTTCTCAAATTTACAGGACACCTCACTGTATTTGAAGGATAGTCAAGCGGTGTGTGTATTTTGACAAAGTATCAAGGGTGCTTGCATCCTACACAAGCTAACAACCTTTGATGGTGGTATACGAACCTTATCTTAAAAGAAACTCGTATCCCATTTTGACTATGACAAAATGGAAGATTTGACCTATTGAGTTTTTGGTTTTCCTGACAGGATTAGTGTTCTGCCAGATAATCCAGCTGCACCAACTCACTCTGTCCTTGCACGGGTCTTGTATCCAATGCACAGGAAGGCAGGAGCGCACAGCCAAAAGCGAGGAAAGGAGTGGGACTGCCTCTTCTGGTGGCAGCTTGCTTTTCTATTGACTTAGCTGCAATGTGAGCACACCCCCAACTTGCACCATCTTCTGATGTGCGCTATGGCAAGTGCATGTTTGGAAAAGTTAACAGAAAGAAGTATGTACTCTTTTCAGAGAGCAGTATAACAACATACATGGAATTTAATTTCTGCACAGATGTCACCGTCGCTCAGCAAACAGGTGGGATATGTAACAAACGGGTATTCTCTCAGACCGCAAGTTTCAAATCACTTTGCCTTGCAGTTCACAAACAGCTTGAAGAGAAGACGCAGTCAATGCCTACTACATACAGTGGCCACTGTATTTTGTACTGTGATGGTTACAGTCCGTTTTATCAGTAGCTCCAGCGTACCTACAATAAATGCTCTTAAACCAATTTTACAATAAAAGGACAAAAACGACAACAAAATATTAGCCTATCCAGCCTAACAACAGGAGTTTCACCACAGACAGAAGATCAGTGCCAGAGGGAAGCATCTGGTGACTCTTCTATCCAGCACTTCCGAATCCCTGGGCTTGATGTTAGAAACAGTATTAAAACAAAACAAAACCCCCAAAGAATTCCTATTTCCCCATTACAGGATTCTGACTGACTGAAGGGAGGCATGGGCTAAAAAGACCGTGAGGTACAGATGGAGCTGATGAGTCAGTTCATTTCCAGAGTGAGACCCAATGAATACTCAGGCAGAAAAAAGTGCGTTCTTTGCATGGCTTAAGAAATAGCATTACTATGGTATGTTCACTACGCGCACACACCTATAATCTCTCCCACTAGATGTCATCAGCTACAGAACCCCTCCCCTAAGGAAATTCCTCTTAAAGCTAAGCCAAATATTACAACATTCAGCTAAGAATGACACTTCTGTAAGTGGTGCATAACTGCCACATTATCTGTTGCGTTACAGATGAGCCTGTTGAAAGCCCGATGGTTAAGTACACTTCACTTCTGTAAATCTCAGCACTGATGTTTCAACATTGTAACATGGTTGTTGAGCTCTAATTCAAGAATGATTTCCACAGTGTAGCACTGTTTAATTCTGTGTGAAGGATTTGCGGTAAACACTTGCATCGTAATCCCTCACCTACACTGGGAGGTTCTGTTTTGCACCACCAGCACAGAAGTTACCCAAAGGAAACTTTGCTCTTCCTTTGATCCCTTCAAAATATTTCTACATAGCTTTCAAGACTATTCTAGTTCTTTCCCCCCCCCTTTGTCCTCTCCGCCTAATCTTCAGAATAGTAGCTTTAGAAAGCCACTTCAAAACACCTGCCACCCCCCTCCCCGTAGATTCTATTTAAATTATCTCATTTATGACAGGTTACTTTGCTGGAGACATTAACTACTTATTCCAATTTTTAAACAGCTGAAAAAATGTGTTATTCATTTTGTTTTGCTTAATTTTAAAATTATCTGGATCACAGTTCTTTAAAGATATTCAGTTTCTTGCTCTGTGCTTTAGATAAACTGTAGGCAACTATACTTGAATAGTGTTTTGCAGAGTCTGTAAGGCTCAGACTTAAAAAATAGATCTTTGCAACAAAAAAGTATCACAACTAGTAGTTCAGAACACTATTAAGGATTTTTGTGAAAAACGTCTTGCAGTCATACAAGCTGATTGTTTGTTACAGAATACTTATGAGCAGTTTCCTACAGAATTAAAAAACATGGCATAAGGCTGTTCATACACCGAAACTATTGCCTCTAGTATCTAATATTGTCTTAACGTTTCACTGTTGTGTTCCTTCTTCTCCCCTGCCTACACTGATCTATTTTTTTCCCCCCCATGATAAAATTCCCTCAAGGAAGTATGTAGGGAGGACAGGATGATGGATGCAACTTGTTCAGCTTGCACAGAACTTTTCAGTTTCACAAAGCACTGACACAAGGGAGCAGGACTTCACTAACCCAACACTTCAGAAGACACTGTCTTGCAGGATCAGTGAGCCTTTACAAGCCCACAGCACAGAGCCAACTGAAGCATGTGTGGGTTCTACAGACGCTTTTCATTCTCCCCCCCTCTCACCAAAATAAAGAATTTTAGAAAAAGATTTTAAAAATAATCAAGTATATGCACTGCACGCAAGTTCTTGGGGCAGCCACAGTAAGAGAGCTGGTAGCTGACATTCAGTAATTGGAGAATTTTTGTAAAATTCCACAATATGAATAATAAAGCCTAAAAAGCACCATGCAGCTTACAGCTACTTGTGATCCACTTTTTGAAGTGGATCATTTACTACACCTAAAAGGATTTGATGTCCTTTCCAAAGGAAAAAAAGTCAAATTAGAGGGAGTAAAATTCACCATACTAGTGTAGCTTTTTAGTTGTTAGAATAGCAAAAATACCCATTAAAATGTATTCTTGGAAAGCCTGTGTGAAGGCTAGCCAGAGCTGAGTAATTATGTATTTTGAGATGAGCTCGTCTCTGAAGATATGAAACAGCACCAGCCTTAATGATAGCTTAAACATCTGATAGGAATACAGGTGTGAGAAGACCAACTAGAAGCAAAACTACTTAGGAATACATACACATGCAAAAAAAAAAAAAAACCAGCATTCTGAGCGTCACTCAAAAATTGACACGTGAATTGGCACTGTGAGTTTTGTATAGTCCTGCTGCTCCTTCTTGCTCAGAGGTAGGTAGTAGCTGCACTGTCAGCTTTTCTGTACAATCATTCCGGTGTACTGCAGCTGTCCAGCCGGAACATTACAAAAGGTGAGGGAGCTCATTTTGACGTGTATCCCAGAAGAAAGGGATGATCTCTTGGCTCAGAGATTAGATGTACTGCCCCAATTAACCAATATCTGATAGTTTAGGAACAGCAAGTTTACCTTTGTAAAACTGCTGAAACAGAAGATGGGCAGGACTCCTCAGACAAATTTAAAACTGTTTTCCCAACAGCTTCTCTTTGCCACTTAGCCTGAGTCTTATATGAACTTGTCTCATGCAGCTTGTCTCATGACCCCTTTCTGCATGATTAGTGACAGAAATAATCTTAGCAGAGCAGAATTTAAACTAATCTCTCCACCCCAATGAAGTGGCTGTTACAGAACCCTAACCCACTTTTTTTTTTTTTTTTTTGTGAAGTGAGACCTTTTGATGCATTATCTAACTAAAAATTGAACAAAACACATGGGTGAGCTGGTGCTGTAGATGTCAGTTATAAGGAATCTACAATGGGAAGTTACTTACCAGTTAAGAGACGTTCCTCAAGAGCAGCCTTTGCAGTCACACTGCTGGGATGCATGCCTGATATCTCAGAGCCTCAGAAACTTGTCGAAGAGTCAGTCCTGTTAGGTGCCACTGAAGCACCCTCTTGTGGCACTGAACATTCAATGCCCAAGGCTGTGAAGGTGAGGTGTAGTTTGTAACCACTTCTACTCCATGGTCGTGCAACTGCTGCTCTCCTGAAGCCTGTTTTTGCCAGACTCACAATTTCTCTCGAAGATAGCTTAGCGTTAGTTCTAAGTCATTCAAAAGCTTTGAACTATTCTTAAATAGGTTTTGGTGTTAGTTTTCACTGTTAATTGCCTCTGAAGAAACGTGGAAAACTGTCCATTTCCACTTTGAAGACCAAATCAAGCTTTATTACCAAACACTAGTGTTTAAGAGGTGTGCCTCCTGCCCTGCTGTTTTTCTTCAAAAGCCTCTATCAGTTCTAATCTGCACAATGAGCAGCTCATAATTAAACTGATTCAGTGTGCCAAGCCTCTACATTCAGACATACAAAGAAAGTAAATCTGCCCTTAAAATTAATCAGTTTAGGAAACTCTGAGACAAGGGTCTTTTCTGTAGTGATTTGTTTGCATTTGAGCCAACACCGTAGCTATGCAAATCTGTAGCTTAGACATGCAAAGCTTTGTTTTAAACTACATGAAATTATAGTGATTTATCTCATCTATATTAGATGACTACATCTTCACAACTACGCCACTCCTGAGGGAAAGAGGCATTGTCCACTGTAAAGAAAAAGAGGGCTCCTTATTTTCAAGAACCATTTATGGATTGGTACCACCACTCCTTGCAGGGATACGCCATCTTCAGGTTCCAAGTTCAGTACAGATCAAACACAGCGAACCATCAGCACCAAGATCAGCAGCAAAACTTGACTCCAAAGTGCAAGAGATCACCTCAAAAAAAAGCCTTTTATTTGGGGACTAAGCAGAGGAAGACCTTTTTCACTGGCTATGCAGTCAACTGAGTAAGTTCAAAGAACTAAAGTAGTATTAGTAAAAGAAAGCAAAACAGCAATAGAGGGTGGTGAGGTTTTTTTTAATCAAACTTTCATCACTTTCAGTTTTGGTGACAGAAGGTAAACCACCCTAATAGTCATAGCGCATCTGTAGGTTGTACCATGTTTCTTCCCCATCCCCAACCCTTCTCTTCTGCAATAGTTCCTCACACTGAAACCAAGCATCCATTATGGCAATTCTGCTGGCCTTCTGTCGTCCAAGCGCCACAGGGGTGCCAGGTGCTTGAAAGGCACAATAGGAGATGTGCCAGCAGCAGGGACCAGCCTTCCTAACTTAAGATACATGGCAAAAATCTTCATGTGGCTGACAGCCACAGGACAGATGTAACATACCTGGTAGAGCAGAGAAGGGGAGCTCCAGTAGTTCACAGGCAGGAGATGATAATCGCTCCCCAGGGATGCCATTGCTCCTTTTAATAGGCTGAATCCCAGGGGATGTTGGCTTCAGCAGCCACTACTGGTCTGCCTCACTCCATAGCCAGGGTTCGTAGCACCCAGCAGCCCCTCTGCCAGCACAGCCCCAGCCATTCTCATGATACAAGTTCAGCACTGGAGCTGTGGTACACCAGCCACTCCTGTTCTATAATCTTTCCAAAGCCAACTCCAACACGAATTTCTCAGATGTTCTGGCAGATTCATCTCAAGTATTCTGATCATTATTTGGTCCCTCAGTAGCCTTTCCGAAAACTCCCCTAGTTACAAAGGGTTATGCCTAGACCATATATACAGCAACCTCATGTACCAGAAAATTGCTAGTAACATACAATTAATAGTTTTTTTATTCCCTTGGTACTAGTCAATAATTAACGCCTCTTAGAATGGGTCTACATCACAGAATACATATAGCATTAGCAAAGATACCTTAGCTTTCAAGGTGTTAATTCAGGTACCAGAAATAGTTTAGTATTACGGAACTTGGCACAGTCACGTTTATCTTATGGGGGAGCACTCCCACTAAGAAGCATCAAGCTTAACAACAGTCAGTCCTTGCAATCAAACTTTGCTCCTCAGTTTAAGTAAAATACTTTCCTAACAGTTAAGCTGAACCAAGCAAGTGTATCCACATACACTCACTCAACTGAGGAGTCACAACTTAAGTTGGTACAAACTTGTCTGAAGATGAGCATTAAACTGGCACCAGTCTGTGTGCAGAAATGGCCTTTTTTTTCTTTTTTTTTTTTTTTTTTTTCTTTCTTCTTTCCACAGTGGTATCTACAGCCTGCTACATCAGTTCTACCTTCTGAGCCATAACTCCTCTGGTCTCGAGTACACTACACTTTCGCCCTGCGCTCTTTATAATGGCATATTTTCTTTCTTTCCTGCCTTGGTACTGTACTGTAAAAATAATAGAAAAAAAATACATGAACTACGTATGATATAATCCTATCATTTTTGTACGCACATTACATTTTCTGATTATGGGCTCCCAGTATCACTGTACTGCTGACAAAGTCTCCATATTTTGTTGGAGGTATATAGGAACAAAGCAGTCCAGGTGCCCTTTGAATGTGGGATCATTAATTATACAAGCAAGCACCACTCAGACTGTCAAAAGGTCTTAGACATAGAAAAGCTGCACTGCACAAGAAATGAAGAAAACAAAAGTGGATAACAAAAACCAAGTTTGTATCACCAGAGCCAGTGCTCTACAAACCTTGCCTCCTCGCTTCCAGTAGGTGGCAGCATTAAGTTGTCTCTCCCTAATTCACTGCTGTAGAACAGGAGTACCCCAAATACTGTACTTTCATCTTCTTAATGGAACACTTCCCCTGAAAGTCCCACTCATTAATAATTTCTAGGAAATACTAGTACCAAATAAGCTATTATAATAGATGGCTATGAACTCATACTATTTAACTGTTTAAGTAAACAGAAGTCTAGTAAGTGGCTGTCACAAAGAAATGCTTTTTACTCAGCCAGTTCTACCACGAGAACAGTAAGAAAAAATACGCATCAAATGTGTTTATCTAATAAAGCCTCTTCACTCTCCTGTGCACTTAGCTAGTTTTATCAATAAATGCAGGTAGTTAAGATGTTTACATAGATTTAACACCTGAGTTGAGTAAATAATCGATTGATTATTTAAGTCTAACAAGAGAAGCCTGATGAATTTCAACAGATTTAAAGCACAAATATGAATACTTAATGCTTAGGACTGACTAGTTTAAAAATTGTGATATTGCAAATGATCTCCCTCTCCTTCTACATTCATTTTCTATTTTAAAATTGGTAATGTATTTGCTGCTGCCTTCTGTTTGACATTTAAAAACTGAAAAATGTAGAAAAGAAATCTCTTCCAAGTATTTTTCTATCAATCAGAAAACCTGAACTCTAGTGCTTCAAACACACATATACCTTTCCATCAACAAGTGGTCCAACCACCACTGGTATTTTTACAAGGGAAAAAGTTGGAAGTTCGAAGCATTCCCTTACCCACATGAAGAGCTTTCATTTGAAACAACTTTTTGAACTGCTAGTCAAACCATAGTTATTTTTCCTGTGAAACGTAATGCAGAATTACACAGAAAAAAGTTGCACGCAGTTTTTCTTTAAACCAATGCCTCGTGTGTGCATCCCACTCTTTGTATATAGCAGCCACCGAGAAACTTACTATTCTTCAGTGGTGTTTTCCCATCTGTTCAGCACTGTCTTCTGCTTTGCAAAGTCACTCAATACTTTTGCCAAAGACTTTTCTTCTGCTGTAATTGTAACTAACCAGAAAGATACAGAAGTTCTCTAAATCCTTCAGAATGCTTTTTAGTATTATAAAAAGGGATTGGAAATCAAGATGTATTCCTACCACACTTGAAATGTGAGATACATCTCCCTCTCTAACAATCTTTTACAAGTCCAAGTAGGCATTAAGAGTATCCTGTAAGACTTGACTGGACAACTTAAGGTATTCTGCCTTCTTTGAAAAATTAAGGAGAGGAAAAAAACAAAAAGTTTTTTGGGGGATGTGGGGTGGAATATGGATCCAGACATCTTTCAAGTGTTTCTTATTTGAGTACCCTTCCTGTGTCAAAGGTTCCTTGCAACGTGCTTTTACTATGAATCTCTTCAAATTTTTCATTACACTAATGGCATGTCACATTAAATACATGCTTAATTTACAATTTGCTGATTAGCTGCATGAGGCGTTATTTGATTTGCAGCTTCAGATTCCACTGCCAGAATCCCTCTCCCCCCCCCCCCTCTTTTTTTTTCTTTTAGAGACCTTCATC
>VXAA01003386.1:1136826-1168549 GCA_013399115.1 Anseranas semipalmata | reverse complement strand
TTTTTTTTTTTTTTTAATTTAAAACGGGGTGGGTGGAAAAAAGGAGGCTTGGTGGTCAGGTGTATATTTAAATATACTTGCTACATGCCCCTGCCACCCAGAACATTTGTAAGAGCGAATTGACAAGCTCCTTCCTCCTACTTAATAAAACTACTGTCATATGTAAGAACAACAAAATATTGTGTCTGACAAGTACAGAGTAAACGTATAAAACAAATGCATGCCTGAAACATGATATACTGACTAATGGAAAGAGTATTACAGGGAGTAATTCTGCAAACTATGTGAAGTTCACTTAATTGCTAAAGGGCCTCATGTGCACTGAAGTCACATAAATAAGGATTTGCAGAACATAACTTAAGTTCTGGGAAAACACAGTAAATATTTAGAAATACTGTATATGGAAGAGTCCCACCCTTAGCCTCCTCTAAGTGAACTTAAGTCCAAACATTAGACACCAAGATGTCTGAACTAGACAGCTTAAGTATCTTACATAATCGTTCAGAAATAAGCAGTTCTAAACAGTGAGTCACTGTTGTAAGATTTGTATCTAAAACAAATCATGATTTTTCCCACTGAAGGTGTTTCTCTTTCAAGACTCAAGTTTTAAATACCTGAAGTGAGATGACTCCCACTGATTTCCATAGTGCCATAATTTCTATATTTTGAACAGCGTATAAAAATTTGCTAAATAAGGAATATCTTGTAGAATACTCTTAAAGAAGATGCAATAGCAGCTTCTTAGGAAGATGATTACAGACCACACCTGTCCAATAAAAAAAATCTTTTTACCCAAATACATAAACAATTTACCTAGTAATTTAGTAGTGGCACAGAGTCCCCACATACTAGTACAGCTTACCTTAATAACAGCAATCTGAAGTTCTTCCTTGCATTTGTTATGAGAGCTCTTCATCACACGAACTAGGTTGTTTTCTACTCATTACTGAAGTCTAACATACACACAAATTTTTGCACTAATTTAACAATTTAGTTAAGGCAGTCCAATTTTCTACTGAAATTGGTTAAATCTGTGCAACTTCCATGTTGTAAAATTTAAGATCAACCCCCTTAAAACAAACAAAAAAACCAACAAAAAAAATCACTTATGTCCTTGCCTCAAAACCTGTATTCCTGTCTCCAAGAAAAATCAGCTAATAGCAATAAGAGCATTTTAAGGGATATGGGTACATTGTCACTTATAATTATATTGAAAGTGTGATAAAAATTATACATGCAAAATAAGCCCCTGTAGTTTCATTTAGGTCTCTCTCTCCCCTAATTATCAGTTATATTTAAAATGCTAAAAAGTGTGGTTAAGAAAGCTGAGCAATCTCAAATTCTGAACTCATTAATCTTCAAGTGAGAAAATATTAGATACTGGGTCATGTGTTTTGTAAATGTGAAATGTAAGATTTCATTTGAAGTTCCATCACTGCATCACAAAACTACTTAGCTGGAGTCAATCAAAAAATGTCATTAGCAGAAAGACTTGTTCAGGCTACAAAGCAGTATTTACTTACCTTTATGTGTGTTACAAGGGCGCTATTCAAAACCTGCAAAAATATGCAAGGCAATACTTCTGCCTAATACCCACTTAAGATGTGTTCTTCTGTGTGTGGATAATATGTGAAGTATGAACATATAAATAGAAAGGGAAAAAAAAGTACTGCCTCCCCCCAAACTTAAAAGTAAAGAATGATCCTTAAATTATTTCATGTAAGGAAGAAAAGCAGCAGGAAGAGCTTGAGTATACTTGACAGTTAAAAGCTGTTTGCAGAAGTGTAAAGTATTGTTGGATACCACGTCGAAGATTTCATTCTCGGCACTAGCAATGAAATGCAAGACCCGAGAGACAGGTGCCAAATCTAAATCACAAAAATACAATTCAAATTAGTACAGTCAATTGCTGATTCAAGGTGCACACTGTGCAACCTTTTTGTTTAACTTCACACAAATGTAACAATACTTACCTTTTCTGGATTATAAAGTTATTGTCTTTATGGGAAAAATTTAAAGCTTCATCATGAAGTTTACATCCACAAATCAGCTGGGTAGATTGATAGGCTCTTAATCATACAACTGTCATATGATACAAATGAAAATTCTGCAAGTGTCTCCCATTTATGTGCATCTGTGTGTGTGTGAATCTTTGAAGGTGGAGAAAAAAGTTTTGTGCTGTAATAAGGGAAAAAAAAAACCCAAACCCTAAACTCCCTAGTCTTGCAGAGCCAAGAATGGATGGGTATTCAAAGAAAATGTAAATGATTATTCAGGAATATCCCTATGCGATACATACATTTGAACAACAGTGAAGATGAAATGGCAGCAGTCTTTTCAGGCTTTACAGCATTGTAATTATGATCGCTTGCCCAGGATGGTGTGCTGTTTTCTACTGCTGGCTCTTTAGCAATAGGTTGAGTGTTTGCCTCAGTCTTGGCAGTTGTCAAAACAGTCTTCTTCATATTCATCTCTCTTTTCTCAGGAAATTGTCTCTTCTGGTTTGGAAGAGGTTTAGTACCTGTCTGTAGTGATTAAAAGAATCTTAATTACTAATACTCATCAAATATATTGTATTTCACAAACAAAGATATAGTTACATATAGGTAAACAAATTTCTTTTATAGTAAGCTCCTGTAAATACAATTGAAATTAAGCAATTTCACATTCATGTCTTTAAAGCAAAAGATAATACACTGTAACTTCAGGAGCAGAAAACAGTTAAAAAATAAAAATCTAAAAAAAAATTTAAAAGTTTTTAAAATAAAACTATTTTTCCTCAATTTTTGTTTGAAAAACTAGTAGCCACACTACAGCTGTTTCAAAAGGGAAAACGGGCTTTAATTTCATCTTTTTGCTTCCCAAAACACAGATACCATGCAGTAACATGTTAGTTCACAATTCACAGTGATTCCAAATTACTGTCCCAAACCCAGTAATTTGGAATTAAACAAAACAATCAAAAAAAAAGGCCAAATTAACTTGTAATTAAATTAAAATACTGTACTGGTTATACTTCTTTTTTTTAATTAAAATAAAAAAAAAAAAAAAGTGTGTTGCTGTCTAGAAGATCCTTTCAAGAAACTCTCTACCTAGGATCAATTACTAAGATTTAAAAGAAGTGACAGGAGAACATTTTGTCAGAACAATGCTCTTACCATAAAAAAAAAAAGGCAAGAGAACTAAAATAGAAAGCTCCTCCTCAATGCAGGACTTTGCAATTTTGTCTCAAAAAGGAGAGCACAGAAATAAGCCGTTGTGTTTCAGTACAACTGCTTCAGGTCACAACATAAACTTACCTGTAGCTGAGATTTTGGCATGCTGGGTTTTTCAGATTTTGGTTTGATCTTCTCTTTAGGTTTTGGTTTTGCATCTTTGCCTGCACTTAGAAACTTCATGGTGGCTGCAGCATGTTTGAGAATGCAGTCATTGCTACAATACACAGAATCAGGCTGAGCCACATTAAAACAGCCAGGACCAATGCACTTTGATGCACCAGGAGCTTCAATTACCTACAGATTGAAGTAGAGCAAGTTCAAACTTCAAAACAGAAGTGACAGAAACATACCTTTATAACATGAAGCTTACATATCATATGTGCAGACCACAGCTGTGACTGTTAGCAACCTGTGCAATTGCCAGTGCAAAACCAGTTTTCATTCTTGAGACGCCCCAAACAACCCATACAAATATAAGGATTTCACTCTTGCAATAGTATTTTCAGAATGAGTTGCATTTTCAAGTGGCTGTTTTGCTAGCAGTGAACTAATGGAGGCTGATTTTTGGAGCCCATAAGCACACAAATGCTTTTTCTGATCCTCTACGCCATGTGAGAAGCCTCCTTAATTACACAGAGCTTGTTTCTCAAGAGCAAGGTTTCTAAAACACATTTTGCTTATATACCAGCAGCTGCCCTCAACCAGGCACACACAAAAAGGGAGGCATTCAGCTACTGGGGTGTACAGGTAATTCTTGCTCAAGAGGCTTACCAATTTTAATATTAGAAGTCTTCAACTGACAAACACAACCATTCTCCTACATAATTTTGCCATAACCTAATACTTTTTACACATTGAGAAGTACATATATAGAATCCATATTCTCCTCTACTTCACCATTACTCTCAATTTATATTGAAGTGTTATGTACTAACCAGTTCCTCTTCAATGGTAACATTTAAAACACAGAACATTCCTTAAAAACAGAGTACGTGAGGTCAAAGTATAGGAATATTTAAGAGCTCTTTAGGTTCCAACATACCATCTCTAGGTATTACGCCTTTAGAATCACTTGTTCCATCTTCTAGATCACTCATAAAAACGTTATACAACTATGTTATACAATTGACCTAATACTCAAAACTGCTGTAGCTCTAGGCAGTCTCTCCCCTATCCATAAACTGCAATTTGTAATTACCAAAAGGGATATTGTTTTAGTAGAAATGTTGCTGAAAAAACTATTATTTATATAGCTTGACTTATTTTTCCCCAGAAGTCCATAAGACAGCATTAGTTACTGCTGCCTGATAAAACCCAGGTTTGGGATTTTTCCCCAAAAATTAAGATTATGCTTTAGAATACTTTTCCATCATGTATACATTTAACTGTGAAGCTCAAGAAAGGCGTATGAATTCTTGTTCCCTAGGAAAACCCAAACTTCAGGTAACTGAGCTGTCATTTCTAATTAAGGACATTTACAAAACTTTCACCGTTGATGTTTGTATTTTTACAGTTCCTAGGAGTTTTAATCACAAACTGAAACTCTGAGGTAGTAGGTGCTTGCGGACATCAACAAAACGGAGTCTTTCTCAAAGTGCTTAGAATACTGGTGTAAGGGAACAGATTAACTGAATAACTATTGTTCAGTCACCATACAAAGTGGTTTCAGCACGTCAACACATGAAATAGCAATGATCTTTTTGCCTTGAATGGGCAGGGAATTCTGCACTGACGGTGCAGTGCTTGTTTATATAAGCAGTAGAGAGAGCCTCACTGAGGTATGAGGGACAGCACAGGATAAAATACAAACAGACTTGACTGGTCAGTTATCACAAAATGTGCTGCCATCTGTCAAACACAAATAAAGTAGTTTCATTCTATTTCTAAATGCCAAAGCAGTATCTGAACGGTAAGCAGTTCTTCTATAAGAGGCAATGATGGTTATTTTTTCCTTTCACTAAGAGAGATGTCTAACCCATTCAGGTAACACGTTAACATGTCAATATCAAAGAATAACTGGTGATGCTTAGAAGCAGAACTTTAAATTAATACTGTCAGTGAAATGCATGACCCAGAAGCCAAATGAACAAACTCTCAAAATGTTTGTGTTCAAATATGTAAAAATATACTCACATTATAGCTGAAACTATATTTGAAGACATTTTAGAGAAAATGTTTCCCACACATTTATCTTAAAATAGTAAATATTTATACATTAAGCTCACACTGTTCTGATCTATACATTAAGCTCATTGTGCTGATATTAATAATTCTGATGTTTAAATGGACTACTGTTTTTTTATAAACATTTTGTAGAAAACGTATTACAACAGAAAGATTTCTCCAGAGAAACGCTCATAATCAAACTTGTAAGGATTATTCTGGGTATGATGCCAAAATTCAAAGATTAAGCAAAGAACATTCATACCAAAAAAAAAAAAAAAAAATGTAAGCAGCTGTAGCATTCTGACAACAAATACGCTGAACACGCTCTTCAAGGCTTAGTAAGAAGAAAAGGAAAATGTTGTCATTACTACAGTAGCTTCAGCAATACAAAGCTGATCACTGCAGCACAAAGTTTTTAAATTTGTGTGCATTGAGTCGAAGAAGCTTCTTTGCCTGTATTTTGAATTGGGCATGGAACTTGCTATCGCAAAATTTAAGCTGATTTTATATTTCATGCCAAAATTTGCAATAATTTGAAATACACTTCTTTATGTTACTCTTTCAAAAGTCAGTATAAAACAATTCTCTATGTACTAACAACGTGAAGCAGCATTGGGACAAAAAGTATCAGAACTTCAAAGACTAATTGGAACTACAGAGGTCATAACACAGCTGGGTATTAACTCTAACACAGACACTTGCCAATGTTAAGTAAAAACTTTATCATCGAAAAATATCAAAAATTATTTGAGATTTTAAAGCTAGAATAAGCCAGTCCAGAATTCTAATTTTTTCATGAGAAGAACACCACCTTATTTGATTTCCAAAGCTGTTTAAAAAAAGGCAGAATACCACACAGCATGTAGTATGGCATTTCCTCACACCTACATAAAACTTTTAAATCGCCTATCTCAAAACAACACTTAGTTTTAGTTGGTTCCCATACTGATAGAACTATGGATGAACTTCTACTGAACAGTACTATTTAGAGGGTTGTTCAGCTTTATATTTAGCTTTAAAAAGCAAAATCAGATTTACTGCTATACAAGTTAAGCCATTGTCTCAGTGTACTCCACGAAATATGAAAAATAGGGAACAACTGAAATACTTACAGGTTGAAATATCTTGAGTTTTTTCTTCCCACTTGGATTTGCAGCTTTTTCAATCCTACCCTTGATCCCTTGGTCCTCAACAGATTTCTGTTCGACTGTTCCTATGCTTGTGAATTCTGTACCATCCACATTTACTTGACCTGCTTTAGCTTCCTGCTGGTCTGTTTCTGAAATAGGCTCATCCTGTCCCTGTAGAATGGTGCAGTTTGGACAGATATAGTCCTCACCATTCCTCTCCAACAGCCGCCCTCGAGCCTCAGAGATACCCACACAGTCACCATGAAACCATTCCTCACATCTATCACAACAAATCATAAACCTGAAAAGAACCGGGGAACAGCAAAACATTAGGAAATAACAAGACAATTAAAGCTTGACAAATATTTTATGCAGCAGATCTTAATTACCCTGCTAAGGTATAAGTACACTGTTTTGCCTCACTGTTCATTTATTTTCACTAGTTTATCCCCTCTTAAATATTTGTTATAACTCCCCTCAAAACTTCAAATAAACCCAACAGCTCCTTTACATATACCCAAAATTAAGCCATAGAATTTGGGTTATTTTTTCCACCACAGAAAAATTCCAGCTACTTGCATTGCACTTCTAGTTGAAAGTTTTGCCTACCTGTTGTTATGAGGCTGACGACAAATACAATACAGTGCATTGGGGTCATAAATCTCAGACTCTGGTTTGCTTTTGGGCAATTCTTCAGGTTCCTCATCTGTAATCCCTTTTGCTCCAACAGTAGGCTTTATCTCCTTCTGAACCTGAAGATCTTCAGTGTTTTCCTCACACACAGTAACTTGACTTGCAACCTCAGTGCCATCTACAATTTCAGGCTCCTGTTTGACAGGTAATTCAGCCTTAACTTGTTTTTCAGGCTGGACATCACCTGCTTCTGTAGGATCTTGCTCTGAAGTTCTTTTTCTCAGGCGGTTCTGTATTTCTTTCAGTGTCAACTGCGCAGGTTTCTGTTCAACACGTTTGTTTCTTAGTCGATTCTGCAGTTCCTTTAGTGTTAACCCATCGCTGTCACTGACAGAAGTATCCTCTTCCTCTTCCTCCTCTTCCTCCTCCTCCTCCTCTTCCTCTTTTGTGCGCCTGCTTTTAGAACCTTTCTGATCCTTACTACTCCTAGTGCCAGTCCTCCGAGTTCCAGGTTTTATATCCGAAGCACTCTCAACACTATCTTCTGAAGCAGTTTCAGCATCTGTAGCTGGACAGGATGCGGGTTCACTTGAATCTTCCAGAGCAATAGGAGCATTCCTTCTTCCTCTGCGTCTTACTGTCGTAAGAAATTCTTCCACTCTTTCTGTTCGCTTTGGTTGTCGTCCACTACGCCTGAGGTTTAAGCTTTGTTGCTGCTGTTGCGGCTGTTGTTCACTAGAGTCCACGTCAACATCTCCTGCACCTTCTCTCTTGGCAATTGTAGTCCTTCGAAAACCCCAGGTTTTCCTGAACTCTTTGCTTGTAGGCTTGATAGCTTTTTGTTCCTCCTCATTGCTTTGCTCACCTTTTTCATCCAAAGCTGATGCTAAAAACAAGGGAATAGTTATTGAATTGGTGGTGGTAAAGGATGTTTTTCCTAATTTTTTTTTCCCCAACATAGTAGTATTTTCTTTGTAGTAACAGATACATACATCTCCACCTCATTTTATAACCCTGAAAACAGATAACATACTGTCTTGTGAATGTAGTATTACAGCAGTGGCAATTAAGTACATCACTGACTGTTGTGCCAAAATAATCCAACTGCTACAAACTCTTCTGTTATTTACAAACATGTAGGTATACAATGGACAAATAAGAATATTTTCTGCTGAATTTAAAAGAAGAAATCTTACCAGGGGAACTGTTTTCCATGTTGTCAGTATTAGATTCAGATTCCAATGACACTGGCTGTAAACTTACAGCTTGTTCCATAGTACAGACACCACTCTCCCCACCCTGAAATGCTGAAGATAAACAAGGTACAAAACTTAGATTCAAAAAGACTTGTAGCCTAAGTAATTATTAAGTATTCTGATGTCAACTCCTTAGTTTACTGTAAAGAACATGCAAAATACTTAACTTTAATTTCAAGCCACTAACAGTCACTGAATACTAACAAGAAGTTCACTGAAATCCTTCAAAGACAAACTTAAAATATACAGGTTTGGACACAATACTGTCATATTTTACTAAACAGCCTTAGCATTTCTGATATTTCTTTTCTTTTAGTGGTAAGAGCCGGGCAATTTATTTTGATAATCTCAAGTCATCAATAAAATCAACTTTGTAAAATTTAGTGTGCACAGCATATACACTTTAACCCTAAACACATACTTTGTTCAGTTCCTTCATATTAGCTAAAAAAAGAAAACTTTTTTACAGACTTGAACAAAAAAGTATACTGCAGAAGTATGCTATTGTAACTCTCTTACAAGATCAGAAAATGAATGCATCTACACACTATTTTGTAGATAAATATTTGAATTCTCAAAAAAACTCCTTTCGTGGTATAAACCTGTTCCCTGGCGTTTGTCTGGGAAAAAACTTGTAGCTGTTCCATTCCACAAGGAACCATGCATGCACCAGTGTGAAAGACCGGAAGAACTAAACCATGGAGCAGAACAAGGAGTCATCTAAACTGTGCAAACATGCTTCCTGTTTTAAAGGTGAGGATGGTAGTTGGTATCAATAACATTTTCTGCTAGAAAGGCCATCTGATTGCCTGCAGCAGGATAAAACACAACGTAGAAACAGCCAACTTATAGAATTCAAAACTATTGCTATTTAGATTATTCAGGGTTAGTCAAAGAATAATCAGTTTTTGGATTCTAAACTAAATGTCAAAACAGGAAAAAAAAAGCACTTTTCCTTCTTCAAATAAGAACTGTTTCACTAGGTCCGGATCTTGCCTATTAAATAGTTTAGCTGCTGTTTTTAAATTGTTTCAGAAATAGAAGTGAAATAGAAGCTAGAAGAAGTGATACAAAACAGAACAAAATTAAGATCTTCTCAAGAATTTCTTTGGGAAAAAAAATTATTGAATGAAACTTGAGAAATGCTGCTCCTTGATATTGTTATTTACAAAGAGGTTTTCAGCTGATATGATCTACCAGAATGACAAAAAAAAAATCAGCAAAGAACCTCCAACTATCACAGATGGAGCCACAGGGGTGGGAGGAATCTGTGCTGACAACCAGGACCCCTGTTTTCCCCAAAAGTCTTCCCCAGCATACTAGGAGACTGTCTTACTTGAGAAGACTTCAGCAAATGACAGAAATAAAGTCTAAGGCTGCACTTTGAGCATTCAGTAATAATCTCATTTGAAGAAGTACCGAAGTTAGTATTACACCACAGTGCAATGTTTTAAATGAGTTGCATGCCAAGTAAATATGCTCTTCTAGAATTCGGAAACTATGTTTTGCAGTCATTGCGATTACATTGCTCATGTGAGACTATAATACTCAGCAGTAAGTATACCACAACAAACTGGATAAACAGAAATAGTACTTTCAAATCAACAAGAAAAAGAAAACTAACTCTCCCCCAAGCATATTTTTGGAGTAGTTGTATGCATCTTCCGGGCACAAGAATTACACAGTTAAGCCAAATGGGAATATTAACAGAATTCCTAAATAACAGTAGCTGCTGAAAGAATCAAAGCCATATACATCACAGCTACGAGTTTTCAGAGGCATCCTTTATCAAGCTTTTCAACCTGCTTCCAAATATTACTGGGTACCCTGGTGATAAATGCCTCCTTATTTCACATATTGCATCAGCTGCATTACTGTTCTGCTGTATCACGTGATCTCTCTACAGTGCAATTCCTGTTTTCTATTATTACATTTAACAAAGTGTTAAAACACAAATGTAACCATCAATGCTAGGCAAACAATTAAGCTAGAGATTTAAAAAAAAAAAAAAAAAACATACTGATATTTAAAAAAAATGTAACACTTAAGTTGCAACTTGAAAGTCATTTCAGTGAGATACCATAAATGTGGCTGTAAAGATAGCAGATTCCAGAACATCATTTTAAATAGTAACTGATTAATTTCAACATTTCAGTTAGAATCAAAAATTAATTTTAAGCCTGTAGTACAATGGTGAAGAGCTGAAATTGCTTCAATCTAACAGGAAATTCCATTAAATTCTCAAAATAAAATCATTAATTATATTTTGTTTTGTTTTTAAAGGCAACGCTAAAATTATATTAGCATCAGAAAAAGGCTGCAATGCAAGTAAGAGCAGAACAAAATGAAACGGTTAAAATTTACGTCTTTGTTTACCTTGAAGATGAAGAAATGCTACAAGCTACAGGCAGAGGTAATCCAAATTGAGATTTAAATTCCAGATAAAATGTAAAGAAATAGCAAGTCGCTTCAATGCCCTCTGTATGCTTTACCTGACACAGCATTAGAGGTTTGAATGGTTTCTCCCTGTTGAGACGAATGAAAAGGAGAGCCAGAAGAGGGCAGCAAAGGATCAGAGTCATTCAGCATTATCCTTTCAGCACATGCTGAATTTCCTGTTTCTGAAGTGCCAGACTGAGTCTTTGAGTTGTCAGCAGGACCAAATACCAAAAATCCTCCTTTTCCTGCCGGCTCCTGGGAAAAAAATGAGACAAAATAAGATACCAATGTATTTATGAGCTTACCTTACCAGTGTATACTTAAGCTTGGAATTGTTTTGTCTCCATTACTTTTGTTATTTTGCCTTTTTGACAGTTTTCTAGTTTCAGAAAGACACTGAAACAGGAATGAAAAGTTAAAGGAGAAAAATACCACCTCCACCACCTACCCATAGTTGAGACCTTTCAAATAAATTCAAAATACAATTGTAATCTCATCAATTCATTGAGAATCAGTCCATTAAGACTTTCAGAGCAGTAACAAGCAGTATTCAACAAATCCACTCAATTTCCAGTATTTAAAAGCATTCTGAGAGTGAAATTTAATAAGCATATATTGTGCAATGAAAACACAGAAATGCTTTTAAACTATGTTGGCATACCCAGGTTTACAGCAGGGAAGACCTACAAGTCTGTACTAAATTTCATCACAGAAGACATCTGCAGCTTTGAGGATTTAAATCCAAGTGATTACTTAGTGGTTTTGCAAGGTGGGATAATAAAAAAAATTATAGTTGAGCATCAGAATTAAGGAGTAGTCCTTATCATTGCCCCTTTCACTAAAAAAGGTTTGCAATACAGAGCATTTCAGAAGCTTTATTTCAAGGACAGCAGATGACATTAAAAACTGTAACCTTTTTCCCCCAAAATTAACCCTTGGAAAACATTTCAGAATCAAGGCATTCATTTAAAGCATCTGAACAAGAGCAACTATTTGGTCTGGGGTCCCAATTCACATGTGAAATGGCAAACAAACATGAATACTGACTGCTTGCTCAGTTCTGAGCACACAGGAGGCTCAAAATGAGTAGGAAAAACCCCGGAAGTCTACCACACTAGAGCAATACTGGAAAAGAATTTGGGAGGAAAAGGACGACCAGGTGAACAGGATAAGAAAAGTCACTTTTGAATTGGTCTATACAGTAAATTAGGTGAAGACAAAAGAATAGTAATAATGGACACAGATTCTGCGTATCAGGATTCTGCAATTAAAGATGCAGGGGAATTGCCATAGTAGGCGTATGAAGCCACTAAAACATTAGTAATTGTTTCGAAGCATTAAAAACAGATTCTGGTAACAATCTGCTGTTTGGAAACACTTTTTACTTCCTAAGCAATGATAATTTCTAGGTGCTCTCCAATGCCATGTCATTGCCCCAAATACAGGGAGCAGGGAAAAGACCAACCGCTCCCCCAGTCTGACTTTCATCAGTGGATCACTTTATCATTTCATAAACAGTAAATCTCATAATCTGCATGACTGTGGGAAAGTAAAATTTGAAAAAATGACTATATAGATAAATCCACATCAGTATTTCTTGCCTGTGTACCTTCTCTATGGAGGATTATCTACATTACATATATTCTTCCCCCATGCCAACTATTCCCACTGAAGGAGAAAAAAGAAAGGAGGAAAAAAATTGTACAAAAAAGATAGCAGAATAACCTAATTTTTGAGACCCTAGTACTGTATCTCATGGCATTGAATACCTGCTCTAATATGCATTTTGTTCCATTGTCTGAATCAGTGATTATATCCAAGGAGTCAGTCACTGATGGCTGAAGACAGTCTGAGTTAAAAGTGCTTTCTTCCACGCTGCTGCTCTGTAATAACCTTTCAATCTCCCTGTTCAGAATCTCCAACTCATCACACATCACGCAATTTTAAGTGATATTCCTAGAGAATAGAGGGAAAGTCAGCTAATCACTTCTTGTTCAATACTAATATTAAACTGTGAAAACAAACTATGCTTCTTAAACACGCAGGAAGTGCATCCTATTTGAGTAATTTATCCATTAACATAGTAAATAAAGTATTGTCTAAAGAAAGGATTGTCTTTATATTGCACAACTGAGTATCAGTGTATGCAGGGCTATATTTGCAACACACTCTTCACAGATGTTTGAGTCACAGAGCTGATATTAAGGCATTCCAGAAGTGGAATCAGCATCCTCTCTTCTTAGAGGATATTCTGGCTCGTTGAACGCAATACATTTTTCAGTCTGATAGTCATACCCCACCCAGTGGCGAGGCTGCACAGTGCACAGTCTACAGTTTTAATTTAACATATAATATCATTTTTAACATAATTGAAAATTAGGAAATTCTATGCAAAAATGTGTTTTTTGTTTTTTTCTTTTTTTTTTTTTTTTTGAAGACATTATCTTATTATTATTACCTCTATTACCTAGAGGAAAAAACTCTAACAGAACTACAATTCTAAAATATCATCAAATTTGGTAGGCATAAAGTTTAGTACACTTAGAACACAAACTACAGAACCCCCATACTTGCTATAAAATGCCTGGTTTCCTCTATTACTTAGTATCCCCATTTTCTATCTGCCCATTTGGTCCAAATTACGCTTATTTACTTATCTACTTATTATTTAGCTCTTACAGAACTGCATCTTAGAAGATGGGATAAACTCAGATGCCTTTAAAAAGGCTGAAAAATCAAAGATTATAAAAACAAAAGCACAAAACTGTAACTCACAATTACACTTTTAAACCTAACAAGCCTGCTGGCACTTCTAAGCAAACGTTCTACTGTCTGCAAAAATATTCACTACAACATACAGGAACTTGGGAAGAGAAACAGATATTTGAAGATTTCCAAATTTGGTATGATTTTTGTTTGTTTTGTTTGCTCTCTAGTTAACTATTCAATTGCAGTTGAGATACTGACAAATGTAAGCTGAAGCAACAAAATAGTTATCTTGATTTGAAGGAACTGAACATTCATGACCCACTTTTCTTCCTCCTAACACAGCACATTAATCACATTTCTGAAACTGAAGTTCTAGCTGGAAACTGGAAGTTACTGTACTTCTCCTAACAGACAATTCCCATCAACATCCTCGTGCCTTTCTGCCATGTCTCCTTTTAGCATGTACCTTTGCAAAAATTTTAGACAATCTCTAAAAATGATCGGGCAGAACGACAAAACAATGTTAATAATAAACATACTCTTGTTCATTCAGAAAGTCCTCTGGTTTTGCTTAGGTTAGCAAGTTCTGTGATAAGCAATCTCCATTATGAAAATATGTAAGCTTCTAAGGCCAACTATAAATAAAATAAAGTTAGAAAGACAAACCAGAATTTCTTAAAAAGGAAATAGCACTCTCCTCTTTACAGGTGAAGTAAACCTTGTCAATAAAAATCCCAGGTTTGCCGATTTAAATGCTTACATAACACAACAGGTCCTCATTAAACAGTGGATTCACAATGCTTATTAAATCCACATTTATGGACTACGATGAACAAGCGCAACCCTAACATTACTTGGGCAGCTACTTTCCTGCTGCCTTCTCCCCTGCTCAGTTACGTGCCCTACATCACACGCACCCAACCCTCTTTACCACAGAAATGTCCACATGAATTCTTTGTAAATAGACTTGGTTTATGAACTCAGCAGAAAACGAACCCCCCAAAGAGAGAACCAAAAGGATGAAAAATAAACAACAAAACTAGTGCAAAGACATGCAAGAACAGGGATGGAAAACAAGACCCCTTTAACCAGCAACATGCTACGTGAGCTCAGCCTATCTCACTCAGCCTGTGCACACCATCAGCCACTCAGCAAGAGCTCATCAGATCTTATCCAGCAGCACTTCATTATCTGCCCCCTCAGTCAAGATTTCCTTTTCAAAATCTGATCAATGTTTTAAGCTTGCAAACTCTAATGCAAGCATTCCAGTCAAACAGAACAGTCACTTATCTAGAACTGGAACAAAAAGTTGATGCAGAGTATCTTGAAAAGAAAATTCAGCCAAGAAAACATTTATATAGGTTTTTCCTCCCCCATTATTTTGCAGGTAAAATGTTTCACCACTGCAAAGCTGTGTGTTATTCAGTCTACACGGCTGGAAGAAATTCTAGAGAGTATCAGCAGCCAATCTAACGAGACAGAAAAGCTATTCCCAAATTCTGAATCCTGCTACTGCAATAGCACTTGTTCACAAACACACAATACACATAAAAAAAAAAAAATCTATCATCCAACACGTCTTCATTAACAATGAAAAAAACAGAAAAGGAACACTTGTAATCTCATTCTTTTCCGTAAATACATTATCACGGTCATATTCAGACAAAACCTCATCAAAAGCATACCACGATATGCTGCCATCTTTGTAACCCAACAGTTCACATATCTCAGGCACAAAAGGAAGGGAGGTTATCTGTGCCAGTTACATAGATGTATGCCAATACATGATAATTGCAGGACAGGCAACTGGAAGATATCTGGATCTGCTGAACACTGACTTCATTAAGCCCTTTTTAAGATGCTGAAATGTAACATCTTAATCTGATGATGACAGAACAAAGCTTTTAAAGAACCGGTACATTTCCACAGCTTTTTGTGCTTCTATTTTTAGACAAAGGTCCATTCAACAAATTACTTACACGTTCAAATCAGCATCTCCACTTCATTTGCCCTAAATAATAAATAATGCATTCAATGGGTCCACAGACTGCATACAGATTGTCTTTTTCAGAACTTATCATTTTAATTGTATGATGAACTTCCTGTCTCAATTAACTAGGAAGACCTCACTCTAAAAAGGGATACTGAAAGACGGCTTAGTAATAATACCTTTAACGTGAACTAAAAACAACCAAAAGATGAAACTTCATTTCTCTTTCATCCAAGGTCTTGTGTACAAGCAAAATCCCATGTCAAAATTTTGTGTAAATTCTTCAGTTTCAGCTTACTAGATTTTTTTTTTTTTGAGGAATGTATGAGAGAATAGTGATGCTTATCTTCTCATTAGTGCTAATCCTCACTGATAGCTACAGTTAGAAGCAACTTACTCCATGTTCTTGGATGTGAGTGCTACTCTTCAATACTCAGAAAAAATGCTGTAATCTGCACAAGTTCTTGTGCCTAACACTTTACAGACTACATAAGCACCTTGCATGAATACTTTAGCCCAAATGAGGAATATCTGGCATCTATTAGTTCTCTTATCTCCCTGCTTGCCTTAAGAAAGATGTATTTGACTTTGAAAGATCTCACACACAACCCCTACACAAGCAAAGAAAGCAAGGTTCACTGCACGCTCAAGACCCATGACAGACATTAGTACCTCCAGGAGGTGATTCAGCTGGCCATTACCTAATGAAGGGGGCTTATTTCTACTGTAACAGGAAAACAAAGGCTTGTTTGTTTTGGTAAGTGGACTTAAGCTCCAGTTAATGTTTCAGATACATTATGGATATTCAATGGCCAGGGCCCAAGGACAGGACAGAAATCTTGAATGATCACAAGGATCAACATTAGGTTCAGCAACTTTCCAAAAAGTAAGGTTAGTAAGAAGACAGAAGAGTGCTTGCACCTGCAAAGCAATTCAAAGCATAATAAAGCATAAATCTTACACTAATTAAAAGCTATTAAACGCAGGTATCATTCATCAGTAACCAGCTTCAACTCTACATCCTGACACAAAACCAGTCTGGGCCATGATTTTAAATATTAGCTTCAACTATAATGACTTGGAACTGGCCTTTGGTAATATTTCTCTGTGAGTTTCTTCAGAATTAGCACTACATGCAAGGCATTTGGCTAGAACCAAACAGCAGAAAACCCTGACTAGGTTTCTTAAGTATCTAAGAAACAGCAAGATGTTATGAACTGGACAGAAAGCATCCTTACCAGAAAGATGTAACAGTGCTTCCAATCACAGCTGACATTGTTTGCTCATTGTACTCCCTGTAAAAGAGGCACAGATCTTGCCACAGCCTCCTTTAAGCACTGAAAAATTCCTATTAAGTGAGTAAGTCAAGATCACGTGAGAAAAATTTGTCTGAGAACTCAACTAAGGACATCATTTCTGATGCAAGTAAAATACGCACTGGTATGGCTTAGTTGATGCCACTCCTAGTTGGAAGACTGACCCCATTGAAAATGACTTTGCATCCTTACTTGTCAAAGATGAGATCTGGGAAACCTGCTCTCTTCCTACGTAGCAGCAACAAAATTAATCCCTTGCATCCACAAGCATCACAGCAGGGCAAAACCTACTTTGTACATAAATGAGCAGTTTCATTCAGACCATGGACAAAAGGTACAATCCACTGACCCCTAAGAACAGCAGCAAATAGGCTGCACTAGCACTGAAAAAAGCTATGTACGCAAGGCTGCAGTGTAGCCCCCTCCATCTACTCTTCCAGGAAAGATGCAAGAGCAAACTACTAACATGAGAAGCAACAGAAGCCAGATGATGAAACTGAAACGTCCCACCACTCCTCTGAGGAGGACCCACTTGGTCCAAGCCTATCTCAAGGCTGGTACAGAGTCCCTGACATTTGTGGGTGTACGTCAACATGCACAAAAGCTCCGATTGCACAGTGCGCCAATTTTCCCCATAAGTTCAACTGGTACACGGTCTTTTTATTTTCATATAAAATGCAAGCACTGCTTATTGAGTTAGGTATCTTCCCTTCTGAAAGAAGGATATTATCTTTCAAAGAGTTGTGAAATGGGAATTCTGTGAAAGAAGAGATGCAGTGAGGGTAAAGTGAGAAAGGCAGCAGTCATAAGGCTTAAGTCCAGATGTGGGGAAACTGATGCGAGCTCAAACCCCCAACCCCACCCCCCGGAATAATTTACTATCTATTTGACTGCTGTAGACACACTACAGTTCAAGGTGAAAGTCCAGACATCCCTGGTAAATACATTTTATGGCAGTAAACTTTACATTTAAAGGATCATGTTAAAAATACAATTTGCATAAAATTTAAGTGTTTCACTGCTTATTATTACACCTAAGAGTATATAAACCAATCAGAGATAATGCTACAAAAATTTTAACACTCATCTGTAAATGCTTTGCTGGCTACTTAAACACTAAATCAATTCCAAGACTGTAACAAACCTACCACCTTCTAAAGCCACAGTACTAATAACTTAAAAGTGGCAGTTAACTTCTTCCTATTCCAGAATCAATACATTATTTCCCATTAAAAAAGTAACGTGTTAACATGGTTTGTAATTTCAATGATGCAGGTTCTGTAGTATAAAACTCAGTAATACAGCCATGTTCCTCAGAAATACCCCATCCTAGTTTAAGAATCATCTACTCTTCATAAAGACTGCATGAAGCAGTAATAAATGTAGGCAAATACAAACATCGTGCTATAGCCACCTTAGGACAAAGCATTACCAAGATCTAGTTTTAAGGTAGCATCTACCACCACAAATTATTTCAAACCCAGCTGTACAAAACACGATATTGATTTGTCAGAGTTGGCACCAGTGACATCCACAACAGAGACTCACACCATACCCTTCCACTCAAACCTGCTGTTGCCTCCCTCACCTCCCTACCTCACTTGAAAAGAAAGACAGGTGATAACATTCATAAAGCCTAATTCTGTAGTAACTGGAAAGCATTGGGTAGCACCCCATCTAAGTTCCTAACAAAAGTAATGGAAGACAACAGACTGGAGTAGCGTGGGAGGTCAGGCTGTCCCAGGACAGAAATGGTTGCCCTGCAGGATAGGGGAGAATCTGCACCCTTGGAAGATGGCAGAAACAAAGTGTGTGCTGCTACCCATAGCACAGCAGTCTCTACCATGAGGAAAAAGTTCTGCAGGGAGACCTCAGCAGACCAGTGAGATCAAATCTGCCAAGCAAAAAAAAGAGGAATTGGAATTAATTCGCAGGCTCCTGCACTTCTGTAAGACTGTATGGCATCATGATGTCTTCTAACAAGTAATTCTGTAGTGTCAGTTGCTACTACCTTTCTACTGTCACACACCCCTGTAAACTCAGACAACTGCAATGAAGTTCTGTGGTTTGCAGACTTACTGACTTTGAATGCAGCTTTTCTGTTTGGGGTTGAAAAATTATTTCAGATGTCCAGGGTATGGCACAAAACACTTGTCCTATATTAGGACAAGAGAGCCCATTAAGTGCACATTTACAAGATATCAAGTACTACCAGTATGCGGTGCTGATGCTGGTCACCTAGTACGCTTAAAAATGTAAACCTTAACTCGACTTTAATTTCCAAAGATGCAGAAACAAGTGTTGTATTTTCTTTCAGATTTTCCTCTCATGAAAAATGAGACTCAAGACATTTATAAATTTCACAAGTTCAGTTTTTCCACTTGAGAAAAGTACTGAACAAATATACTAAACTGACAACAAACTTCACTAGTAAACCAAACCTATCTGGCAGCTTACTTTTTAAAATAATTAAGAAAATGGATTTGTTACAAGAAGGCAAAGAAATAGCCTCCCTTGAAAGCAATACGTACATTCCCTTGGTCTTTGCTCTTGTCACAAAGAAATTAACCCTTCTGAATTAAAATGTCTTCATTCACTCATTATATAAGCCCCCTCTATTGTGTGTCTGAAACGAGCTTATACACCATCATCCTTTCTACAATTTCTTTTAGGCTACTCACTTACCTTACATGAGTCTCATAAGAAGGCCACTGCCACAGCCTCACCTGATGGGTAACTGCCCACACACAGGACAGAAATCCTGCACATTTGCACTGAATGTAGGACCTCCTGGAAGTGTTGAATTTAATGTGTATGCACAGAATCATATTACCATGCACATATAGTAGACTCTAGAGCACAGCAAGAGTTGGACAGAAAAGACAATGAGCAACTCCACAGTATAATTTAGCTATCCCAAGCAAAAAAAAAAAAAAAAAAAAAGACAAAGTAGCTCCCTGGTTTATGCGACACAAAATGCACACAGACTTAAGTTTATTTTTATGTCTTTCAGACTAGAAAATAGTTTTCCCAAGCAAAACATTTTAAAAATATTCTTGTATCAGATTGCACCATACAGGATCAGAACAGTCAGAAAAAATGAAAGAAAAAAAGAAGGGATGGACCACTTGGTAATGCGGCAGAACAAGAACAGCACTAAGCCTTACAAGTTTATTTTCTTCTGAACAAGTAGCAAAAATATGCTTCTTTCAATGAAAGTGAAGTTCCCACAGCTAAGTTCAGCTAAACAGCAATTTCTCATAGAAATACTCAAGGCGCTTTAGCAGAAGTCCACCAGAGACCTGGCAAACATTAAATTTAATAAAAGACTAGGATCATATCTACACTACAGATTGTCACTGTCACAATTCCACAAGTCAGGAACATTAAGGGGTACAGTCCCTAATCAACAGAGCAGTGTTGGCATAAGCTCCGCACACAGAGGTAATTACACCATCAAAACTGTACTTTTACTGTTTACAGGGTGGAGCAGCAGGTGTGCACCATCGTGGTGTAGTGTAGTTTTATCAGTGTGGCTGCACACATAATATGAAACCTTTATTAACACACTAGTACAGGCCCTTCCAAGTAAAGAGACAGTTTATCTTGGGAAGAAGCAAGACTTTGAAAGTTCACCCAGATTCCCCGAATGAACAGAGCTACATTAGCAAACAGATTCGGGCCAATTTGCGTACGTGAGAGCTTCTGCCGGAGTAGCTCTGCTAATAGCTGGGGAAAGAACCATAACCAGCAATGGTACTGACTGAACTTTAATAAAAGCCAAACCTTAATGCACTTTCACACACTGTGCACATCTTCCAAACTGTAGGCCCACAGTCACATTTGATAAATGAAATTTGTATTTAGTTTAGGATTTCTGTATTTAAGGATACATGAACTAATTTTTAGGGGAAAAAAGCTGTATATAGATACCACTGGTATTTTCTACCCCAGCGCTTCATGGGTGTTTAAAAGATGAGGCGGACAGACTTTACTGGCTTACTACCAGACTAACATTTAGGTTTTTTTTTACTACTCCTATAATACCCTCTGAAGCCTTTATTAACATTCTTCTGTGTAAACTAATCCCATATCTGCCTTAACAATTAAAGTTTACCCAAATAAAATAAAATAAAATTGAATTTTTTGGTCAGGTTCTTTTCTCCAGGTCTGAACAGTATGAGCAAAAGTGACATGGCAAATAGATTTTGCTAATTAAGAACCACTGTAAGCACAATCACACACAATGTAGACAGTTCTGCTCTTTTTTCCCTTTTACATAAAAAGGAGGGGAAAAAAGACACCTTTTAGTGGTCAAAAGCATAGATTCCAAAACAAAAATAACAATCGCCATAAAAAACCTTCTAAAGCCCCACCCAGTACAAGCCAATTTTATAAGACATCGTCCTAAGGCAACAGAAATATCAGTTACAAACTTTGACTGTAATTGGGTATTACTCACTATACAATAATTGTTACCATTCCTTTTCCAACACCTCGAATGGAAATATTTTACAAATACATACGGCTTATCTGCCTGATGTTCAATTTCTGCTACAAAACTTGATCTCTTCAGCAGCACTGAAAAATACATTTTCAGCAAATGCAGAGGAAACAAAGAGCTTTGGAAAGGTATTCACAGAATCTGGCAATCCTCCGCTGAAGTGCTGAAGAAATCAGTTCTTTATCATGACTTAAAAACACTGGGTCGTTAAGCGAACAGCAACAGTTATTCAATCTAAGTCTATGATCCTTACAGGAACTCTTCAACATCCCATAGCTTGTTTATTTTTAAACATACAATATTGCAATTCTAGAACTGTCAAATTCCAGCTTGAATACTTACACTGCACTTAAAATTCCCTCATCTCCTTCAACAGTTTTACACGAACTAATAAAGCTGTGCAGACTTTTTGTCAAATTGGAATTATTACAATACATACACTAGTTACACATCCTAAAATATTATATGTAAAAAATGTTAGCTTTACATTATAATTAAACTATCTGTATCCTCTGGCATGTCTAATTATTGTTGTCAGCAGAACTGAGTGTACAGAAATAGACTCAGAACAACTGCAGGATTACAATTTCTGACCCTATCAGCACAGCTGTTGAAGAAAAATCCCGTGTTTTTACACCTATTTTTTCTTCATTTCATTTGTAATAAGTGACCTAAAATACAGTATCTGAAACCAGTTATCAATTTCATTCCTATGGCTTCATTATATGAAGTAAAACAGAAATGAATTTCTCCTTCAGAATTCAGTGAAACACAGCATGGTGATTATGTTATTACAAATACACTAGACAATTCAGCTCCCAATTTTGGTTAGGGTTTACCATAAGAACACATATAATACACATTTAAGCTTTGTGTTTTAACTCCCTAACTGGATTTTTAAGATATTTCTTAACCTCAAAGTCTATCAATGCTGTTGAGACTACTCCTACTAAAACCTGTGAAGTATTCACTTATTTCAGAAGCTGTATTAGATAAAAAACGTAACAGTAATACAACCTTTAAAGTGTAATTGACAGTGGACTAAATGTTGTTCTAAGGAAGAGGCTTGAGAGCACACAAAAAAGTAACCAGGTCTTGCATAAACTAGGTAAAATTTATTTATATTAAAATCCTGTCCTTAAACCTTCTGCCATGCTCCTTCTAGTTGAAGCACTACAGGAGACACTAGGCAGAAAAAGTGCACCAGAGAGTAAAACTAGTGCAGATGGACATTACCGCTTCGGTCAACTAGAAACCATCTAATCTTATTCTCGCTGAGTACAGCCCTGTCTTCCTCCATTTCCATCACTTAAATTTTATAATCTTTCAGCCTAATCCCTGTGATCCTTCCCCTTCCTCTCTCCACTTAATATTTCTGGCTAAAGTTTCAGGCTGTACAGAATTAAAAGCCCACAGTTAAAAGTTACAACTATAAAGACAATGTCTTAAACTGAAATCAAGTAATATAATCTACTGCCAGAAAACCTTAGCAGTGAAGTAGAATTAAGTAGAACAAACAATATATTTTGGTGAGTCCACCACGCACTGGAAAAATTATTCAATTTTGTTTACTATTCTGAGCTCATAGAGTTCTATTAGCATTGCTTCTGGGAGTTTCTTTTTTTTTTTCCCCATTTTTAGTTTTTTTTTTTTTAATTATTATTATTATTTAAAAAAAAAATCAGGCAACACATCATGAAAAGCACCCTCTGAAGCACTTTGTGAATAGTACATATTATTTTATATCTGGACAGTTTTAAAAAATCCATAACTACTTCATAGTGTACATAAATTAGCAGCAGAACAAAAAGTTCATCTGCATACCAACAAAAATTAAATATCCCTTTAAAAAGCAAAACAGGAAATCTGGAAGAAATATTTAAACTCTAGTCTTGAAATCAACAGTTACTTGATTTGCAAGTCATTGGAGTTGTGCAGTCTCAAAGTAGGCTGAAGGCTAACATGAGCCTTTATTCTTCCACCAAAGTGCATTAAAAAGCCTTTATGTGCAATATGTTTCTGGAACTGTCAAGGGAAAAATTTTAAGGCCTAACTCCGAACAGCTATTTTGAGCATACTTCTATATTTATTCCTATAGAAAGTTCCAAATGTCAAAGAACGATAACGTGCAGCTGGCATATATAAAAGTGGAGCGCAACCCAAAATATCTATTACAATTAACACAGTATATGCTACACTTGTACAGTAGCTACACATTGCTATTTTTCATTGACCAGCAATTCAACTGCTTAAACAGCTAGTAAGTTTTGTTTGTAGAAGTATCAACAAGACACAGTTGAAGCTATACCAAGTCAAAGTGCCACTTACAATAAATCCTTGTGTAAAATAGATGAAAAACAAACAATGAAAAAGTTTTCATAAAATTAAGCAAAAGACAGTTGAATATCAGCTGCCAACGAATTTACTTAAACAAGGCTGCGATGATTAAGTATTTGAAAGAGCTACTTCTGCAGCCTCAAACAGATTATCCAGGAAACAAAAAAAAAAAAAAAAAAAAAAAAAAAGGAACTTAAGAATGCTATATACATCCTTCTACGTTAAATAAAAGGAATCAGCATTTTTCTAGGAACTTCAGGGAGACAAAAAAGGAAAACATGAAAGCCCATCCAAGAAAAACAGAATGTTACACTGTTTTTAATTACTGAACATACAGCATGAAGAGTGTAATACATATACATTTTGTAACATATTCAAAAGATTGTAATGTTCCCTCCAAGTTAAAAATGATAAGCTAAGATTGTAGGATCTTCTTCACCCGCTCTATATAGCCCAATACAGCTATCCCACCCAATATAGCTATCACTTGGAGGTATAAACTGAAAACTACATAACTGTATAAAACAAAATTTGGTCACAATCAAAGAATAGCTTTGTGCAAGCCAAATAAGCAACTCTAAAATACCATCACCTCCAAGAGACAGTATTTAAGTACATTAGTGGGGGAAAGATAGTTATTGACAAAGAATTTATTGAATATTTAAAGCCAGCCCACGATTAGCACTGTCTAAAGATTCAATCCCTTCTCTTCCCCCCTACAAGAAAGTCACCTGAATACGATAAAATTTCACTTTTCTTGCGTAACTCACCCACATAAGGAGAACGTCTCTCTCAGCGAGAGAAAACAAACGTAACCTCAAGCCAGTTAGGTCACAGTCCCACCCCCCGGAGACCCAGCCCCGGGATGTGTTCAGCTGGGTTTCGGGAGTCCCCAGCACGAAGAGCACCGCCCCGACGAGGAGCGCTACGCCCGCACCCAGCCACCCATCGGGGCCCGGCGGAGGACCCCCTCGTCCAGCACTAGGATACGGTGAAACAGAACGAGAAAGGCGGTTAAGTCGGTCGTGACGTCACGGAGAAGCTTGCCGGCGTCAGCTTGATTATGACGTCGATCACCTTAGAGCACAACCGTCCTCTCCTCTCCCCCAACATGGAGGAGCCCGCCTTCTAGCCCGCTCCGCCCGGGGAGGGCGTCCTCTCCGCTCCGGCCCAACCACGTTATGAGCTTACGGGGCGGCGGCTTTTAGCTTCCTTCGGGGCCCCCGCATTGAGTCGCCGACCTCCTCTGGAACAGGGCCAGGCCTCCGGCGTGCCCGCGCCCTGCAGCCGCCACCGACGGTCCCCTGAAAACAGGCCGCGCCGCCCCCCGGGGCCCTGCGGCCGCCCCGACCCGCACCGCCCGCCCGCCTCCATTTTCTCGTCAAGCCCAAAGGCCTGAGGAGGCGGCCGCCCCTCTTCCGCGACCCCCCTCCGCCGCAGCAGCGGCCCCGCTCCCTTTCTCCTCCCTTCCCGGTGCTTCTCCGGCTGCCTCCCTCACTCACCGCGGGGAGGGGGTGGGGGATCTCGCCGCTGCCGCCGAGGGTCTCAGCCGCGCCGCGCCGCCATTTCCTCCTCGCAACCGCTCCGGAGCGCTGGGCGGGGGCTGCTCCTCCCCCGCTACCATAGAGACCGACATGGCGGCCAACCGCAGCCTAGAGCGCCCACCGCGCCTCGCTTTGCGCACGGCTCCCGGAGGACTTCGGCCCTCGCCGGCTCCGCCTTCCGACAGCGCGCGCGCGCTCTCCCTCACGGCGCGGCGCTGGGCGGGAAAGGCGCGGCGCGCGCCTGTCCCCTCACCCGCGGCAGCTGCTCCTCGTCTGCCCTCAGCTCCAGCGGGGCAGAGCCGTTCCTCACAGCCTCGGCGGCGTGGCTGCCCGCAGACTCCGTGTCCCCTCAGCTCTAGGACACCGCGGGGCCACCCATGGGGAGCGGGAGGCGGGTCGCCCCCGTCACCTCAGCGCTCCGCTGCAGAGGAGTGCTGCGGGATCAACAGCGCCTGCTCCCGGTTCTCATTACCAAAATACGGCGCGTCTTACCTCACAGGAATGGCAGTTTTTATTCACTGTTCGTGAGGCTAAGTGCCAAAGCAAAACAGCACAGTAGCAGTACTAAATACTGTCTTGCTCACAGTGACTTGTCTTGCAGGGCAAGGTCAGCCCTGTGCCAGAATTAATGTGGCAGAGGAGTTTGTCTGCTTCTTGTAGACCCAACTGCTACCATCAGCTCTGCTCCCCAGCTGTGCTTATTCCATTGCGTTTCATTTTTTCCCTCTATTCCATCTGTTTTAGACAATTAAATTGCAATTGCTGCAGTAATGCCTACCCCTGGGTCCAGGTTCAAGTGCTGGGGAAGTACTCACTGCATTATCTCATCCACCACACAGAGGCTTCCCAACAAGCATCCTTTTAAAATAGCTAAGCTCCTCAAAAACTCCAGGAGACAAACGGCTGCAAACACTTACAGAGCATTAACTCCAGTTTACATTTTCATTCCTACTGTCAGCATCTGCAATATGAGAAACCAGAAACATCTATAGGATTACTGAGGGGTCTCAAGATTTACAGGAGCATTCATGAGGCCATGCAAAAGTTTGCATCATAGACATCATATCTGAAGAGCCTTTGAGATAAAGTGGAGGTTTGGCTCTTTGATTGCTCCCACAATCCTGCACATTTTTCCTCATGGGTTAGTAACATTAGTTTCAGTTTATTCCAGACAGGTGCAGCATTTACCAAGATGGATTAAGAAATAGAAAGATGAGAAAACAGGAAAAAACATACTTAGCAATAATTCTATAGAATTACAGGATTCTACCAAATGATTCAATTACATTTTATAGAAATCTACATTCTAGAGCACAATATGAGACTTCTGGGAGTAAAAGCTCAGGATGATGTTGGAAAAAGCTACTATTAGCTTCTTAAAAAAAAAAAAAAACCACAGTCAGCCTCTCCTTCTCCACCTGTAAAGCAGGGTAGTATTAATACTTACTTCACACAGGAACACCAGGAGGTAAAAAAACAGATTCCTGTACAAAAGTACAAGACACCATCATTAAAGGCAAGCAGTAGTTTAATTTTTGTTCTGCAATTACAGAGCTACAATAAATGAAAGGCATGTGGAAAAGAAATACCTTTTGATTTGGTTGATCAAACTCCACTGTGACTTATGGCCTAGGAAAAGCTAATATTATTAATGGTCAACGTTAGCATCCGGGGGTGCTCAAAACAAGGAATTACACACCAAGGGAAAGGGAACATGCAAAACAAGGAATTTCACACCAACAGTGAACAGGGGATGCCTGCAACAGGGGATCCAGCAGTGAAGCAAGTATTAAATTCCGCTTAAACACACTTGGTAAGAGGCTTAAACCATCTCAATGTAATGGTCATTCAGCCTGCACACCCAGTGAATATTAACTAAAGAATATTACACTTTCAACCCACAAAAAAAACAAATCTTTGTATTAGACTGCCTTTTAACTAAGCCCATGTCAGAGTATCCATCTTTCCTGTCTAAACACCTGTGTCTCCTTCACTCCAGCACCTCAGCTCTTTCTCTGCCTCATTCTTTTCCTGTATCAAAGCCTAATTTCCCTAATTTCGGAAATTTACTCTTGGGTTACTGGCCTGTATCTACATTGTCCTGGCAACACACAGAAGCAGCTTCTTTGATGATCTGTATAATGCAAGTTTTGTCTTGGTTTAGGCCTCCCCTTACATAACATGATCATAGTTCCTAACTGGTTTGAACTGAAAACACTGCTAGGAAATCCTAGCAGAAAGATTAATGACTATCAATCAGCTTCTAAAACAGTCTAATAAGCACCTTATCTATCTCTTCTTCTTAAGTACCGGAAAAGCTTATGCTAAGATATCATAAAACCCTCAGCACTATTCTCCTTAAAACATTTTTTCCGCTGCTTTCAAAAATCTTTTCTGCTATTAGGCAGTCAATGCACTGAGACTTTCTTCTGCAGCTAATACACCTGTACTTGTTTATCCTTTGGGTTTCCATAATTGTCTTTTTTCTTTTAAAAAACAAAAACACAACCTTTTGTGCCTGCAAATTGGCCTTATTTATACTTATAGTGTCTCGCAGAAGTGTTTTTAGGCACTACCATAAAACTACTATTAGGAACAGGCACTAAGGAATCATCTTCATGTTGCAAAGGTATCTTCCCACATCTGGGTTCACATGGAAAAAAAAAAAAGCACAGGAATGTCACTTTTGCTCTCTCACCTACCTTTCCCTTCACCAAGATAGCAACCTTTTACAGTTTAAAAGCCCTAAAAGATGATACTTACTTTATGTTCACCCCTTCTCTCAGTTCTTCCTCACTGAATGTTCTGGGGAACCAGTTTCTACAGCCAGGTGAAAACTAGAGACAGAGTTAGCCCATGAAAAGACTAGGGATGAAAGCAAACGAGCAAGTTCTCATCCCTACTCCATCTGTTTTTTTAACAGATAATTAATCACTAAGTCAGAAGAGACTAATTTCCGTTGGCTGTGCTCCAGCTTTACCTTTCTTTTTTGTGGAAGAAGGCCTGTGTCCCCACAGTCCAACACATCAGCCAGTATAGACACAACAGGTAATCAAGGTAGTTTATCCTCTGGGTGCTTGATTCTCCAAGGCTCCCGATGCATCATTTTTCATAAGGACTAGATGAAGAGAGAAGTACTTTACCAAGGGTTAATCACATTCACAAAGAAAGCAATCCCCACCCTTACCAAGTGACAGAAACTTAGATTTAGTCCCCTCTCCTCCCCCCAATCCTAGATAAACTTTCCCCCCAATATATGTCTTTTCACAGGAATTTTAGTGACTTCTTCATGAATTTGTGATTTTGACTTAGGGTTTACTCCACTCAACTCCAAATATCTGCCACCAAAATACCTCTTTTGAGTAGAAGTTTATCAAATTATAAATCACGTACAAATTTTATAAAATGCATTGAATTACTTCAGCAGATTACTTCTTTTATTCTCAATTTTGTAATCTTTCCCAAAAGTCCAAAATTCCATGTTATTATTGGCCTCATTACTATAAGATTCTTGTAGGACAGTACCATATGAAAGCCACGGGATAGTTTCTAGAAAGCAAGATAGTTTGCTTCCATGCATTATAATCTATCTTGGAGCCACAGAAGTATCCTGCAAGGTTTTCCTTAAGTAATAAAAGAACTGTTTGGTTCCATGTTTGTGGAGAGTTTTTAACAGAAGTTGGGCTTTAGTGGTGGGAAAAGGGGAAATGACACAGGAAGCTTTTGCCCTGAATTGTTGCAGGGCAGCAATTGCTTTTATCTTCCTACCCCCATCGTACTTTTGTAAGGCTTAAAGAAAAGCCATGCAAGCCATACAGGGTTTCGTATTTCCAAATCCTTGAGTATTCCAGACTATGAAGTACAGCGAACCTAAGTACTCCTCTTTACTAAAAGCAGCAACAAGTATTATACGTGGGATGATTAAACATTTAAACTCATATCTCACTGAATAAAAGAAAGGAACACAGAAGGTGACCAGGCAGATTTGTATCAGGAAAGAATTAGTATAAAATGTTTTACCTAGGATACTGCTCAACCCCCCCAAACGTGAAGAGTTTTCATCACACCTAAAACGTTACTCAGGAAAAAAGGCCTGGATCAAGATAATTGAATAATAGCTTTTTAAGTTATTTACATACTTAGGATTTTACCACACCATGTTAATGCTGCCATCAAAAAAAAAAAAAGTTTCACTACAAATAGTAATGTTCAGTATTAACCACATGAAAACAATTAATGCTTTAGAAAGGTACTTGGTTTTCAGGCTCAGTAAGAAAATGCTTCAATAGCAACACTTAAGATTTGCTTGTTACAGTGGTTATAAATCCTCTTCTCTCAAATGAAAGCTCAGTCCCTAACCAGGTTTGACATTACCATCAAAAAGCTGGGGAAAACATAGGAAAGGAAAAGAGAATGCAACTCGTGACAATATTCTGCAAATAGGTTATAAACTTTTTTTTTTTTATATGGTCATGATTAACATGTTAACATGGTCAGAAAAAAGGCCTACTCCTGAAAACACTTGGGAAAAACAAAACCAAAAACAAAATCAACAGTATTTTTCATAACAAGCAAAACCACAATCCAGGAATTGTTTTTTTTTTTTTNNNTTTTTTTTTTTTTTTTTTTGGCTGATTTTTACATTTCTTTAGCTTAGGGACAATAAAGGGGTAAAGTTCTCTTGCAGTTGGTTGAATATCCCAACCTGTGAAAAAACAGGTTCAAACACTGCACAGATGAGCATGCTGCCAAATAACAGCACACACATTTTTGGTTTACTTATTCAATATATTATTCTACTTTTTAGAAAGCAGTTATAAGCTATTCTTTTTCTTTACCTGTAAATAGCAGCTGTGGTATGAGTTTCTCTCTGCTGTCTCCTCTCTGCTTGGGGTGTGTTTCCCTCTATCACAAGCTCAGGAAACCCTCCTAGAGAGGGGCACCTTCCTACTCTCTCACTCTTAATGGAAGTCTCCTGAGAAACTCCACCTTTTGGGGAGGAGCTGACAAGACTCGCTGCATCTAAATAAGAGATTGACAAGGTACAGAAATACAAGAAATAGAGCCTAAACGTTCGTTTTTCACTATGAGTCAAATTAATTGAGAGGTTTTTTTAGATTAAAGTCTAAGGAAAAGCCCTCTCCAATAACTAGGAATATTTGCTACACTGTAGCTTTCTTTGTCACATGGCTAACAACAACTAAGGGCATGTAATACTACATGTTTGAAGTTCTGTCCAAAACTTTGCAGGGTTTATAAACTTTGAGGTTTGTTTGGAGAAATAAGTTAAAATAAACAATTATTCATTAAATTGTAGAGATTCTCAATTTCAGTGTAGGGACAATTGTAATGGAAGTGAGTTTTGGAGGCTATGTTGTACAGCACAGTTACAAAAACAAGTGAAAAATGAGTAATTGTATCCATATTCTTAATCTGTATAAGTGAACTTACATTTTCCCAAGAAGTTTCATTTGTAGTATTTCACACACAGAAGTTGTACCTCTTAAGCTTTGTTCTCTATTTAAATATATAAATCGATCTGTTTTATTCTACAGAGTGCCTTGATTCACAAACCCCATTGGATCTAGCTGCAGCGAGTTTATTAATTCTCCTGAGCAGCCAGTACAAACTTTGACAGAGATTGTAAATCAGAACCCTCAGTTCACAGTCCAGCATTGCAACACAACTGGGAATTGGTGGAACTTTACATTAATACACCAGGCTGCGACCTACAGAAGACACGTTGACATCTGAGTTATCCTGAAGATTGGTAGGGACAACTCTGTGGGCAGCAGTCAGAGCTCAAATGGCCAACACATGCCAATCGCAGCTCGAGAATAACTGAGCAGGGAACACTGCTAGGCTGAACCCCGCTGTGTCTTGCTTCGCGCAGCGGCCCGGCCGACTCCAGCGACGCTCACCCCGCGGGCTCGCACTGGCCCTCCCCCGCTGCCTGAGGCGGCGCGGCAGCCATCTTGCGCCCGGTCTCACCCACACCTCGGTCGCTCCGGGTCTATGGTAACCCTGGCGGGATCGCCCTCAGTCTCTATGGTACCGAGGCGCCCCTACCCCGGGTCGTCTCTATGGTACTAACGCCCCACTGGATATGTGTGTGTACATCCATGGTGTACGCTCTATCCCGCGGCCCAACTCTGTGGTTGCGTTTTCTCGCTCCTCTCCGGGCGCTGATTGGACGAGAGGGCGGTTCTCGCGAGACCCGCGCGCGAGCGGCCTGGCAGAGGCGGCGGAGGGGCCCGCGTTCGTGCGTCGGAGCCGGCACCGAGGCGCTCTCGGTAAGATGGCGCCGGCGGAGCCAGTCCTTCCCCTGGGGGACGGGGGCTGCCGGGGCCCTTCGCCTGGTCCGGCGGCTCGGCTTGCCGTCGATCGCTGCAGACGGCGGGGAGGCGCAGGGCCTGCGGCGAGCGAAGCCGGGAGCTTCGGTGGCCCGGGCCCCGGGGAGGGCCAGGTCGGGGGCAGCGCC
>VXAA01003386.1:1126046-1136618 GCA_013399115.1 Anseranas semipalmata | reverse complement strand
GGCGCTGCGGGGCGGCGGGGGAATGGCGGCGTCCTCGGGCGGGCCGGGGCCGTGCGGGGCTCGGGCCGCCGCGGTTCGTTGCGGTGGGAACCGTGTGCCCCCTCTCCCCTCCCCCGCCGCGTGGTTGGGAGTGCGGGGCTGCGGATCGATCGGCCGTTCAGCCGGCCCGGCCAGACCCTGCCTGCCGCCGCCCCGCTTGGCGGGGGTCGCTGCGGCTTTGGCGGTAGCTGAGGGGGAGAAGAACCTGTTGGAAGGGGGCCGGGGATGAAAACGCGCGCTGCCGCTCGTGTTCCTCCGGGAGGGAGGGGGGTGCCTGTTGCTGTTGCTGCCGCCTCTCCTCCCCCTTTCGCTGCCCCTGTCATAGCGACTCGAAGGGGGAAGTGGTTAAATGCTGGCTTACGTTTTGGTAAAGCGCTTTGTTTCCAAATCTGAAAAAAATATATAGTCGAGAAAAATAGTAGGAGATAGCTTAGCAGCGTTGACAGGAGTACTTTTGGGGACAGCCATGCTACGCTAGTACAAGCTTTTCAGTTGTACGTCGAGTAAATTATCGTGTACTGTTTTGTAGCTATCCAGCCTGAGTTTTGTTGAAAACTTTAAAGGAAATATTGTTTACATAGGTTTTGCTTTAGAGATTTGTTATAAATTTTCTGGTTAGCTGTCAAGCTGATTTATTCATGCTACACCATGGTAGTGTGTGTCCTGTATAACTTTTATATAAGATTTGTTTGGGCTGGATTTAACCGTAAGTACAAGAAGATGGTATTTGAGTTTTGTATTCTGATGATGAATGAAAGCAGCTTTAGAAACTGACTAGTAGATGTGAAAGTGCGGGAAAATGGAGGAGAAAAATATAAAAGTGGTTTGAGATAAAAGACCGTCCTTTGGATTATTAATTTAAAAGATCTCATCAGAAAGATATAAAGATAGCAGTAACACAGAGCTTATATGCATTAAACTTGCTTTTAATTGAATTGTGTGAAATGAAATACTTTTCTTTCTTTATAGTAAGAGTCCAGGATGAGTTATGCAGAAAAACCTGATGAAATCACGAAAGATGAATGGATGGAAAAACTTAATAACTTGCATATTCAGAGAGCAGACATGAACCGCCTTATCATGAACTACCTTGTTACAGGTAACAGTGAGTAGTAATGCTACGAGGCTCTTAAATGCTCGACATTTATTTTATCAGGACAGACTATTTTGGTTAGAACGTGTTACTAGATGGAGTGAAATTAAGGGCTTTAAGGGTTCAGTGATTGCTGTTGGCTTCTCTTAGCAGTGTGCAGCTGCTCTTGTATTCAGTTAAGTGGACACTGACTCAATTAGATTAATTCAGGGACCTAGCAGATATCATGCATTAGAAATTACACTTGCTAACCTTAATTCTTGTGCTGAAGGATAAAGAAAAAAGTATTTTTTGGAATGCTGTTAACAAAAATGACCTGCTTCTGTATGATATCCTTTTTTGTGCCATTAAAACAGAGTTCAAGATGTGTTGTTGTTGTTAAATAGCACTCTTAAAGCTGCACAGAACAACTATCAGAACCAAATTTTAACCGTCTGGAAAGATAGGGTCTGAAAGAGCACTGTTGTCAAAATAGTTGAGACCAAAAATATTAAGCCCTTCAGCATATAGCCTAACCTTTATATTTACAGCAATCAAAAACTCTTGGAAATTGTCCCTAGCAATTATGATGCATACCAACACAGTAAGCTATACTAGGGTGGAGGCATTTATATTCAATCTACACCCCTGTTTACGTTGGTGTGTAGCTGGAGTTTCTGGGATGAGGGAAGAGCATCTTAGTGGCCTAGTAAAGAATGCTAAATCATTTTTGTGTATATGAAAGCATAACTTAAGGTTTAGAATAGCTGTTACAACTTTTTCCTCATACTAATGGTACATTTTTTAGAAAAGCAAAATTCATTTTATTTTCTTGTTCGTTCTCAGTAAAACTGTATAAACATAACTGTGGGCTAGAGGGAGAAGCAAAACCACCCAAATTTTGAAAATGTGAGCCCATCTTGGAATAGTTACACTGTTCTGTTAAAGCTTCAAAGTTAAGAGGAATCGGACTATATGTTGCACGCATCCTTAGAGAATGAGGGTGCTTGAGTTAAGAATGAACGAGGCAAGTACTGCTAGATGCCTGTTGGATTAGATGCCTATATAAATAAATAAGAATTTTTCAGAAGTTCAGAATTCATCTTTAAATTGCAAAAATACACGAGCAATACTGAAATCTTTTCATTTAAGCTGATGTTTTTTTTAAGGTGTTTTGTAAAACCTATTTTATGGGTAAAATGTTTCTATTTCAGAGGGCTTTAAAGAAGCAGCAGAGAAATTTCGAATGGAGTCTGGAATTGAACCCAGTGTTGATTTAGAGACTCTCGATGAAAGAATAAAAATTAGAGAAATGATATTGAAAGGACAGATTCAAGAAGCCATTGCATTAATAAACAGCCTTCATCCAGAATTGTTAGATACGAACAGATACCTTTACTTTCATTTGCAGGTAAGGACAGGTGGCAGATTTTATTTATGTTTTAGACATTGCTGAGGGACTGGAAAAAGTAGTGTGGGTTTTAGGACTATGTTAATGGGTTTGTGACTGAATGTGGATGCAGTTTCAAGTGTTTGGTCTTGGCATCGTTTTGTAGCAATGGGAAATTTTATAGCATGGTGCAGTAACTATCGTATACAATTAGTATCATGAAAACGTCTGACAGCAGGAATGGTCTGTGATTTACCAACCTCAAAATTACCACTATTCTGGATTTCTAGTAGTTCCTTTAGCAACACCTGCTTTCAAAACATGTTATTTGAAAGCATCAGGTTACCTTTTTTAGTAGATTTTGTTGACAAGTCAGTTGCTTCTTGTCTCATACATTTAGAATTGACCTTAAACTGTCAAAGTATGGATTATCATTTGTCTCAAATTATATACTAATGACTGAAGATTATGGTCTTGAAATTCTGAAGATTTGCTAATTTGTTTAGCTAATAGAGCTGTGGGTTTGTTTTTTTTTTTTGTATGTAGCAGCAGCATTTGATTGAACTGATTCGGCAGCGTGAGACAGAAGCAGCTCTAGAATTTGCTCAGACCCAATTAGCAGAACAAGGCGAGGAGAGCCGGGAATGCCTGACAGAAATGGAGCGTACATTGGCTTTGCTTGCCTTCGATAATCCTGAAGAATCACCATTTGGAGACTTGCTTAACATGATGCAGCGACAGAAGGTAGTACTTTTGAGAAAGGAAGTTGATGTCTTTTATTTGTATTTGATGAAAATGATGTCCAAATATTTTTGAAATGTTTAGAAAAACGTATATAGCAATATGCAAAAGAACAGAAATATTTCTTAAGCAGGATTCAAAAAACTGATGCTACTGTAATCAGCTATTTGGCTCTCTTCCTTGTTTTCTCCAAGCTCTTAGCATATGGAGCTTTGTCCTGACCACATTCTGAGGAACCAACAAGCTGTGTGTGATGTTATCAATGTCTGTGTGACATTACTGGTGTTAATCATAGGAAAGCTATTACTAAACTCCAGTATTTCTTTTCCAGGTTTGGAGTGAGGTTAATCAAGCTGTTCTAGACTATGAAAATCGTGAATCAACACCCAAGTTGGCAAAATTACTGAAACTACTACTGTGGGCTCAGAATGAGCTAGACCAGAAGAAAGTGAAATATCCCAAAATGACAGACCTCAGCAAGGGGACAATTGAAGAACCCAAGTAAAATGTGTGCAGATGGACATCAAGCAATCATAGTACTGCACAGTATACATTTATATCAGTCTGTGACTGAAATATTTTTACTACAGTACAGCGCTCAATTCAGATTTTTCAATGAACATCTAATTTGAAGGGAGAAAAGTCCCTTTTAAATGCTGCAAAAACTGCATTGAAAGGCGCTGTATCTCTGAAAGTCTGACTTAGGCTATGCACTATAATACATTTTTAAAAAACAATTAAACAAGACAGGAAAAATAGCATTTTTAAAAGTACAGAACTCAAGCTTTCTAATTGGCTACTGATGCCTAGTTTAGTGGCCAGTGAATTAATATGGAGTTATATTGGCAACTATTCAGTTAAGTTTAACTGTATCCTGTTTGAAATGTGTATATAGAACAGTGAATATTTTCTACCTTTAAGTTATAGCCAGATATACATTCCCCTTAAAAGTAACTGGTCAAGTTTTCATCTATAAACTTTGCAGTAAGGTCAACCTTTTGCCTAGGAAATAGTGTACAAACTTGTAAATCTTAATTTAAGGACTTTTTTTTCCTTGTTTCTGAATTTTTGGTGCTTTATATGGTGAGAGCTATGTTCATAATGGATCAGTGACCCATCTTTTTCACGAGGAGTATTGTTGGAAATAAGTTCTTTCTTAATTTTTACGAATGACCAAAATGGCCCACAGAGGCATTTGAGAGTTTTTCTTAACAGGGACCTTTTCCCCACTATATTAAATTTGCAGCTGTAGACACTGCAGTGATTCCAGCGGGCTACTGAAGCTTTGACAGCCACTGGATTTTTGTAAGCTGAAAGATGTACTTGTGTTAGGAAATGAAGTGGGGGGAAGAGATGCTCATTGAAGCCTCTGATGCATCATCTTGTGCAGGATCTGCCTTTATGCTTGCTGAATAAGAATCGTAGTTTTAGAGCTACTTGGGCTATTTTTATGCCTTGAGCAGAGCAGGGCTGTCTTTAAAGACCGAAGTTTCCATTTTCTCAATTTTTCCTTACCTTTCGGAACAGATGCAGTTCATCTTCACCTGTATTACTTTGTTTACTGACTGTCCTCACTCCAGTTAGGATTATAGTTTTAATGTTTTACATGTGAAGTCCAGACTTTCAAGTCAACAAATTATAATCTTCTGGGTATGGGATGTTCAGGTCAACTTAATTTTGCAGCACTGTTCACTGGTACATATCCAGTGGTAGTAAGCACTAATCTTGCCAAATCGATCTCTAGATTTTTAGGTCGGTATATCAAGTTATTAAAGATTTGCTGAACAAAGACCGATCTGATGGGTGAAATAGCTTAACATCACGATACACTGGCAGTTGTCATACCAGTCCCATACTGTACATAATCTAGTCTAGTATGGTAGATATTACCCTGTAGAAAGAAACCTAGTTTTCACTTAATTTTACTGGAATACTTATGCATTAAACTGTATAAAGCTTTGCAAATACACCTGACTTATGGAAACTAACAAAACCTGTTACTGATTGCATTACTGTGAACACTGTTTACTTGTGTAGCTATATTTTGTGGGGGGAAACCATTGTTTGTTAAGCAGCTATTAGAGATGCAGAGCACCAAGGATAAGCTAGATGATGGATATAACAAAATGATTTGTTCCCATTTATTACTGATAGTTTCGTTCTGCACTTTTAAGGCATTTGTGGCATGGAGGTCTTGAAGTTTATACATAACAAACAAGCTATCAGTTGCCCCCCAACTACAACAGCGGTCTGGCTTTCCTTCACCCAGACTGGTTATTCTAACACCAAAATTTTAACAGTTGTGTTCTCTCTCTTTCTTTTTTTTTTTTTTTTCCTTTTTTTCTTTTTCCAGTTGGTTGATGTCTGAAAACCATGTATAACTTTTAGTTTGTGAGAAACTGTATGGTTAATGTAACTTTGTTTAATAACAAACTGCAGAAACAAAACTGGAATAGCTCTAATTTCTTCATACGTAACTGATCAGCTTTTCCTCCATTCTGACACTTGTGTACTAAATCTCATCTACAGCTTCTCCCGGATGAAGTGGAAAGTGGTGCGTTTTTGTGGCATGACTAGCATTTTTCTCCATGAGAAATGCAGTATTACAGTCCTGGTTGAGAAGTTCACTGTATTTCTAGAACGCTACATTAATTTCATATTGTATTTGGGCAGAGATTCAGCATAGATTACTTGAATTTTCACTAGCTTGTTTTTTTTCCATTAAAAAATAAACATGTTTTTTAAGGGGTTTAATATAAACTTAGTATAGAACTATTTCACTTTGTTTTTATGAACATGCCACATTGATAAGCAGCTTTAATCTGTAAAGTTTTTGGTAACTGCAAGAAAATATTCGAAAGCTATGCATTTTAGAGAAAGCATAAAGGTAGTCATAATGGTACTTCTAAGGATCTTTATATTAGTGTATATAAAATAGTTTGCATATACAAATATAATATATAATCTGTTTGAAATATTCTTGAATGGTAGGGGCTGTGAAACATTATAATTTATGGAAATATTGTACACAGTAAACAGACCTCTGTCAGTACACGAATGAACTTTTGTCATATGCATGAGAAATGTCTTATTTGGTGACTACTAATGAATGGGATTTTGTTAACCCATTTTTGTTAGATAACCACTTTAACAAATACTATTAAATGCCACTTTGATCAGTTTGCTTTAGTGTAAAAATACATATTTTGTTTCACTTAATTTAGAACAATATGAGAATAACTTGTATGAAGATTTGTTCCAAACTTAATGGTGGCAAACAAATCTGGTAATTAAATGTGGCACAGTATGCTCATTCTTCCTCCGGCCTTTCCTTTGCTGCAGGCAAGTAAGATTTTTTTCATTAATGCTATGGACATAAAGAAGTTGGGTTGTAAAATATTTTGTCTTATATGCCTCTGCAAAAAGACTTTATATCAAGTGTGTTTTGATTAGGCTACAAATCTCACTCCTTCTCCAAAACCTATCACCTCCCTAATGACTGTCTCTTGGCTGTTACCATGTTTCTTTTCTGCCTGTCAAATCTAAGCTAAACTCTGGTTGCTTCTGTTGTACAATGGAGTGATTTGTAAAGGGTAGGGGATAATGGGTTTCCATGAAGATGAAGTACTGGCAGTACTTTCTGAGAAATACTTACTGAACCGTTTAATTTTATATAGCTGGAAAACCAGAGGCTGCTGCGCAGAAACTAACAGCAGAATTTTAAGTAAAGCATTTCCTCTCAAGACTTTTGAAGAGGCAAACATACAGAGCTTGAAACCAGGTGAAGTACCTCTCTCACTCTTAAGGTGATTTTATTGAAACACTTTTTGCTCCTTCCACCCCCATTAAAAGAAAAATTGAAATGAATGTGGAGAGCACTTATGTAGCATTAAAAATGTGTGAAATTACCTGGAAATAATTCTGTCTCCTTTCCACTCCTTGTACATATAGGGGAAGCCATTACATTATTCTAAGATGGTTTCATTGTTTTTAATTTGTAAAATTTATGCTTTGTAATGCTTGAATATAAGCTTAAAAGCACTACTTAAAAAAAAAAATCCTTGACTAATAGATGAGTGTTGCTCAACTTATTTCAAACCATTTTCTGTCCAAGTTCATTATGAAGCTTATTAAATTGAGTTGGAGTGTGATCCCTGTGTGTCTTATCTTCATGGGTTGCCAGGCCTCCTGTTGTCATCAGCAACTGAAAGCATCCTTCACATACTTATCTGAATATAAAAAGATAAGGAGTCATATTTTGCCCTAAATCTGCCTTTACAATACAGCAAGTTGTGATGGGTTCTGACCTGCACTGTGGATCTCTCTTCCATCTAGAAGTAACATGACTGGTCAGTATTAGTTTCTGCCATAAAGTTGTTAATGACAAGGGCCCAGTAGAGTTCATGAGCAAAGCTGTCCCCAACCCTGCTTGTTGGGTAGTTCACGTTACTTGCTCAGCTGTACAGAGAAAAAGCAAACCTTACGAACAGGACCCTCAAAAGGATTTGTATTTCTTGATCAATGTCTTAGTGCTAGAATCTATTATTTTCATCTCCCCTCCTTCCTTCATATGATGAAATCAAGGACAAGATTGGCCAAAGTACTGGTGAGCTGCGCGCTGGTACCTTCAGGCACTTCAGAACCAGAAAACCCTGTGCTTGCTTTATTGTGCTCCGCATGTTAAGCTGGGATTCCAAAAATATTCTTCTACCTTATACCCGCATGGATGTGTTTCTGCATGGGAGTTGCTGTTCATTTAAAAACAGTATCCCTTTCGTGAACTTCCCTGATCATTTGCTTATTTTTCAGCTTATTGCTGCCTGCAGCAATTTTGCAAGTTTCCTTTGTTTGGCACTAGAAACCACCTATATTTTTCTTCAGATTGGGAACAAGTTGTGTTGAAACTGCTCATAGTTAGCAGGGCCCTTTCAAGCTGCAATTGGACTGCTCCTTCAAGAAACAACAGGTGTCTTTTATGGAATGTGTGAGCCTATTTCTCTTCTCACATCCCCTCAAAAATACAGAACTGAGTCATAGTTTGTGCTCAAACTCATAAAATATTCAAATAATGCAGCCATTGTGTGGATAAAGTTCAGACATAGTAAATGTCTGCTCAAATATTAACCCAATAATCTTTTGTTTGATTTAATCTTTGGACAGATAAAGCTGAACACAGGAAAAACTAGAGGAAATTGTTTTCTTGAGTAAGATTTTCTTCTGAAGTCAGCACCTGCCTTCTGAATTGTTTCCATTTGCCTTTTAATCAGCCTGATGGGAAGTTTGCTTCCAGAAAGTTACGAAGCATTGAAAGGAGCAATATCTGTGTTTTTATTTTTTAAACATGCATGTGCATGTGGTGGATGTTACGTTAACTGCAGCTATTTTTGAAAGTAAAATTAGCTCTTTACATTAGAAGCAAATTAGTCAAAGAACCTTTTGATTGAAGAGGTGATGTTGAGAAGGGAGGAACTGGAAGAGTACAAATACAGAAAACTTTGTGTGACATACTCAGTTTCCAAATTCAGTTATAATTTTAGTAAGTTAATAAGTAGCCAATGTTGCAGTGTCCGTGTTGGATATGCGTGCATCCTACAGAAATGATACTTAACATAGTAACTCAAACATGGGTATGAGTAAATTTTCTCTATCTGTGATTACTAGACTGTGCCCAAGATCTTGGCTTTTATGTTCTTTCTTGAGCTTATTACCTACATTTCAATTCTGTACTTATATCAGCATTCATCTCCCCTCTTGCCTAGGATTAATTTAACACCAAACATATACACTATTTAAAAAAAAAACAACTATACATACACCCCTTATAACAGATTGAAGAATGGTTTTGATTTTTGGCTGCATTTTTCCATGACTTGGCTCCCTCTTCTGGAAACAGACACAGTAGCAGAATGAATAAAAATACCTTCTTTGCATAGTTTCCAATTTCCTGTCCAAATAATTGACGGAAAGCCTACAACCTGAGGAAGGCTAAACCCTGTGGTTACTCTGCACAGCTCCCCTCAGTTTCCACTCACACCAAAGCTCGTCAGCATTGTTTGCTTTCTCTATGGGTAGAAGGCCTGTGCAACTGTTATGTGGCTATGCCATAGGCCTTTCTGGGGTGACCTCTTTCCTCTGAGGAAGAAATGCTGAGGCAAAGAACATAATATGATTTTATGATTTTTGCTTTTGTCAGCCCTGGGGGCCTCCTTGTTCTGGAGTTGTCTCTATAGTATGCAAAGAACCTTTTGGTACTTCATTCTCTAAGGTTTAGTTCAATAATACTGTTACCCCTCTTGATTTAAGCTAACTGCTCTTCAGGGTCTTGAAAAGTATTCCTGTTTAGAGAAGAATGAATGAGTTAGCTAAACAGTATTCTCCTGAAGTCTTAATTTTATTGAGCATTTACAGGCTGCTGGTTTTCCTGGCTGTAAATGGGAGATGCCTGCCATGCACCTGCGCCATGTACTTTTTAGTGTAGCCCAGAAGCTTCAGTACCTTTCCCGAGTGCCATAGATGCCCTTGGGAAGGCTGTGTGGGAGCTCCTTCTCCATCCTTTGCTGACCTAAAGTTTTGCCATGCCTGCATCCAAGCTGCTGTTAGCCACACAATCACCTGTACAATGTCTTAACAAAGCTCCTCCACCTGCTCATTCATATTCCTGAAGTGACTCATGAGTCCTCTTGTTTTGGACTGGGATAACCATTATTTTAATAATCTATTTCCATAAAGGAGTCTGATTATATCTCTCTGACACTTAAAGGAAGGCAACAGCTCTATCCAACAGTTAAATCACTGCAACAATACTGATTCCTGTTCATTTTCTCCCTAAATTCTTCGGGTGGGAATATTGTATTCACTTCTAATCCTTAAAAAGCAGAGAGAGAGATGTTTCTGCTGGCAAATCTATGAAAGGTGGAGGAGCAGGGCCTGTCTCACCAATGGTACGAGTAGCATTGCACTTTTTGGGTGTTGGAGGGACAGGACAGGCATACAAAAGCAAGATCATTTTAGTTAAACCTCTGCTAAACCCCCGCGATGTTGCCGGTGGGGGTGTAATCATTTACCGGAGGAGGANAGTCATTTAAAATCACTCGCTGTTCTTCAGAGGAAGAAAAAAAAAAAAAAAAAAAAAAAAAAAAAAAAAAAAAAAAAAAAAAAAAAAAAAGAAAGGGGAAAAAAAAAAAAAAAAAAAACATGTTTGGGGGTGAGAGATGGAGAACACGGGGCCCCGCTCGCTGCCGCTCACCTTCCCCGGGGACAGCGGGTTCGAGGCTGCCCCGCGGCGGGACCGGGGCCGGAGCTGGGGCCGGGGCCGGGACCGGGACCCCGC